>CM038143.1:16790648-17293094 GCA_021437245.1 Aegilops speltoides
CCCCAAGATTAGGCTTTTGGTTGTACTTTAATTTTACCTTGGGGTGCCATGGTCATTCCCAATCTTAGGCTCTTGCCACTCCTTATTCCAAAATCCATCAAATCCTTACCCAAAACTTGAAAACTTCACAACACAAAACTTCAACAGAAAATCTCATGAGCTCCGTTAGTATCAGAAAATAAACCACCACTTTAAGTTACTGTAATGAACTCATTATCTATTTATATTGGTGTTAAACCTACTGTATTCCAACTTCTCTATGGTTCATACCCCCCGATACTACTCATAGATTCATCAAAATAAGCAAACAACACACGAAAAACAGAATCTGTCAAAAACAGAACAGTCTGTAGCAATCTGTAACTTCCGAATACTTCTGTAACTCCAAAAATTCTGAAATAAATTGGTGGACGTGAGGAATTTGTCTATTAATATTCTGAAAAAATAGTCAACCTAAAATCACTCTTCCGTAAACAATGACAGCTATTCTCGTGAGCGCAAAAGTTTCTGTTTTTTACAGCAAGATCGCAAAGACTTCACCCAAGTCTTCCCAAAGGTTCTACTTGCAACAAACACTAATTAAAACATAAAACAACATCTAACCATAGGCTAGATGAATTATTTATTACTAAACAGGAGCAAAAAGTAAAGAACAAAAATAAAATTGGGTTGCCTCCCAACAAGCGCTATCGTTTAACGCCCTTAGCTAGGCATAAAAACAAGAATAGATCTAGGTATTGCCATATTTAGTATGTAATCCATAAGTGGCTCTCATAATAGATTCATAAGGCAATTTAATTTTCTTCCTAGGAAAGTGTTCCATGCCCTTCCTTAACGGAATTTGGAATCTAATGTTTCCTTCTTTCAGATCAATAATTGCACCAATCGTTCTAAGGAAAGGTCTACCAAGAATAATAGGACATGTAGGATTGCAATCTATGTCAAGAACAATGAAATCTACGGGCGCATAATGCCTATTTGCAACAATAAGAACATCATTAATCCTTCCCATAGGTTTCTTAATGGTGGAATCCGTAAGATGCAAATTTAAAGAACAATCATCAAATTCACGAAAACCTAACACGTCACATAAAGTTTTTCGAATCGTGGATACACTAGCATCCAAATCACAAAAAGCATAGCATTTATAATCTTTAATCTTAATCTTAATAGTAGTTTCCCACTCATCATAAAGTTTTCTAGGGATATAAACTTCTAGTTCAAGCTTTTCTTCAAAAGATTGCATCAAAGCATCGACGATATGTTTAGTTAAAGCTTTATTTTGATTATAAGCATAAGGAGAATTTAACATGGATTGCAACAAGGAAATACAATCTATTAAAGAACAATTATCATAATTAAATTCCTTGACATCCAAAATAGTGGGTTCATTGCTATTTAAAGTTTTAACCTTTTCAATCCCACTTTTATCAATTTTTGCATCTAGATCTAAACACTCCAAATCATTGGGACGCCTTTTAACTAAAGTTGACTCATCTCCAGTCCCATATTTATCAAGATTCATATTAAAAAACAAAGATTTAATAGGAGTCACGTCAATCACTTTTAGATCTTCATCATTGTTATCATGTAAACTAGAAGAACATGCTTTTCTAAAACCAATCTTTTTTAGCACACATCCTAGCGATTCTTTCTTTGCACTCATCAATGGAAATTCTCATGGCTTTGAGAGACTCATTGATATCGTGCTTAGGTGGAATAGATCTAAGTTTCAAAGAATCAACATCAAGAGAAATTCCATCCACATTTCTCGCCAACTCATCAATCTTAAGCAAATTTTCTTCAATCAAAGCATTAAAATTCTTTCGTGAACTCATAAATTCTTTAATACTATTCTCAAAATCAGAGGGCAACTTATTAAAATTTCCTTAGGAGTTGTTGTAGGAATTACCATAATTATTATAGGAATTACTTGGAAACGGCCTAGGATTAAAATTTTCTCTATACGCGTTGTTACCAAAATTGTTCCTACCAACAAAATTCACGTCCATAGATTCATTATTATTCTCAATCAAAGTGGACAAAGGCATATCATTAGGATCATAAGAAACACGTTTATTAGCCAATAATTTCATAAGTTCATCCATCTTTCCACTCAATACATTAATCTCTTCAATTGCATGAACTTTTTTACTATTGGATCTTTCGGTGTGCCATTGAGATAATTAACCATAATATTATCTAGGAGCTTAGTAGCTTCTCCTAAAGTGATTTCCATAAAAGTGCCTCCCGCGGCCGAATCTAAAAGATTTCTAGAAGCAAAATTCAATCCGGCATAATTTTTTTGTACAATCATTCACCAATTCAAACCATGTGTAGGGTAATTACGTATCATTAATTTCATCCTCTCCCAAGATTATGCAACATGCTCATGATCAAGTTGCTTAAAATTCATAATATCGTTCCTAAAGGAGATGATCTTAGCGGGAGGAAAGTACTTAGAGATAAAAGCATCTTTGCACTTATTCCATGAATCAATACTATTTTTAGGCAAAGATGAGAAGCAAGTTTTAGCATGATCCCTAAGTGAAAATGGAAATAGCTTCAATTTAACAATGTCATTATCCACATCTTTCTTATTTTGCGTATCGCACAAATGAACGAAGTTGTTTAGATGGGATGCGACATCTTCACTAGGAATGCTAGAGAATTGATCTTTCATAACAAGATTCAACAAAGCGGCATTAATTTCACAAGATTCAGCATTGGTAGTAGGAGCAATCGGAGTGCTAATAAAATCATTGTTGTTGGTATTGGAAAAATCACACAATTTAGTATTATCTTGAGCCATCTTGACAAGCAATCAATCCAACACACAAGCACACAAGAAGCAAGCGAAAAGGGACGAACGGAAGAGGGGTGAAAAAATGCAAAGGTTCTTGAAAATCGTTTTTTTAGAAGTGGCGGAGAGGAAAATGAGAGGCGAATGGCGAATAATGTAATGCAAGGGAGAAGAGTTTATGATGGGTACTTGTGGCTTGACTTGACGAAGATCTCCCCGGCAATAGCGCCAGAAATCCTTCTTGCTACCTCTTGAGCTTGCGTTGGTTTTGCCTAGAAGAGGAAAGGGTGATGCAGCAAAGTAGCGTAAGTATTTTCCTCAGCTTTGAGAACCAAGGTATCAATCCAGTAGGAGACAGCGCACAAGTCACCGAATACCTGCACAAACAATCAAGAACTTGCAACCAACGCAATAAAGGGGTTGTCAATTGATGACCCACAAGTATAGGGGATCTATCGTAGGCCTTTCGATAAGTAAGAGTGTCGAACCCAACGAGGAGCAGAAGGAAATGATAAGCGGTTTTCAGCAAGGTATTCTCTGCAAGTACTGAAATAAGTGGTAACAGATAGTTTTGTGATAAGATAAATGGTAACGAGCAACAATTAACAAAAGTAAATAAAGTGCAGTAAGGTGGCCCAATCCTTTTTGTAGCAAAGGACAAGCCTGGACAAACTCTTATAATAGGAAAAGCGCTCCCGAGGACACATGGGAATATCGCTGCTAGTTTTCATCACACTCATATGATTCGCGTTCGGTACTTTGATAATTTGATATGTGGGTGGACCGGTGCTTGGGTACTGCCCTTACTTGGACAAGCATCCCACTTATGATTAACCTCTATTGCAAGCATCCGCAACTACAACAAAAGTATTAAGGTAAACCTAACCATAACATGAAACATATGGATCCAAATCAGCCCTTACGGCAACGATAAACTAGGGTTTAAGCTTCTGTCACTCTAGCAACCCATCATCTACTTATTACTTCCCAATGCCTTCCTCTAGGCCCAAATAATGGTGAAGTGTTATGTAGTCGACGTTCACATAACACAACTAGAGGTTAGACAACATACATCTTATCAAAATATCGAACGAATACCAAATTCACATGACTACTAATAGCAAGACTTCTCCCTTGTCCTCAGGAACAAACGTAACTACTCACAAAGCATATTCATGTTCATAATCAGAGGGGATATAATGTGCATAAAGGATCTGAACATATGATCTTCCACCAAATAAACCAACTAGCATCAACTACAACGAGTAGTCAACACTACTAGCAACCTACTAGCACCAATCCAGGACTTGGAGACAAGAATTGGATACAAGAGATGAACTAGGGTTTGGAGATGAGATGGTGCTGGTGAAGATGTTGATGGAGATTGCCGTCTCCTGATGAGAGGAGCGTTGGTGATGACGATGGTGATGATTTCCCCCTCCCGGAGGGAAGTGTTCCCGGCAGAACAGCTCTGCCGAAGCCCTCGATTGGTTCCGCCAAGGTTCCGCCTCGTGGCGGCGGAGTCTCATCCCGAAAGGTTCTCTTCTATTTTTTCTCATCGAAATACTTCATATGGGAGAAGATGGGCGTCGGAGAGCCACCAGGGGGCCCACGAGGTAGGGGCGCCCAGGGGGGCACGCGCCCCACCCTCGTGAGCAGGGTATGGGCCCCCTGGCCTTCATCTTTGGCGACGATTTTTCTTTATTTATTTTAAGGTATTCCGTGGAGTTTCAGGACCTTTGGAGTTGCGCAGAATAGTCCTTCAATATTTGCTCCTTTTCCAGCCCAGAATTCCAGCTGCCGGCATTCTCCCTCTTCATGTAAACCTTGTAAAATAAGAGAGAATAGCCATAAGTATTGTGACATAACGTGAAATAATAGCCCATAATGCAATAAATATCTACATAAAAGCATGATGCAAAATGGACGTATCAACTCCCCCAAGCTTAGACCTCGCTTGTCCTCAAGCGAAAAGCCGATAACAATAAATATGTCCTCATGTGTAGAGGTAGAGGCGTCGATAAAAATAAAATACGGACATGAAGGCATCATGATTATTTCATAACAACAACATATATAGATTTTGCCATATGATTACTTATGTTCATGTGATGATCTTTTCACAAAGCCAAAATATGAATCAAAAACCTTATTGGGCACCAACAATTATAATCTCAGTCATTGAAGCAATTGCAATTTATCATAACATCGGAAAGAGTCTATGTCAGAGCTTAAAAGCAAGTCCACATACTCAACTATCACTTAGTCCTTCATAATTGCTAACACTCACGCGATACTTGTGGTTACGGAGTTTTAATCGGACACAGAGAAAGATAGGGGCTTATAGTTTTTGCCCCACAACTTTTTACCTCAAGGGTAATGTCAACAACAATAATTCATGCTCCCCCCACACCCAATTAGGTATAGATATCATGTTCTTTCCAACATGCTGAGCTTGCCAAAGGATAAAATGAAAAAGGGAAAGGTGAAGATCACCGTGACTCTTGCATAAGGTAGAGGATAATAATAAAAGATAGGCCCTTCGCAGAGGGAAGCAGAGGTTGTCATGCGCATTTAGGGTTGATGCACAAAATCTTAATGCAAAAGAACGTCACTTTACATTGCCCCTTGTATGTGAACCTTTATTATGCAGTCCCTCGCTTTTATTGCGTCCACAACAAGTTCGTGCAAAGTTTATTTTCTCCGCACTAATAAATCATGCATATTTAGGGAGCAATTTTTATTGCTTGCACCGATGACAACTTACTTGAAGGATCTTACTCAATCCATAGGTAGATATGGTGGACTCTCATGGCAAAACTGGTTTAAGGGTATTTGGAAACACAAATAGTATTTCTACTTAGTGCTAAGAATTGGCTAGCATGAGGGGGAAAGGCAAACTCAACACGGTAGAGGAACCATGACAACATACTTTATCTCAGATGTAAGAAAACATAACTCATTATGTTGTCTTCCTTGTCCAACATCAACTCTTTAGCATGTCATATTTTAATGAGTGCTCCCAATCATAAAAGATGTCAATGATAATATATCTATATGTGAAACCTCTCTTTCCTTATTACTTCCTATTAATTGCAACGATGACCAAAGCTATATTTGCCAACTCCCAACAACTTTAAATCATCATACTCTTTCTATGTGAAGTCATTACTTTCAATAAGATCAATATGAACTCTTGATTCTTTTTATTCTTTTTCTTCTAATCACCCAAGATCATGGCAAAATACTCAAGCCCTTGACTCAACACTAATCTTTATTATATAGCTCACGGACTTGATTACAGAGAAGGATCATAAAGCAAAACTCAAAACTAGATCATGCCATGACTTTATTCTACTAAATCAAGATAATACTAATAGGATCGAACTAAGAAAAATGGTAAAAATAGGAGTTGTGATGGTGATACGATACCAGGGCACCTCCCCCAAGCTTGGCAGTTGCCAAGGGAGTGCCCATACCCATGTGATTATGTCTCCTTCCTTGTTGTTGGCGGTGGAGGTGTTGATGATGATGCAAGCTTGTCGTCCACCTTCCATGGCATAGGCTCACCAACATAGAAGGATGATCGAGTCTCCGGAATCCTCAAATCTGTAGCCAAACTCATCCTTTTGAATCTACATTCATACTCACAGTTTTGGTTTTGCAGATCATAGATTTGGGCTTGGAGGTGCTCGATCTTCTCATGTAGCTTATAGATGGCTTCCTCGGTCTTCTTGGCATCCGGCTCATAGTTGTTGGTGAACTCCACGAGCATCTTGTGGGTAGCATTGATTCCACGCTCCACCATCCCCTGGCACTTGAAAACTTGTTGCTCCATTGCTTCGAGCCTCAACTCCACGCTTCCGGTTCCCTTTGGTCCCTCAACATCACGGATGTGCAGCAACCCATCATGCATCTCAATGGTTTGAGGGTGTCGCAGCACCTCCGCGAGGTAAGGGTTGATAACCTTCTCGAAGAACTTGTCCTTGGAAGCACTTGGGGTCGTCATGATGATCTAGACCTGTCAGAAAAACAGCTCGAAGCAAGAACATGGGAGATTTGCGTGATACGAGAGTCAAAACCTTCGGGAGTATATATAATGAATTTTTACCGACCAAAATACGTATTGTGCAAGGAAACGGAGTCCGGAGGGCACACGAGGTGCTCACGAGGTAGGGGGGCGCGCCCAGGGGGGTAGGACGCGCCCTCCACCCTCGTGGAGGCCTCGTGTCCTCCCTGGACTGCTTCTTATTTTTCTATTTTTCTAAATATTCCAAAACAGAGAAATATTGCCTTAAAAATTTGTTTTGGAGTCGGTTTACTTACCGTATCACATACCTATTCCTTTTCAGAGTCTGGAACGTTCTGGAAAGTGTCCTTTATGTATTCATCCGGGATTATGGTTTCAATAACATTAGTTTCAACATTTATAGGATTACCTGAGATATAGTGTTTGATTCTTTGACCGTTCACCACCTTTGGATTTGTGCTGCATGGGTTGTTGATTTTATGGCACCGAACGATAGACCTCCTCGATAACGTAGGACCTTCCCATTTGGAGAGAAGTTTTCCTGCAAAAAATCTTAAACGAGAGTTGTATAGCAATACATAATCACCTACATTAAACTCACGCTTTTGTATCCTTTTCTCATGCCACCTTTTAACTTTTTCTTTAAACAGCTTGGCATTTTCATAAGCTTGGGTTCTCCATTCATCAAGTGAACTAATATCAAATAACCTCTTCTCACCGGCAAGTTTGAGATCATAGTTGAGCTCCTTAATAGCCCAATATGCCTTATGTTCTAGTTCGAGAGGTAAATGACATGCTTTTCCATAAACCATTTTATACGGAGACATACCCATAGGATTTTTATATGCAGTTCTATAGGCCCATAATGCATCATCAAGTTTTTTGGACCAATTCTTTCTACACCTATTGACAGTCTTTTGCAAAATTAATTCGAGCTCTCTATTGCTCAATTCTACCTGACCACTGGACTGCGGGTGATATGGAGATGCAATTCTATGATTAACGTCGTATTTAGAAAGCATCTTACGGAAAGCACCATGAATAAAGTGTGAACCACCATCAGTCATTAAGTATCTAGGGACTCCAAACCTTGGAAAAATAACTTCCTTAAGCATTTTAATAGAAGTGTTATGATCAGCACTACTAGTTGGAATAGCTTCTACCCACTTAGTAACGTAATCAACAGCGACTACAATATGAGTGTAACCATTAGAGGCAGGAAAAGGTCCCATATAATCAAGCCCCAAACATCAAATGGCTTAATAACAAGTGAATAATTCATAGGCATTTCTTGACGTCTACTGATATTACCAATTCTTTGACATTCGTCACAAGACAAAACAAACTTACGGGCATCCTTGAAGAGAGTAGGCCAATAAAACCCGGATTGCAATACCTTATGTGCAGTTCTATCTCCAGCGTGATGTCCTCCATAAGCTTTGGAGTGACACTTGCGTAGGATCTGTTCCTATTCATGCTCAGGTACACAACGTCTAGTAACACCATCTACTCCTTCTTTATAAAGATGTGGGTCATCCCAAAAGTAATGTCGCAAGTCATAGAAAAACTTTTTCTTTTGTTGGTATGTGAAGCTAGGCGGTATGAATTTAGCAACAATATAGTTAGCATAATTAGCATACCAAGGAGTGCTACGAGAAGTACTTATGACATTTAATTGCTCATCAGGAAAGTTATCATCAATAGGTAGTGGGTCATCAAGAACATTCTCTAGCCTAGACAAGTTGTTCTGCAACGGGTTCTCAGCTCCTTTTCTATCAACAATATGTAAATCAAATTCTTGAAGCAAGAGAACCCATCTAATGAGTCTAGGTTTTGCATCTTTCTTTTCCATAAGATATTTAATAGCAGCATGATCTGTATGAATAGTTACTCTAGAATCAACAATATAGGGTCTGAATTTATCACAAGCAAATACAACCGCTAAAAGTTCCTTTTCGGTAGTAGCATAATTTCTTTGAGCATTGTCTAGAGTCTTACTAGCATAATGGATAACATTCAATTTCTTATCAACTCTTTGCCCTAGAACAACACCTACAGCATAATCACTAGCATCACACATAATTTCAAAGGGTAAATTCCAATCAGGTGGCTGAACAACAGGTGCAGAGACTAATGCTTTCTTAAGTATTTCAAATGCTTCTACACAATCATCATCAAAGACAAATGGTACATCTTTTTGTAATAAATTAGTCAGAGGCCAAGAGATTTTTGAGAAGTCCTTGATGAACCTCCTATAAAATCCAACGTGACCAAGGAAACTTCTTATACCTTTGATGTCCTTGGGACATGGCATCTTTTCAATAGCATCAACCTTGGCTTTATCAACTTCAATACCTCTTTCTGAAACTTTGAGCCCCAAGACAATACCTTCATTAACCATAAAGTGGCACTTTTCCCAATTCAAGACAAGATTAGTTTCTTCGCATCTCTGCAAAACTCGAGCAAGATTGCTCAAGCAATCATCAAAAGAGGAACCATAGACGGAAAAGTCGTCCATGAAAACCTCACAAATTTTCCCACAAAAGTCAGAGAATATAGCCATCATGCATCTTTGAAAGGTAGTAGGTGCATTACATAAACCAAAAGGCATACGTCTATAAGCAAAAGTACCAAAATGGCATGTAAAAGTAGTCTTTGATTGGTCTTTAGCCGACACAGGTATTTGGGAAAAACTAGAGTAACCATCTAGAAAGCAATAATGTGTATGTTTGCATAGTCTTTCTAGCATTTGATCAATAAAAGGTAAGGGGTAATGATCTTTCTTAGTAGCCTTATTTAATTTGTGGAAATCAATTACCATCCTATAACCTGTGATATTTCTTTGCGGAATCAATTCATCTTTATCATTAGGGACAACAGTAATACCTCCCTTCTTAGGGACACAATGGACAAGACTTACCCACTGATTATCAGCAACGGGGTAAATTATACCTGCCTCCAGAAGCTTGAGTATTTCTTTTCTTACCCCTTCTTTCATTTTAGGATTCAAACGTCATTGAGGGTCACAAACTAGTTTGGCATCAGCTTCCAAATTTATTTTATGTCGACATAGAGTGGGACTGATGCCCTTAAGATCATCCAGAGTATATCCAATAGCGGCACGATGCTTCTTCAAAGTTTTCAATAATCTTTCTTCTTCATGCTCTGAAAGGTTAGCGCTAATAATAACAGGATATATTTTCTTTTCATCAAGATAAGCATATTTAAGATTATTAGGCAATGGTTCAAGCTCAAACACGGGATCACCCTTGGGTGGAGGAGGATCCCCAAAGATTTCAACAGGCAAATTGTGTTGCAGAATAGGTTCCTGTTTAAAGAATACTTCATCTATTTCCCTTCTTTCATTCATGAACATATCATTTTCATGGTCTAGCAAATAGTGTTCTAAAGGATCACTAGGAGGTACAACAATAGAAGCGAGACCAATACTTTCATCCTTACTAGGCAATTCTTCCTCACGATGTTGTTTACTAAATCTAGAGAAATTAAACTCATGAACCATATCATCCAAGCCAACAGTAACAACATTCTTTTCGCAATCTATCTTAGCATTAACAGTACGCAAGAAGGGTCTACCAAATATAATGGGACAAAAGCTATCTTGTGGAGAACCAAGAACAAGAAAATCAGTGGGATATTTGGTTTTCTCACACAAGACTTCAACATCTCTAACAATTCCCATTGGAGATATAGTATCTCTATTGGCAAGTTTAATTGTAACATCAATATCTTCTAACTCAGCAGGTGCAATCTCATGCATAATTTCTTTGTATAAGCCAATGGGTGTAACACTAGCACTAGCACCCATATAACATAAGCCATGATAACAATGATCTCCTATTTTAACAGAAATAACAGGCAAGCCTACCACATGTCTATGTTTATCTCTATCACATGGTTTAGCAATTCTAGCAGTTTCACCAGTGAATTGAATAACATGCCCATCAATATTATCAGACAAGAGATCTTTAACAATAGCAATATTGGGTTCTACTTTGACTTGCTCAGGAGGTGTATAAGTCCTAGTATTGCTTTTGTGAACATCAGTTGAAGCCTTAGCATGATCCTTCATTCTAACAGGAAAAGGAGGTTTCTCAACATAAGAAGTAGGAACAATAGGATCATTGTAAGTGATAGTATTTTCTTCAACTTTAATAGGTGCAGCTACTTTTACTTCTATGGGAGGATGATATTTAAACCACTTCTCCTTGGGGAGATCAACATAAGTAGCAAAAGATTCACAGAAAGAAGCTACTATCTCAGAGTCAAGTCCATATTTAGTGCTAAACTTACGAAAAATATCGGTATCCATAAAAGATTTAAAACAATCAAACTTAGGTGTCATACCTGACTCCTTACCTTCGTAGAGGTCCCAATCTTCAGAGTTGCGTTTAATTCTATCCAATAAATTCCATTTAAATTCAATAGTCTTCATCATAAAAGAGCCAGCACAAGAAGTATCAAGCATGGTGCGATTGTTATCAGAAAGCCGAGCATAAAAACTTTGAATAATTACTTCTCTTGGGAGCTCATAATTGGGGCATGAATATAACATTGATTTAAGCCTCCCCCAAGCTTGAGCGATGCTTTCTCCCTTGCGAGGCCAAAAATAATATATATAATTGCGATCACGATGAACAAGATGCATAGGGTAATACTTTTGATGAAATTCCAATTTCAATCTTTTATAGTTCCACGATCTCGTATCATCACATAGCCTATACCAAGTCAATGCGTCTCCCTCCAAAGATAAAGGGAAAGCCTTCCTCTTAACGGCATCATCGGGTACACCTGCAAGCTTAAATAGTCCACAAATATCATCCACAAAGCGTAGATGTTCGTCAGGATGCTTTGTTCCATCTCCTGCGAAAGTGTTAGCTAGCAGTTTTTCCATCATACCCGAAGGAATCTGAAAAGAAGTTTCATTTTCAATAGGTTCAGTAGGTTCAGTAGGTTGAGGAGCAACCCTTGGCTCAACCGAACGGGGTGAAGATACCCCGAACAAGCCTCTCAAGCAATTACTTTCCATAGTAACAAGTGACAGAAAATTTCAGCACACTAAATAAATTTTTCCTTACCAAATTCCACCTACCAAAGGCGCTTCACTCCCCGGCAATGGCGCCAGAAAAGAGTCTTGATGACCCACAAGTATAGGGGATCTATCATAGTTCTTTCGATAAGTAAGAGTGTCGAACCCAACGAGGAGCAGAAGGAAATGATAAGCATTTTTCAGCAAGGTACTCTCTGCAAGTACTGAAATAAGTGGTAACAGATAGTTTTGTGATAAGATAAATGCTAACGAGCAACAAGTAACAAAAGTAAATGAAGTGCAGCAAGGTGGCCCAATCCTTTTTGTAACAAAGGACAAGCCTGGACAAACTCTTATAATAGGAAAAGCGCTCCCGAGGACACATGGGAATATCGTCAAGCTAGTTTTCATCACACTCATATGATTCGCGTTCGGTACTTTGATAATTTGATATGTGGGTGGACCGGTGCTTGGGTACTGCCCTTACTTGGACAAGCATCCCACTTATGATTAACCTCTATTGCAAGCATCCGCAACTACAACAAAAGTATTAAGGTAAACCTAACCACAGCATGAAACATATGGATCCAAATCAGCCCCTTACGAAGCAACGCATAAACTAGGGTTTAAGCTTCTGTCACTCTAGCAACCCATCATCTACTTATTACTTCCTAATGCCTTCCTCTAGGCCCAAATAATGGTGAAGTGTTATGTAGTCAACGTTCACATAACACCACTAGAGGTTAGACAACATACATCTTATCAAAATATCGAACGAATACCAAATTCACATGACTACTAATAGCAAGACTTCTCCCTTGTCCTCAGGAACAAATGTAACTACTCACAAAGCATATTCATGTTCATAATCAAAGGGGATATAATGTGCATAAAGGATCTTAACATATGATCATCCACCAAATAAACCAACTAGCATCAACTACAATGAGTAGTCAACACTACTAGCAACCTACTAGCACCAATCCCGGACTTGGAGACAAGAATTGGATACAAGAGATGAACTAGGGTTTGGAGATGAGATGGTGCTGGTGAAGATGTTGATGGAGATTGCCCTCTCCCGATGAGAGGAGCGTTGGTGATGACGATGGTGATGATTTCTCCCTCCCGGAGGGAAGTGTCCCCGGCAGAACAGCTCTGCCGGAGCCCTAGATTGGTTCCGCCAAGGTTCCGCCTCGTGGCGGCGGAGTCTCGTCTCGATAGGTTCTCTTCTATTTTTTTCTCACCGAAAGACTTCATATGGGAGAAGATGGGCGTCGGAGAGCCACCAGGGGGCCCACGAGGTAGGGGGCGCGCCCAGGGGGCGCGCCCCCCACCCTCGTGAGCAGGGTGTGGGGCCCCTGGCCTTCATCTTTGGCAATGATTTTTCTTTATTTATTTTAAGGTATTCCGTGGAGTTTCAGGACTTTTGGAGTTGTGCAGAATAGTCCTTCAATATTTGCTCCTTTTCTAGCCCAGAATTCCAGCTGCCGGCATTCTCCCTCTTCATGTAAACCTTGTAAAATAAGAGAGAATAGCCATAAGTATTGTGACATAACGTGAAATAACAGCCCATAATGCAATAAATATCGACATAAAAGCATGATGCAAAATGGACGTATCATCAATCCCTTCACGGCCACTCGCAAAAGTGAGATCTGATAGAGATAATAAAGTAAATATTTTTGGTATTCTTGATGTATAGATTGGAAAGTAAAGATTGCAAAATAATAGATTGGAAACTAGCAAGATGTAAACGAGATTCAATAATATGGAAAAAAGACCCGGGGGCCATAGGTTTCACTAGTGGCTTCTCTCGAGATAGCATGTATTAGGGCGGGTGAACAAATTACTGCCAAGCAAATTAATAGAAAAGCGCATAATTATGATGACATCTAAGGCAATGATCATGAACATAGGCATCACATCCGTGTCAAGTAGACCGACTCCTGCCTGCATCTACTACTATTACTCCACACATCGACCGCTATCCAACATGCATCTAGAGTATTAAGTTCATAAGAATGGAGTAATGCATTAAGCAAGATGACATGATGTAGAGGAATTAACTCAAGCAATATGATCAAAACCCCATCCTTTTATCCTCGATGGCAACAATACAATACGTGCCTTGCTGCCCCTACTGTCACTGGGAAAGGACACCGCAAGATTGAACCCAAAGCTAAGCACTTCTCCCATGGCAAGAAAGATCAATCTAGTAGGCCAAACTAAACCGATAATTCGAAGAGACTTGCAAAGATATCAAATCATGCATATAAGAATTCAGAGAAGAACCAAATAATATTCATAGATAATTTTGATCATAAATCCACAATTCATAGGATCTCGGCAAACACACCGCAAAAGAGTATTACATCGAATAGATCTCCAAGAACATCGAGGAGAACTTTGTATTGAGAATCAAAGAGAGAGAAGAAGCCATCTAGGTAATAACTATGGACCCGAAGGTCTGTGGTAAACTACTCACTCTTCATCGGAGAGGTAATGGTGTTGATGTAGAAGCTCTCCGTGATCGAATCCCCCTCCGGTAGATCGCCGGAAAAGACCCCAAGATGGGATCTCACGGGTACAGAAGGTTGTGGCGGTGGAAAGGTGGTTTCGTGGCTCCCCCTGATGTTTTTAGGGTATAAGAGTATACATAGGCGAAAGAACTAGGTCGGTGGAGCTACGACGGGCCCACGAGGGTGGGGCGTGCACCTACCCCCTAGGCATGCCCTCTTGCATCGTGGCCTCCTCGTTACGTCTCCGACTTCATCTCCAAGTCTTCTGGTTTGCTTTCGGTCTAAGAAAGATCAACGTGAAGGTTTAATTCCGTTTGGACTTCGTTTGGTATTCCTTTTCTGCAAAACTATAAAATAGGCTAAACAACACAAACTGGCACTGGGCCTTCGGTTAATATCTAGTCCCAAAAATAATATAAAAGAGCATAGTAAAGCCAATTAAACATCCAAAATAGATAATATAATTGCATGGAACAATAAAAAATTATAGATACGTTGGAGACGTATCATTGAGCACCATGTTCAAGTAGAGATTACAGCGAGGAGAAGAGGTGTTACACCGCTGCATAGAGGGGGAGAGAGTTGGTGATGACGGCGGTGAAGTTGTTGGTGTAGATCTCCGTCATGATGATGGCCCCGACGGGAACTAGCACTGGGTACTGGATCAATATGGTAGTCCCAAAAATAGTATAAAAAGTTGCCAAAGTATGTAAAGTTGTAGAATATTGGCATGGAACAATCAATAATTATAGATACGATGGAGAAGTATCAGTACACGTCGGTGCTATACAAACGGTTTTTAACCCCTTTACGCGATGACATTTAGAACCGTCGCCAAGTGAGTGTGGGCGATTGGGGGGGGGGTCCTTCCCACGCGATCCAGAAACCGTCGGGGATATGCCTTCCTGGCACACACGCTCGGCAATATGAGGTCGTGTGCGACCGGCGAGTGAGCAAATACGGTTATACGTACAGTACTGCTAAAAAATACAATTATACAGGCGAAATCGTTTCCGGTCGTAAGTACATCCCACACAGTCAGTCCCCGCTAAATGTTTCCGTTTGTATATACATCTCACACAGTCGCTGCAAGGAAAACATATCCGTTCGTCGGTACATCACACACAATTTTCCCCATTAAATTGTTTTGTGATAGTGTTCCCATCACACACAATATTAATAATTTTATCATTTGCGTTATTGAATGCATCACGCATGGTGCGTAAAAGAAACTGTGTGGCAAAGGCTATCCATCACACACAGCTTTTATGTGGTAAATGTTTGCGCAAGGTGGTCTAACGCTAACAGTTTTGAAGAGAATGTCATGTGTGATTGTTCATCGATCCAACACTGTTTATTCCTAGAAACTGTGTGCGTTGCCTTAGGTCATCGCCCACGGTATTTTCTCAATAACCGTTTGCAATAGCAAAAACCAATTAGCAGGCTAATTCGCCTAGCAGGCTAATTACCTTATTATTAATAATCCATTTATTAATCTAATTGACATTCAAATTAAACACATAATATATTTCATTCCCATATTAAGGAAGCAGGATTTCATAATTGAAATACATTAGAGTACAACATGATATAGCTTCAGCACTTAGCTACCCCATTACACAACTGCACCAGCACCAAGTTTCACATGCAACATCTAGAACCTTTCGAAATTAGCATCATAGACGGTACATAGACAGATGCATCTCATCAAGAAAACTGCTAAAGTGGAAGGCGAATATTGAGTCTTCATTTATGTTGAAGGTCTTTGCAACTTTAGGTCAGCGCCTGTGGATGATTGACCATCCATCCTTTGTCCTCTTCAGGAACACTTCAATATTGAACCATGGGTGTTGTATGAATACCTTCCTCGCCTCCTGACCATACAGGTGGTTTGAGAGGTAATCATTAGTGAACTGTTTTGGAAAGACCTGAAAACAAGGATGTGCATAAATATCTTCTCTATATTGGAAATGGGGCAGAGGAATAAAAAAGACAAGGTATAGTAGTTAGTACCATCCTATAGTGAACTGATGTCTTCTTCATTGTGCAGACAAAGATCTTGTTGTTTTTTGTTGCTAATTTCTTTATCCCAACAATCTTTTTGAGTTTCTTGACTTGACTGATATTCATGGACAACTCATTTCCCAATATGCAAAAAGGGTCGAACAGTGGGTCAAAACCTCTGACAGCAGGACCTACATGTGCAAGACCAAATCGTTTAAAACCTAAGTATTAGAATGGTTCCTGCAATTGCACAATTATGTGCTATTAGACAAAGAACCATGCATGTGCAAACCTCGATTGTAAACCTCAGTGCTTCCCATTGCTTCCTTGCAACACATATAAGGTAGTTAGTGACCAGGTTAAGTGAGGATCTGCATGCTATTAGTAAAATATGTTGATGGAAAATAAGCACATTGCAGATTCATCAGATTAATTCAAGCCACATGGAAAACCCATTTATCCAAACCAAGCATCATTAAGAACTAGGAAATATAGCAATTGTATATGTTTCCCATGTATTAAGTGCAGCCAAATTCGATTATTCCTCACATGCACAACAATACAAAATTCTACCCACGACAATTGAACATTGCATTGCAGAATTGAACCAAGCAGTTAACTAAACACCACAACAAATGAACCAAACATTAACTGAGCACCACATTGCACAATATAACATACTCCTAATAGAAGATCAGACAGTTAACCAAACCAAGCATGCTTAACAACTTGGAAATATAGCAATTGTATTTGTTTCTCACATATTTAGTATGGCCAAATTCGATTTATTTCTCACACGGTATATAATAACAGAATGCACCCACAACAATTGAACATCGCATTGCAGAATGGAACCAAACAGTTAACTAAACACCACAACAAATGAACCAAACATTAACTGAGCACCACATTGCACAATGTATAACATACTAGAAGATCAAACAGTTAACCAGACCAAGCATGCTTGACAACTTGGAAATATAGCAATTGGATTTGTTTCTCATGTATTTTCTAAAGAAAAATTCGATTTATTTCTCACATGGAAGACAATACAAAATTGCACCCTGAAGAATTGAACATCACATTTGCAGAATTGAACCAAACAGTTAATTGAACACGACAACTAATTAACCAAATAGTTAATAAGTGAGCACCACATTACACGACATATAGAACATATACACTAGAGCAACAGATTGCATGGTAAAAGCAGATAGCATAATTCACTAGAATTTGTTAAGGAAAGGCAGGGGCAGCACATGCAACGGGTAAATCGAGCATGCTTAACCAGCATAGCTAGAAAATGGCAAGGTGCTCCTCCAAGATCTAGGGGTCGGCACGAATGGCAGCCATCGCAACCTCATTCGCGCGTGCGGCCGTGATTTGCTTCTCTGCTACCAAATGCTCCTTGAGATCCTGGCTATACTACGTGCACCATGGCTTATGGCGGCGCTTAATTGGTGGAGGGGTTGGTGATTTGGGTGGAAGGTGTCGCGCTCGCGCCGGCGGTCGGGGCATGTGGGATGTGGAAGGAGGAGGAGGATGGGGGTTGAGTGTGGATTACCTGCCTGGATAGGCGAGGTCGAGCAGCGTGAAGGAGGGTCACCGCCGAGGAGGCGGCGTTGCAAGCAAGGAGTGAAGGTTTCAACTTGTAAAGGAGGGTGGAAACAAGGGAAATGTGGCTTTTGGTAAGGGGGAGGGGGCGGGGAGGTAGATATTTCCGCGGAAGCCGAAAATTTGGAATCGCTTCAACGAAAAAACTGGCGCGCAAAGTGTCATCAGACACGGTCCCCTTTTCAGAACTGTGTATGATATGTGAACATCACAAATGATTCAAATAGCTTAACCCGTGTGCGATAAGTTTGAACGTCAACAATTTTGGTTCCAATTTCCCTGGTCATCCACGTCATTGCATAATTTGGGTACACAAAGGAGACCACAACACACCCACACTTCTTAATCGAGCAAGTTCAGCAAGTAAACAGACCAAACTGGCCTAACCATTACTCTAACAAATTAAAGACCGCCGCTCTTAATTAAACAAAAAAGAGTACTACAATGGTTGGTGCTCATCAATCTCCGCCGCCTCCTCCATGTCCAGCTCGCACCCGACAGTCGATTGGGGAAGGGGATCTGTCGGTGTCAAAACCGGCAGATCTCGGGTAGGGGGTCCCAAACTGTGTGTCTAAGGATCAAAGGTAACAGGAGGCAGGGGACATGATGGTTACCCAGGTTCGGGCCCTCTTAATGGAGGTAATACCCTACTTCCTGCTTGATTGACTTTGATGAGTATAGAGGTTACAAGAGTTGATCTACCTTGAGATCGTAATGGCTAAACCCTAGATGTGTAGCCTATATGATTATGATTGCCTCTACGGACTAAACCCTCCAGTTTATATAGACAACGGAGGGGACTAGGGTCATACAAAGTCGGTTTACAGAAGAAGGAAACTACACATCCAGACGCCAAGCTTGTTATCTACGCAAAGGAGAGTCCCATCCAGACACGGGGGAAGGCCTTCTGCCTTGCATCTTCACGGCCCATCAGCCCGACCGATATCACATAGGCTGGCTCTCCGAGGACCCCATAATCCAGGACTCCCTCAGTAGCCCCCGAACTTGCCTTCAATGATGACGTTATATCTGGCTTCATGTCTTCGGCTTTGCTAGGCGGGTTCTCCATTGTATAGTTCGGCTTTTACATTAAATACCATACCCTTTAGCTTATGTGTCATCGTTGTCTCGGCCTCCACGTGTCGAACGAATACGAGGGGTCTGAGGATTTTTACAAGTAACCCCTCGTCCATACGGGGAAGGTGTTTATTTAAAGAGATTGAAACTCCGATTCCATTCCTCACCAGGCGAAAATCCTTAGAGCTTGCCATAGGAATTCATCCAAACATGGCTCGCGCTCCTAGTTCTTCCTCGCGCCCCCATGGCCCTTAAAAAGGCGATTGGGAGAGATGCTCAATATCCCACGCCCAGCTGACCAAGCTTCAGACGCAAGGATATCTCCCTCCCTTGGATCTAGTCCCCGTTTGGGCGGGATTAACCTCCATCAATGGCAAAACCCTGACAGAGAACTTCCCCAATCCTACTAAAGGGGAATGTGTGTGCTTTGTTTCTTTCCTGCTGAGAGGCGTGGGATTTCCGATTCATCCTTTCCTCAGAGGTCTTCTGGAGTATTATGGCCTCCAACTGCACAATCTCATGCCGGGCTCCATCCTGCACATCATAGGCTTCGTGGCTCTTTGCGAGCTGTTCCTAGGCCGCGAGGCCCATTTCGAGTTATGGAGGAAATATTTCTGCCTTGTTCCCCACTCCCAAGAGGGATCCATATTCGAGGTGGGCGGCACCGAAATATGGCGCATAGCTGGAACAGGATACCTGCCCGGCACTCCGAAGAAGGCCTCCGAAGAGTGGCCCTCAGAGTGGTTCTACATCAAAGACGTTGTTCTCCCGGACCCAATCCGGCAAGATCTTCCCAAATTTTCCACTGCTCCTTTAAAGAAGCACACCAATCGGCGTCCCCGAAGCTACGAAGAAGAAGACAGTGCAGAGATTAATAGGCTAGTGAGCAAGATCAGAATACTCGCCCACTCTAGACTGTCTATCGTTGACGTAATGGCGATTTCAATAACGTGATGCATCCAACCACTTCAATTAAGAAGGCTTCCCATGTGGCATTACAATGGGGAGGACGACGCATCACGCTGTGGGCGCAAGGGTCCGGACAATTTTGCCGCTTTGGGCGCCATGTTGGCTGATCTTTACAAAGGGGAGAAGGAAGACTTCACTCACCTTAAATGCCGAGAAGGTTTCTCCATGTATAACCCCATTGATTGGGTAAGTTTTCAATCATAGGCATCACTCAATCTTTTTCTAAAGTTAAGCTTAGTCGAATTTAATACGGCTAGCCTTAACAGGAATGGAGAAAGGTCATCGCAGGGATCTATAGCCCTGCTCCACAACCGGAGAACCATAATCGAGACATAGATCCCGGATTTGAAGAGGATCCGGATATATTTATAGAATTGAAGGAAGTAGTCTTTCATTAGACGAGCTACGACGGCACGGAAGTAGCCATTATAGCCGACTACCCCGACCTTCTCCCCTCCTCCCATGTAAGTACCCAGGAGACACCCCCTCAAAGAGAGTTTTTCCCTTGACTCACCAGCCGCACTGTGTCGTGCTCCCAAGGGGCGGCGCTCATCCCATCGTACCGCGACAAAGGCGTCTTCTAGGAAGATGACACTCGCACAGGACGTGTCTTTGAAAAGAAAGGCAAACGAGGATACTGCCGGGCCCTCTCCTTCGTCAAAGAGGTATAATTCTTTAACACGCACTCAGTGGACAGATCGGACGGTGACCCTTCCTGATGTGCCATATTCGCAGGAGGAGTGTACGCCGGACTAAATCCGGAGACCTGGCCGACCATGCGCAGATTAATCCGGCCCCGGACCCTGCCACAAGGACTGGAGGGGGTGCGGGAGCAATACCGGACTGTCATCTCCCCGAGGATTCGGATAATGTATCTGTCACCAACTCCGAAGTGGAGAGTGCGATGAATCATCGATGGCGGGGAGCGGCTATGCGCGACCCCAATTTCACGGAAGTGGCATTCAACGCTTTCAGCTCAACGGATGCTTACATCCAAGCTGCTCGGGATGGACTTGCTGGAGCCACTCACCAGCTTTCGAAGGATATGTGGGTAAGGACTTTTTTTGCAGATTCAATAATCATATGCCACTAGCCCCCGAGTCTTGAAGCAGTTGGCCCAACTGATTTAAGGGTCGTTACATCCTGAGGTACTTACGGAAAGAAATAACACATTATCCAAGGAGCTAGAAGAATGCCGGACAAAGCTAACTGTTGCCACCGCCGAACTGAAGAAGTTAAATAAATCCAAGAAGGCACTTGATGATAAGTACAACAGTAGCTCAAAAATAAGATTCCATGCCTACAACGATGGTGCTTAACTATGCATCGTTTCGTTGGTAGGGTCGACAGATCAGCTGGAGGAGAGGCTAAGGGCTGCTCAAGCGGACAAACAACATGCCGAAGGGCAAGAAGCTGTTGGTCAATGTGTATTGACAATCTACAAGATACAAATATCAAGCAAGCCGAAGAACTGAAGGATTTAAGAGCCCGAGTATCGGATGCTTTGAAGGAGAACAGGAAGCTGAAAGGCGACATATTCAGTATGCTCTTTAACCTGACTTTCACACGGTCTCCTGATTGAAAATTTTACAAGTTTGTTTCTATAGGTGTGCTAACCGGATGTCCCGAGGGAGAAGTGTCTGGATTCCAAGGCGACCTACTACAAGAGCTATCCAAAGTGTACGAGCGAGCTCGGAAAGCATTAAGGAGCATGGCTAAGGCTTTATGGCCATCCGATCTACCTCCAGGAAGCATGGAAGAGCTTGTGAATTTATTCAAGGGAGCTCGTCGCCGTTTTGAGCTATGGAAGATATCAGCATGTCGGGAAGGCGCGCGAGAGGCCTGGGCCATGGTGAAAACGCGGTACACCAGACTTGATCCGAATCATATGGCCCGGGTCGGACCTCAGGGACCAGATGGACAAGAAATTCCTATGAGCTTAGTATACAACTAAGTAAAGATAGCCGCTAAGTTTTCTCAATAGGATTATAAACTAGACAACTTGTTAGAGGGTCTAGAGGAGAAGGAAGTTTTTGAGTCTAAGTAGCAATGTACTTTTATCAACAAACTTATCTCCAGCCGAATTGTAAAACGATTGTCATGGCAGACTTTCTGCTTCGACCTCCAGAACCCGAGGTTTGGAGTGTTTCTGGATATTATACCGTTAGTAAACACCAAAGTATGTTTGGCAACTAGGCAGTCCGGTCATAGTTGCTTGAACAAACAGTTGTATTTGGGGAGTTATGTTATATTACAGTTGATCGTAAGAAACATCTTCCAGAGAGAATAGTTCCATTAAGGGTACCTCTCCCTGGGACAACATGCGTTTTTGTGCATGCCGGAGCTGTAATGCTAAGAATCATAGTACACGCTATAATTTGGGGGCTTATATTGCTGCGAAGGCAGTTCGTCTTTTGTCCCCCGACCAATTATTCCCTTAAGAACGCTAGCTTTTGGCTTCACCCTTCTGAGGTACACGTCCAGATAACCCGGCTGTAACAATCGCAGAGGTGCTCCCTTTATGCCCTAGCCGAACAAGCGAGAACGTAGGGCATAAGCACAGGAGCCAGGCAACTCAGCTTGGCAAAAACTTAAGTCATAAAGGTGCATATAATGGCGAAGAAAGGACATATATGAGTAGACAACACATACATACGGTGAGCGTGATGCTCAAAAAATAATAATGATAATAAGCTTTTGTGAAAAGAAGCCCCCAGGTATTGTGGGGTGTGTACATTTGAGGATGTATGCCCTCAAGTGTGCGGTTTATCCGAACACGAGCTAGAAATTGTATAAAAATGAGAAAGAAGAAAAAAGATGAAAAGGGAGAACAGAAGGGACGAGTATAAGTGCGGACTTAGGCGTAGAATCTCTGGAGCCGGGTAGCGTTCCATGGGTTTGGTTCCAAGCGATTATCCAAAGCATTGCGAAGGCGATAGGCTCCTCCAGTGAGGAATCCATCTATAATGAAGGGGCCCTCCCATTTGGGTTTGAGCTTGTCCTTCTTCTTCTCTGGTAGGCATAGAACGAGTTCACCGACATTATAAGTCCTTGCCTGTACTTTCCTGCTTTGATATCGCCGAGCCTGCTCTTGGTAGAATGCAAAAGGGGCCTTCGCGACATCACGCTCCTCCTCCAGGCCGTCCAGATCGTCCTACCGATCGAGCTTGGCTTCTCTCTCTTCGTACATGCGCACTCGAGGTGAGTCATGAATAATGTCGCAAGGCAAGACTGCCTCCGCGCCGTAGACCATGAAGAAAGGTGTATATCTGCTCGTGCGATTGGGCGTGGTCCGCAGCCCCCAGAGTACGGAATCGAGTTCCTCGACCCAGTGCTTGTCTGATTCTTGCAGAGATCGCACTAGTCTGGGTTTGATGCCGCTCATTATCAGGCCATTAGCCCATTCAACCTGACCATTTGTTTGAGGGTGACATACAAAGGCGTAATAAAGCTTGATGCCTAAATTGGTGCACCAAGTTTTCACCTCATCAGCCGTAAAGTTAGAGCCGTTGTTAGTGATAATACTGTGCGGGACACCATAATGGTGTACGACACCAGATATAAAGTCTATAACCAGTCCGTCTTCAGACGTTTTGACTGGTTTGGCTTCTATCCACTTAGTGAACTTGTCGACCATAACCAGTAAATATTTCTTCTTATGGCTTCCCCCTTTAAGGGGTCCAACCATGTCTAGCCACCAGACCGCAAAAGGCCAAGTAATGGGGATTGTTCATAGGGCAGTGGGCGGCATGTGGCTTTGATTGGCAAAAAGCTGGCATCCTACACAGCGCTAGACGAGGTCTTGTGTGTCTGCTCGGGCCAAGGGCCAAAAGAAACCCGTATGGAAGGCCTTACTTACAAGGGCACGAGCTGCGGCGTGATGGCCACCAAGACCAGCGTGTATTTCAGGCAAAAGTTGTCGTCCCTCTTCTTCAGAGATACATATTTGAAGTATTCTGGTAGTACTTTTCTTGTACAGTTCCCCCTGATGGACTTTGTAGGCCTTCGAGCATCGAACAATACGACGGGCTTCAGTCTGATCATCAGGGATCTCATTCCTAGTAAGGTAAGTGAGGAAAGGTTCAGTCCACGGGGCAATTATAGCCATGATTTCGTGGGCCGATGGTGTTATTTCGGTGCCCGAACCCCCGATGATATCGGAACTGTGTTCGGAATCTGGGGGCGTGATCGGCTCTGGAATGGTGCTGCCGCTTTCGTCTTGCCACACTATGGATGGCTTGAAGAGCCTCTCCACAAATGTGTTATGTGGGACGGGGTCGCGCTTGGCGCCCATGCGGGCAAGAATGTCCGCAGCTTGATTACTCTCTCGGGCCACGTGATGAAACTCGAGCCCCTCAAACCGAGCTGATATTTTGAGTGCGAAGATGTAGCTGGTGGGTCCCAGCAGTCAGGGGGGCGAATCATTTTTTTGTTGCCCGGGCGCACTTCCTTGCGTGCGAAGATGTAGCTGGTGGGTCCCAACAGTCAGGGGGGCAAATCATTTTTTTGTTGCCCGGGCGCACTTCCTTGCGTGTGAAGATGTAGCTGGTGGGTCCCAACAGTCTGGGGGCGAATCATTTTTTTCACGAAATACGGTGGCCCATCCGGTGGGTCCCCGCTGTCAGGTGGAGGAATAATTATTTTGCACATAATAAGGAGGCACTTCCTTGCGGTTGCCGTGGACCCAGCTGTCAGCCTCTCCATGTACAGTACTCTTCCGATGGAAGTTGGTCGTTGACCACATTGACCATGTCGCGCTGAGAGCACCACGGCGGTGGATGACACGAGGCCTAGGAAGGGGATGACGCGGAGCCAGGGAAGATGCAACAGTGGATGCCCACACGAAGAGGAGTACAAGGGTTCACTGGTTCGGCTGCGGTGTGAGGCTATCATCACTGCAAAATAATAGGGGGTGTGGGTGAGTAGAGGGATGGCCTGGCCAACGGTGGGACTAGTAGGGACCGGTGAGGCCTCCGCGGCATCACAGTCGGCCACAGGAGGCAGGAGCATGCGGCACGACCGGCGCTGCTTTGGGTGGCTGGAGCACGAAGACCAGAGGTTGAAGAAGCACTACGGCCGTTGGATGGACATCGTACGGTCACTGGAGCTAGAATCGTTCATATTGACTAAGTTGACAAAGCCCTCCGTCCCCATCAACTTAGTAGGCCCACAAGTCAGCCTCCCACCAAGGTGAGTCCTAGCTAGCAGGGGGAGTATTCATTTTTTTGTGCTTATTAAGGAGGCACTTCCGGTGGGTCCGAGCTGACAGCGGGGGGAACATTTTTTTTCACGAAATACAGAGGCCCTTCCGGTGGGTCCCAGCTATCAGGTGGAGGAATCATTATTTTGCACGTAATAAGGAGGCATTTCCCTGTGTGGGCCCCTACTATCAGCCTCTTCCGATGGCTGCTGTTTGTTGACCATTTTGACCTCGCCGTGCCGAGAGCACAAACGCGGTGGACGAGGGCGAGGCCCAGGAAGAGAACCACCCAGACCCGGCGAAGCCACCGCAGCGGATGCCCACACTGAGGGGAGTACGAGCGCTGACTGGTCGGCTGCAGGGTGAGGCTGATGTCGCGGAAAATAACAGGATATGTGGGTGGTTAGAGGGATGGTCTGGCGGCAGCACCGCCAGCCACGGGAGAAGGGAGCAAGCAGTCCCGCCGGCGCTGATTTGGACGGCTGGAGCAGGAAGATCGGAGATTGAAGAAGCACGGCGGCCGTTGGATGGACATCCAATAGTCACTGCTGTGTGTCGACTAAGTTGACAAAGCCTTGCGTACGCGTCAAAAAAAATTTGGACAGCGTCATCGTCAACCTAGTAGGCCCAGAAGTCAGCCTCCAAATCTGTGGAAAACATCATACAACCCATTAGCCATTATTTTCAATAATTTACAGGCCATTTGCTAATTCTTAAGGATATTTCAAGCCCATATTCTTTTTGTTAGCATTACAGACCATATATTCTGGGCACTGCTAAAAAATTCAACGAAATTTTGCATATTTCGGTGGGGTCCGAACTCTTTTAATCACGAAATTTCGAGTCACGTTAAAAATAATTTTCAAAAAATATATCAAAATAAAATTCAAAAAACAATTCTCCATAAAAAATGAATGAAATTTAGAATCTTAACTAGCAAGATGCCCGTTCGTTGCACGGAACATGAAGATGCATTTGTATGAGTAGTTTATCTTGTGGGAGAAAAGATGATATTTTAATGTAATTGCCAACTGGCTTTGGTTTTTATAAGAGTAGAGAGTAGAGAAATCCTGAAAAAAATGATATTTTAATGCAATTGCCGGTTGGCTTTGGTTTAAAAATTTACAGCCCATTTCTTACAACTTATAGCCCATTTTCTGGGGAAGCCCATTTCTTACTACTTACATCCCTCCTCGTCTTGAAAGATTTGCAGCCCAGCAGGGCTGAGAAAAGCAAGTAGGCCTCGGTTTTGGTATTCTCCAAAAAAAACTGGGCTAGCCAATTTCAGAAACAAAAAATATATCAACTAGGCTCGTCATGTGCTTAATAAAAGCGTAAGCGTGGGCTAGACGGGCCACAGCCCCTGCACAGCGCGCAATTGAGCTCCGTCTTTGAAACTAAAAAACAATTGGGCGAGCTGCTGGGTCCCTGGTGTTATCCGCTCGTTGTGTAATTTTCTCGTTTATTGACTACATTGACAATGGCGTGGGACCTAGTTGTCAAAAAATTGGGAGGAAGTATTTTTTTTGGCTTGTAATAATGAGGCACCTGCTTGCGAAATGCAATGACCCTGGTGGGTCCCTACTGTCAGCCTCTCCACATACAGTCATCTCCTGATTCCTCTTGGTTGTTGACCATGTTGACAACGCCAAACGGCGGTGGGCACAGCGAGCGAACCAAGGCGGACAACGATGGCGAGGCCTCGGACGGGAACAAACAGCAGCCGTGGAAGATGCGGCCGTGTAGTGGCAGGTGGAGGGGAGTACGAGGGCAACAACATGCAACTCTAGCATACAAATGGTACAAAAAGCCCAAGGATTAACTGTTCATCAAATTTTTAGACAAAACCCAAATTGAACATGACAGTAACATCTAACCCAACCACTCTTATTTGCAGTCACAAACAAATGGATCAGTCTGATCAATAAAATCAACATCCTGTGCAAAAAAAATTATTTCAGGATGACTACAACTTGTTGTAAATAGAAGCCGAGCACATTTAGAAGCCCATGTGTCCACCTGAAACTTCTTTTTTTGCTATTCAACATGTCCGTCCGTGAGAAATCTCTTGCGGTAAAAATTAAGCCTCATGGACAATAGTAACCTCGCATTCAACAGGAAGAATGTGACAAAGCTTTTGTTTGCCTGGTTGGATGCATACTGTTCCATCGTTATTGTCCTCAAACGAATTTCATGAGAACTGAGAAAATCCTTGTGCTTATTACGCCACCGATTGGTTATATGTTTTTCTCCATGTGGTTCTGCCTAAGTAGACATGAAGATTGAAAACAGTTAAGGTCTGAAAAAAGAGTATAACTACAACAACTAGATTTGCAACCACGGGATGCTAACAATATCTTCAAAGAACATTGCAACAGCAGTGAGGCTTCACAGCAACATATGGTAAGCCAGTGTGTTTTAGTACATGTGAAATGTAATGTGAGTGGCTGCTTTCTTGGCTTGTGCCCTCAACCTGTAATCCTACAGAATTATAAATAGTTCAGTTGCCTGCTTTGCTGTATTGCTTGATTCGAATGCTTGTTTGTTACTTGTTACGCTATACCGGAGTTAGCCAATATTCAGCAATGCATGTTGTACTATCGTAAAGAAATGCATGCCTAGTTCATTTGAGTCCTTAACTTTTCCTCTGAACTTCATCACAAGATTGTCTTCGTAGTTTATATGAGG
Source organism: Aegilops speltoides (assembly GCA_021437245.1). Taxonomy (NCBI): domain Eukaryota; kingdom Viridiplantae; phylum Streptophyta; class Magnoliopsida; order Poales; family Poaceae; genus Aegilops; species Aegilops speltoides. Next base: position 16,818,603 of record CM038143.1, read on the forward strand.
CCACACTGTTAAGTGCTTTCTCAGATTATTTCAACTGCTTAGATGCCTTGGCAACTTAAATATAGCGGTGGTACACTCCCTTTCAACTAGGGATGTCAACCGGTTCCCGTTTAATCCCGATTAAAGTCCACTAGTGGTATGATAGTTCAAAAGAGTTTTTGTTTTTTGAGGAAAATGAACTAGGGAGCTAGCAAAAACTAACTAGATGGGATTGATGGATGTCATTTATTTGCCACTTACATCCCTAGTTTCATCTTACCATTTTAATTTCTTTCTGGCTGATGCTGCTTCGAACCATTTAAATATAGCTTGTCATGCTCGGCAATAATTCGTATGTCGTTTACCATGTAAGCTTACTGCCTGGATCATGCGATAACTATCTCTTACTTATGTCCAGCAGAAACCTTTCAGGATGCTGTTCACACTAGGACACAATGTACAACCCCAGAATCTATTTGTGGAAGCAATGCACCATCCATGTTATCAGATGGTAGTAGTTCAGAGGCAACACCGCCGGAGAGCAGTCTGAGCCCAGATATTATAGTTCTTGAGGCTCTACTAGAGGCAGAAAGAGATGGTGTGGCTGCCATGAATGAGGTAATCTTGATCTTGAGGCTGGCAATTACGCAATTAGCGGCACACATTATGCAAGCAACCCAAGAATTGGAGGAAGTAAGAATGTTGCATTTGAAGACGGAGGAGGTCCTGCTATTTCTGCTATCTGAAGCCCAGGGTAATCCCAGTTCTTCTTTAGATACCAGTTGAAATTGTCATTAGATTATTGTACTTGCATGTTGTGTCATGTCTCTGAATGGATTATGTTGTAAGACCCCCTATGTTGTCCATGTGTTGTAATGATCCGAATTTTTTAGGTGAGGTAATCCTCAGTACTAGTATGATTGACATAAGGTGAACTATTTTTTGTGTGAGCATATTGTATTGGATGAAATAACTGTTTAACTTAAAGTTTATCCAACCTACTGAATTCGAAGACCACAGCATTTCTAAATCATAATCATATATAAAGGTGGAATAAATCTTTGTTGTGGTTTTGAAGAAATAAATAACAAAACATAGAATTATCTGTGGATATTCATAATCGAATACAAATTGGATTCGAATTTAGTTGCCAGGGCCCAGGGCAAACGTGAATGCTAATTCTCCCAAGTTCTGAACGAAGCGGCTAAACACCCACTATAATTTGTGGGCTACCCGAAGCAAGTGTTTGCGAGATGGAAATTACTGTCTACCCTAACACCTGACATCCTTATCGACCGGATTTACACTGTTGTCGATAGGGGTAGACTAGTAACTTCAATCAGACGTGACACGACGGCCTCTGAGCCCATTCAGACACGATGGGCGCCAAACGTGGGCGGCAAAACACATTTGATTCAAGCTCGTCCGAAAGACATGTGTCTCTCCCTCCTTTTCCCCATTCATACATGGTGGGCGGCAATACAAACTCTACTCGTCCGGAATTGATGTAGGCTAATATTTTAAAGGGCCATTTGCATTTCTGCCCCTAACTCGTACCACCTACTCAGATTTGCCCCTAGTTTCAAAGCATGCTCAAATTTGCCCCTCTGCCATTAAGTCACTACTCAGAAATGCCCTTCCGTCCAGTCAAAGGCCTTTGACCATCAAAGGCCCATGTGTCTTCAGAAAGGCACGGAAAGTGCTACAGTATTGGACGGAAAGTGCTACAGTATTGTACGGAAGGGCATTTCTGAGTAGTGACTTAACGGCGGAGGGGCAAATTTGAGCATGCTTGAAAATTAGGAGCAAATCTGAGTAGTGGGTTCGAGTTAGGGGCACAGATGTAAATGTCCCTATTTTAAATAGGGGCAGATGTGTAACTTCCCTCAGACGTGACACAAGCGCCCTACCTGTCAGCCCCGTTCATACACCGTGGGCGCCAACAGTGGGCGGCAAAACACCCTCTCCTCGCCCAAAATCGTTACCGCAAATATTTGGGAGATGCGAGATTACCGTCCTATCCCCAACCGACATGATGTCCGAAATTTTAAACTAGGGATAAGTTCGTAACTTTCCCACATTTCAGACTAGCGCATCCCAAAGTTTGAGATCCCCCCTCCCCCTCCATTTCCCCATTCATACACCGTCGGCGCCACGACAACCTCCCCACTGCGGCCAGCCTCCTCCGTCCGCCACCCCATCCTCCACCTTGCCGGAGCCGCTACCCCTACCCCGTTGTCCACTGCAACAGATGGACGTCTCTCATCCACGGTGCCGGACCAGGATCCTTTCATCGCGTCCTATCGCTTCATCAGCGCCGTCGTCCACCTTACCATTGCCGCTCCTATGACCGCCTCGTCCACGGCAACAGGATTTATCCCCCGACCCAGCCATCTGCCATCATCGTAGGTGCTTCGTGTCATGCTAGCACTGCTCTTCAAGACCTCAACCCAAAGCTTACGTGTTGAAATATGAATCTGATATGATGCTCATATCACTAAAATAGAGAAAGTTTAATTGGTCACCTAGTGTTCCTATATTTGTTTCGAAAAGCATGTGTGCCACCCATTGGTCCAGCTAGTTCCACTTTCCTGATTTTACTCTTGATGCTTAGGGTTTTCCCCTTTTATCTACTCTACTATGATCTGCCTAGGTGCTTTTTGTCATACTAGCATTACTCCACCCTTCAAGCTAAACAACACAACACTCAAAATTCCAAAGCTTAGTTGTTCAGATATGATTGTGATATGATACTGATATTAGTTAACAGACACATTTAATTGGTTAGCTAAAGGTCCCACTTGAGTTTCCAAATGCATGTCGCGGCATATAGAGAGACAACAGAATTGCATTTCTTTGTCACTTGTTGACTGTACTTTCTTGTCCATACCAAATCTTAGTTGTTATTTCAAAGTAAACATCGGTTGCTAACTACCCTTTGCGCGGTTTGCACCTTCAGATCTGCCATCCCACTGCCACGGTCAACACTATTCTCATCATGCTTACGGTTTCCCCATTTTATGATGACCATGATCAGCCTACGTGGTTCGTGTTGTAATAACACTACTCCACCCATCGAGCTAAACAAGCTTAGTTGTACAAATTCGAATCTGATATTATGCTGATATTAGTAAAACTGAGAGATGTTTAATTGGTCAGCTAAATGTTCCTACTTTAGTTTCGAAATGCATGTGAGCCACATATGGAGAGACCGGAAGAAATAGTATTTCTCTCTGCGCTCTGATTCATCATGGGTGGCCAACCGACATTGTATAGAAAGACTTGTAATATGGTCAATCTGCTTGCTCTTCTGCTCTTCTTTAAGATGATCCTCTTCTCTTGCGGTCGACTGGTCAGGTCGAGTTGTTCTCCCTTAGTATATTTTGAATCTGTCAGGTCAGGTCGACTTGTTCTTCTTTACTATATGTTGAAGCTGTCATCTGCGAAGTGTCTCATCACTTCTGGAGCTCTCATATTTTGAGTAGTAGGCCACATTATATTAATGCACACACCAAATTACAGCATGCATGGCATCTCTTAGAAGAATTGCAGAGATAGCACAAAGGGGTTTACAGGGAGGCAGTATTGGATTAGAATCACTTCTGCATTACAACAATAATCTCACTTGTTTTGATGTTTTCATGCATGTCAGTTATTGAACATTATCAAAATGAATATGAGAATGGGTGCACAAGAGGAATATTGCGAAACAATACACTGGCTAACAAACTTGGCATGGTGGAGGATGGCCTATCTTATTCACCCATCAAGGTGCTTGCTCTAACTTGGCAAGGTTGTATTGGTCGCACATATTTTGCATCTGACCTCTTGCATTACTTCTACTTTGTTACACCATCTGCTTAGTTTAAGCATCATATATGAGTATATGCCATACCTATCCATTTTCTGTACCTATTCGATGTGTTGTTATACTATGTTTTTCCAGTCAAATGTTGTTCTTTTTTAATAGATGTCCAAAAGGAAGAGGGTGAGTGCAAATCCTTAAGGAGTACAAACTAGGTATTTGGAAAAGGTAGTGATACCTATTAAATCAGATAGATCAGCAGCCATAGAAAACAAAGGCCCAACTGTACCACATTTAACCCCTACTCCAGTGGCCAAACCCCTATTAGAACTGCTGAGAGCCCAGCGTCAGGTACTGTCTATGATATCAATTCAAAATTTGAACTCCTAAATTTCTGCATGTGCCCTACCTTCTCTCTTGTATGAAAACTAATTTCAGATGAATCTCCTTGCTCAAAGGATCATACGATCTCACAACAATACTAGGCTCTACATTGCTCTTGTCAGTACCTCTTGCCCATTTGCCTTGTAACGCTGTACTTAATTAATTGCTATTTGATTATGTATCATCAGTCTGCACCTGAGCTTCATTATCCTCTATTTCTTCCAATATTATTAGATCTATATTTACTCTTTGCAAAATGTAGAATAATGGCAACGCTTATAAAGAATTTTCTTTGGAGAATTTATGGAACTATCCTTCCATCAACATGGAGAAGGGCTTTGTCCAGCCCGTGTTAACATGTAATGTAAGTTCATCCTTCTCAAGCCTTCAAACTTTGTTCTAGTATAGATTTGGATAGGCATCATTTCCTCCACTGTTGTTTACTTTGCTGTTTACATCTGATTGGATGTTTGCAACAACTACCAGTTGTAAATTACAGTTGTAAAAACATGTACCTTATGCAGAACAGGTCCATTTATTTGCTTATATAATTGTGAAACCTGTTACGTATATCCTTGTTTCTCTTTCAGAGTCGTATCTCTTATGTCAGGCAGAACTTTAGGGAAGATAGTGAGCCAAACCATCTTGAGGACAGCGAGATGACCCCAAGGTCCTGTCTTGATGAAGACAGTGAGTTGAAGCTACTCACCAGCAGGTGTGAGACAACCTCTGTGCAGTCGCTGCCTCAATCAGTTCGACTTCTTCAGTCTCAACTTAAAATGGAAAGGCTTGCTTCAGCTCAGCTCCGACTTGAAGTCAAAGATGTAATGAAGATGTCAGAGGACTGCCTTGTGCACTATCGTGTCATACATCTAGGGATGAAGCATCTATCGTTGACACATCTGAGGTCTCATTAGCTTGTTCGGCTTCTTGTGGGGCCCGTCCTGGCCAGGCCTAGTGCCTTCTGAAGAGCTCTCGGTTTTGTATATTGTTCTGTCGACGCGTTTATTTGCACTGGTGGCGAACTTTGATGCCCAGTGGATGTAATATGTGTAATAGCCATGATAGCCTAGCGTAAGTTGCTTGCTTATTTATTTCCTTGTTGTCTTGTTTATTTGTTTGCTTGTAGTGAGTGTAGTTCTTTTTCCGCGGTTTGCTAGTGGCCGCAATAACCTATTTTTTAAAAATAGGCCACAATAACCATGGGCTACATATTTACTGTAGTGACACTGGGCCTCCTACGGGACGTAGAAACAATGGGCCTTCTATGGCCATAGACATAATGGGCCTTCTACGGGTCGTAGACACAATGGGCCTTCTACGGGCCATATCATCAATGGGCCTTATACGGGTCGTATGATCAATTGGCCAAACATGGGCCAATAACGGACCGCATTATGGCTGTAAACGGGCTAGAGTTGGAATCGTCCGTTCATGGGCCGACCATAACGGGCCATCGTTAATAGGCCGTATTTGATGACGCTATGAAAACGGCCCAACGTATTAACGGGCCACAAACGGGCCGACTGTAACCACAGGCTGAATTTGGCCCACAAGCAGAAAATGATAGTAACGGGCCCTAAGTAACCACATGCTGGAAATGAGCCCAAGAATAAATGGGCCCTGAGAAGGCCGAAAGATAACATGGGCTGGAAACGGCCCAATGGAATAATGGGTCGTTAATGGGTATAAAGTGATACACTGTTCATCACGGGCCAGTTTCAGCATGGGCCGTTAATGGGCCAAGAGTTACAAAGGGCCACATATGGGCCAAAATACGTCATGGGCCATACATGGGCCGGAAGTTAAAATGGGCTGGAATCATATTGGACGGCCAAAATGACGCTACTGGGCCTAATTCGGATAGGTCGTAACGGGCCCTAGGTTAGCGGGCTGTAAATGGGCTATATGCGAACATGCCGTTAGCAGGCTTTCCGTGGGCCGGCCTGCCACCTTTTGACCAAGTCAAACTGGCCGGCCTTTTCATAGGAATGGGCCTATGTTGGGTTGTGCCACGTGTTGACGTATCATAGGCGCCTTCGGTCCAATGAGTGGATGACATCTGTCCCAATGGTGAGCCGGCACGTGTTTGCTCCAGCCAATGGTTATTTTACACGTGGAAAATCCCCATTGGTAGGGGTTGTTAACGGGTTATCAGATCCAAAACCGGACCCGATAGCTTAACGGCGGGCCATTACGGTGGATGCCACATGTCGGTCACCCTTGACGAAAGCACTTCTATGGCGCGTGATTTATCATCATGGAAGTGGATACTTCCGTGATGATAATTTTGGTAATGTCATGGAACACTTCTACGATAGCACATGTATGACTATCTTGATTCTTTCATAAAATCGTCATGGATGTACATGCATGACAAAAAACGTGACCTATTGTGACAAACACATATCATCACAGAAGTGTATTTTTTTGTAGTGAGGGCCACACATCAAAGGATGTAATACTTGGAATTTTGCCAAAACTACCAGTGAGAAGGGGGCCAAGGGCTATTCCTGAGGATGTGTCTAATCATAAACCAGTTATGGCACAACAGGATGATGGCCAGGTCACACAGGAGGAGGTTCATGTCACATAAGATGGTGGGCATGTCACACAGGAGGAGGTTCATGTCACACAAGATGGTGGACAAGTCACACAGCACGAGGTTCATGTCACACAAAATGATGGCCAACTTACATAGGAGGATGTCAATGCCACCCAAGATGATGGCCCAGTGCAGCAACAAGAGGATGAATATGATACACCAGTTGTCTTTCAGGTAAATTCTAATATTTTTTGTCCATTTCTTTTAGGTTGTATTTAATATGATACACCAGTTGTGATGATTGGCTGTGTACAGGTGCAAGATTTTGGATGTACAATGCTTCATAAGATGCAGCAGTCTAGGCCTGTACTTAGAGAAGAACTGAAGGCACTCTACTAGATTCATCATTCATATTATAGGCATCCAGTTCTCAAGCTTCAGCACATACAACAACAGCTACAAATGGTGGCAACCTGACCATGAAGTTGTTGAAGATGAAAAGAGACAAAGAAAGGCAAATGGCAGCCAGAAGAGATGAAGCACTAGAGGCAATGAATGAGATGGCAGAGAGGAGAGCAGAGGAGGCTGAAGCAAAGAGGCAGGAAATTGATATCAGGAAAGCAGAGAAGGAAACCAGAAGAAGAAGAGTATCAAAAGAGAAGAAGGCTGAGGAAACAGCAGCAAAGCTATAAGCTTCAGCAACAAGAAAAGTAGCATTACAAGAAGAGAAGGAGGCCAGGGAAATTGAAGCAATTGCAGCTAAGGCAAAGGTAGCAATGAAGAGAAGAGAAGAGTAAGAAGCAAAGAGAGCTATTGCAGCACTGAAGAAAACACAAGATCAAGAAGCAAAGAAGAAACAGCAAGAAGAGGCCAAGAGAAGAAGAGCTGAAGAGAAGAAGCAAGCAGGAGGGCCAAGTGGACATTTGCCCAAGAAGATAAGAGTCAACATGTTTGATGAGTTCAGATGAAGCAGTGCTGTTGCACTTGTATTTCAGTGATTTTTTGGCAGAAACTTAAATCTGAGTGTTTGAAACTACTAGAGCTCAAATGTAGTTCATTCAGTCTCTCATTTCAAATGTACCAGACATAATTGGTTCATTGAGTAATTTGATGAAAACTGAAAATGCTTCTCTATCAATTGAATTTTTTGCTTCTCTGTCCATTTTTGTTGAATTTGATGCACACTGAATTTTATGACTGAATTTGTATTACTGAGGAAACAGCAAACTGAACATATGTACCAAATTTTGATTAAAGAAAAAAACAAATTTTTTTGCCTGGGTCTCGAACCCAGGACCTGTGGTATTGAACATTGGGGGTAATGCCAGTGCTTTGATCAAGGGCGGGTACTATAGTAACTATTTAGTAGTTGCGAGTGGCCCAATGGCCCATGCCGATTCGGTTTCCTTCTCTGCTCTTTAAGCCCACCCACCCACCGCTCCACTCTCCACTCACCTCCAGTCTGTAGTCCACCCACATCGCCTCGGTTACACCCCGCTACCAAAGTCCCACTTTGTCATCAAGAAAAACCCCGCCGCCGAGCACCACACCGTCGTCGCTATGGACAACAGCCCCGCCTGGCAGGCGACGACAAGGCCATGCGCGCCAACCTGAAGGAGATCAGGCAGTGGTTCCCCAGCATCGGAATCCATGCACATGGCATCCTCAAGGTCATGACCGACGACGAGCTGGTCTGTGCCATCACCGACCCCAAAGGTATCTCTCCGGCGTTGGTCCTCCATTTCAGGATGCAGGAGACGCGCTCCGAAGACCTATGGCAGCGCGCGCGGTGGTGGATGTACCGGTCCTCCAGCACGCCGTGGCAACTCGATCCGCATCACGTTTCCTCCAGGATGGAGCGCGTCAAGAATGTTGAAGTGGTCGTCCACGCACCTGTCAACACGGTGTCCTGGGACCGCTTCCAGCCTGAGCTACTGGTGCGTGACGACATCTCCGACGCCGACTCGTCTGACTCGGAGTACGACTCCGACTCCGACTCTGGCTACGACGCCGACTCGTCCTGGTCGGCTGGCGGGGAGGAGCCGGAGGTGATTGTCCTCTCTAACGACGAGCCGGAGGTCAAGGTGGCGGCGCCCGTCGTTCCTGAGCCAGAGGTCCATATGGTGGCGCCCGTCGCCACGGACGGTGACAAGCACCGCCCCATTGACGTCGAGCTGCTTCAAGATGTTCTTGACATCGTCAAGCAGGAAGCGGAGGTGGTCATCGCCCTGGAAGCATAGGTTGACGTCGCAGCACATCCAGAGAGGAAGAATAAAAGGAAGGTGGCAGTTGCCATGGAGGTTCGCCGCTCGGAGCGCCTCCAAAAGATGTAGAACTGAAGATGAAGAAGATGGCAGTTGCCATCATGAAGAAAATGCAGTTGCAGTTAGTTAGGTATGCTGAAATATACAAATTTTCAGCATATAAGTTATAAAATAGTGTAGTTTTGTTAGGTATGCTTGTATATTAAGCACATAAGTAATTTCTAATTTCTGTTGGCAATGCTGAAGTACTATGTGTTGGCAATGTTGAAGTACTATGTGTTGTTGATGCTGTTTGAGATCTCATGCTATTTTATCTTCTCTGTTGATGTTGATGATTGATCAGTTGCTATATAAGGTTGTTGATGTTGTCTTGCTGAACTAATTAAGCTGAACTAAGTAAGTGGCAATGATGAAGTGCTACAAAATAGTGTAGTTTTTGTTGTTTGATGTTGTCTTGCTGAACTAATTAAGCTCAACTAAGTAAGTGGCAATGATGAAGTGCTACAAAATAGTGTAGTTTTTGTTGTTGATGTTGTCTTGTCCTCTTTGTCTTGTTCTTGTTGTTGATGCTGTTGATGTTGTCTTGTTGCTATATAAGGCAACAATCTAAAAGTGTGTTGTTGCTATATAAGGCAACAATCCAAAAAAGTTAACTGAATTTTGTCTGTTGATGCTACTGAAGTTAACTGATTTTTGTCTGCAAATTCAGTTAACTTGCTCAACAGCTTTGCCTTATGCATGCAGATGTTGTTGATGCTGCTGCCTTGTTGATGTTCTCTGTTTATTTTCTCTGTTGATGTTATCTGTTGATGTTGTTGTCTTCTTGCTATATAAGGCAACAATCCAAAAGTGTATTGTTGCTATATAAGGCAACAATCCAAAAGAAAAAGCTGCTAAGGTTTTCAGAAAATTAAATCTTTGTCTTAACTGAACTTTGTCTATTAACTGAATTTTGACAGTCAACTGAATAAGTGTTCAACATTGAGGAGTTCAGATATGTAATTAACTTAAATTTGTGCGACATTGAGAATCTTGTTATCTATTTAACTTCCAGAATTCAGTTATTAAGACTTTTGTCAGCAAGTTGTGTCATTAAACTGATATTTTCTTATTAAATTCAGATAACTAAATTCATTCAACTATTAAAATTCGATTAACTGTAAAAATCCAGTTATCTTTTCAAAGCTGTAAATTTTGTCAGCAAATTTCAGTTAACTTGCTCCAGAGCTTTGCCACCTATCTGAAATGGCAGCACTACACACCCTACAACTGGTTCAAATTTGTACTTGCACACCCTGTAACTTGCATTATGCATGCACCTTTGGTCCACCACCACCACCAAAGCAACCACCACATCCACCAGTAGGTCCACCACCACCAGTTCCCCTTCTTCTTCCTCCTCTTCCATCAGATCTTCATCTTCATCCTCCATTTTCCTCCTCTATTTGCCCTTCTTATCCTATGCCCCTGGTCTCTAGCAGCAACCATGGTGTCCTGGGATGATATCTCAACCTCTTCTGAAGATGACACGGTGACCAGCAAGGCTAGTCATGTCCTCTTCTCCACGCAGCTAGGGTTAAACAACAACTATGGTTAAACAGCTTCTAGGGTTATACTTAACAAATGATTTTTTTATATATATTTTTAGCCTCCTGCCACAATTTTTTGCAAAGAATGGGCTGGCTTGGCCACAGATCTGCCTAGCTTTACATGTGAGCATGGATCTTTGTGTGAGAAGCTTGTGGCTTTTCAATCAGTTGACAGTGGAAGAAGGTTCCTGGCTTGTGCACACAAGGTTTGTAAAAATCCAGATAATGGTGCCATTTTAATTTCATTTCATCATTTGACAGTGGCAGGGTGGCTTTTATCTGAAGATTTGCAGATAACTGAATAATGTCACTTAACTGAATCTTTGTTTGGATCATAGGAAGTACCTAAATGCACCTATGTGGAATGGATAGACCCTGAGTGGCTTGAAGCATTGAAGATGAGCCTAGCTACCATATGGAGCATGTATGAAGAGGAGACAAAACAGAGGCTAACACAAAATGTGTTGAGTGCTGAAGAGAACTTGAAGATCATGGAAGAGAAGACAAAAATGGAGAATGAGCTGAGACATTTCAAGCTTGATTTTGCCAAGATGGTGGCTAAAAAGGAGGATGCAATGAGCCAATTAGGCAACACACAAATTGTTCTGGCTGGTCTGAAGGAAGAGCTTGAGAAGAAGAAGAGCACTGACAAATCAGTAACAAGCATTCATCAGGTATTCAGGGCTAACACAGAGAAAGAGAGGGACCAAGTCATGCAAGAGAGGGACCAATTGAAGCAAGAGAAGAGAAAGCTTGAGTACATAATTGGTGACTTATTCAAACACAAAAGAGGAGACCAAGGAGAAGATAAGGAAGCTTAAGGGGATGCTGAATGATTTTGACCGAACTTATCTTGTTCTTGTCCCTGTGTAAACTGAATTTGTCTAAGTGTGTTGTGAAATGGATTTGGTTGTCAACTGAATTTATCTTGCCTGTCACCTGAATTTTAAGTGCAATGGATTTGGTTCTCAACTTTGATATGTTGTGAAATGATTAGAATTGAATTGACATGATGTGTTGTTGTTTAAATAAAAAAGTAACAGAACAACATTGGTACATAATCAACACACCAAGATAACATAACAGCATTGGCACATAGCTCCAGACTTCATATTACTTGATCAGTTATCCATTACAACCATCACAGCATGCAACCATTACAAACATCAAAGCATGCATCCAAACCCAAAACAAGTACTTAATCTACTTAGTGTGCTCATGATTTCACTACATCACACAAAGCACCATAACTATTTAATCTACTTCTTCATAACTACTATGAAATACAGCACACAAAGTACCATAACAGCAGCCATCACCAACTTCAGCAGCACTAGGAGTTCTCTACCTAATCCAAGCAACATAGCAACTTGCTGCTTGGTAGCAAATTTCTTCTCACTAGGGGTGCCAAAAGACCCAAAATCAACTCTGCCAGCACCACTCCCAGCCATGCCCCTTCCAGCTATGCTTCTTGTGTTGATTGCTTCAGTCCTCTTCCTCTCAAGATCCTCCCTTTTATCCTCAGCTGCTCCTATTGCATCCACGGCAGCATCACCAACAAGAACCCTATGTTCAACAAGATGCTGCACATATTCAAGCTCCTAACGCCAGAAATCACAGGTGACCTATAAAACAGAGGAAACACAACATATTCAGTTAACTGAAAAAGTTAAGTTAACTATTAGGGCATATATAGTTAACTATAAAACATAGTAAACACAACATATTCAGCAGCATCCACCATAAATCACAGATCACCAACCAATTGCAGTACCCTAATCTGACCCAAAACCATAATGCAGTCTTATATATCAATCTGATGCAGAACCAGTGAAGCAATATGGAGCTTGACCTGGTGTTTGGTGCACCTGTAGAAGACCCACCCCTCGTGCTCGTCGGTGCCAGAGCGGTAGAACTTGACCTGCTCGCCACAATCCGGGCATGGGATCAATGGAACTACAACGGAGCGGCCACGTAGCCCAGATCGAACAAAGCTCGAAGATGACATGAGGAGAGAGAGCGGCGGCAATGGTTGCGGCGGCGGAGAGAGGGCGGCGGCGGCGACGCAGCGGAGGGTGGCGGCGACGATGGAGTTTGCGAGCTAGGGTTGGGAGAGTAGAGAGCGAAGGAGATGGCAGCGGGTGGGCTCGGTCAGAGCGGGTGCCGCTTGGTCGAACTAGGTGGGGGCAGATCGGTGGCTCGATCCGACCAGGTGGGGGGATCTATTAATAACTGGAAGTTTTGCAAAAAAACCTTCGTGCATGCGTATTCGAGCGAGCTGGGCACATGTGGCAGTCAATGCCCACGTGGATCGACTTGACCACTGCCAAATCAGCACATACGTAGAGCAAATTGTATTTTTGACGGTATGTGACCCCCTAGAGCAAGTTTGGTGACTGTCGGGTATTTGTAACCACAGGGACTAAAGTGGGCACCAACGCAAGTTATAGGCCCTGTAGTGATTTTTTCTCTATATTTATTTTTCGGAAAAGGAGGTTAACCATGTTATTAGTAATCGTACTGAGGTGTGTTCATTGTGTGTAAGGGCAACTCTAATGCAGATCACCAAACAGTCTGCAAACTGTCCGCAAGTGTTATAATCCCTACCGCACTAAAGTGGTCTTTCAACACAATCTGGAGTGGCTAAGCCATCGATGCTACACCATTCAAGAGCACCTTCCAATCAAGTGAAAACCCGGTAGAAAAATGGCGCGACAATCCAAGATCCCGTAACATTTATGGCCCGTTCCTCTGCGTGTTGGTCTCATTGATCCTTTCAATATTGCAACTTGTTGATCATCCATTATCTTCCTTTGCTAGTCCGGATATACGCGTGCACTATACTGCAAGACGGAGAACAATTACTTTATCTTTATGCTTTGTTGGATGAAGTTGAAAGGGCAAATCAAGTGACTTGCCGCTATTGCCAATTCCATTAAGATCGCCATGCTCAATGAAAATAAATGTGCTGATCCAATCATTCCGACACAAGAAAGGACTGCTCCGGCCAAGAATGTGATTAGGAACCGGGGGAGGAAGTGAGCGGAGGAGAAGGTGAAGCGAGAAGGGGCGACGGCTAAGCTGACCAAGAAGTTCGAGCACATCATAGCGAAGGAGGAGGCATGTGTCAAATGGCATGAGGTGAAGGAATCAAAGACGGCGGAGAGCTTTAGCAAGTTCATAGAGATGCAAGACAAGAAGTTCAAGCTCCAAGATAAGAATCTTGAGATCAAGGTTGCTTCGGTTGCTTTAGTGGACTCCAATATGTCTTCTCCTAAAGGGGTTGAGTTGGATCTCGATGCAGCGAAGATTGTCCTAGCCTACCGCGCGGACTTGTTGAAGTGCTTCGGGCAAATGGAGGTGCCAATGAGTGAGTTTTTTTTTTGCCACAGACAGTGAAACTGGAGTAGAATGACGTTTTTGACACGGACGACGAGACCAACAACTTTTGCGATCCATTGGATGTAACAATTAATTAAAAATCTGCTGCTTTTTTATTGTAATTGCATATATTTACAACTTAAATTTGTATCGATCAAAATATGCATGCCGAATGGAGGAGAGGCCAGACCATGGACAAACATTTGATGACTACGATTAAATTGCCAACTTTCTTAACTAACACTTGGTGTGTTCAGTTCAATGATCCACTAAATCATATAAGCGCGTGTTGCCGCGTCCCTCTATCTTGAGATAATAATGATAAGTATGTACAATAGTAAAATATAAAAGATAAAAAATATCTGATTTTTTTCTATATACACATGAGGAAATGGCAACAACCTCAAAGGATTTCCGGCATTGATTAGACTTAGATGTGTGATGCAAATCCGGCAAACAAATTTTGCATTTAGTTCTAAATCACAAATATTGTGATTTCACATGCACCACTATTCAAAACTGAGGGTACAGCAGGATACCGATATCACATGAAGTTGACACATACCTATCGTTTTCTGATTTCAATAGCTTGACTTTGTACATACTACATACCCAAATGTTATATTAGGTCGTGTTGAAGCCACACAGAGCTGATTTTTGGCCATTCCATGGCTTGTGTGCATGCCGATTTTGGGACGGTTTCATGTGTGTTTTTTCTTTTTCAATTTCCGTGTTTTTGTTTATCCTTTTTATTTATATTTTGTTCTTTTTATTTTTAGTTTTTTTCATCTATTTTCAAATACACGTCGACAGTTTAAAATACACATTTGACATTTCTCGTATAGATGCTTAACATTTTTTATACATGGTTAATATTTTTAAAATAGATGATGATTATTTTTGAAATACAAATTTGATTATTGTTTTCAAATGGATGTTAAAAAATTCAAATGCATGCTGAACATTTTTCAAATACACCATCAACATTTTTCTAAAATACACAATGAACATTTAAAAAAAAAATACTTGGTTGGATATGTTTTGAATACATTTTTTAATATATGTTGAACACTTTTTGAATACACGCTAAAAAGTTTTTGAATACATGCGAAAGGTTTTCCAGCTACTCATTTTTAAACTACACACCATATAATTTTTTATATACATGCTGACCATTTTTTTGATACATGTTAAATATTATTAAAATACGTGATGAACATTTTTTTCAAACAAATGTTTGAACATTTTATTATACACTACCTCCATCCCATAATGCAATATGTTTTTTGACACTCAAATACACGTTGAACATCTTTTGAATACATGTGGAGTATATTTCTGATAAATCTTGAATATTTTATAAATACATGTGATGATTTTTTGAAAATACACGTTGAACATTTTGTTTGAATACATGTTGTATATTTTTAGTATACGTGCTGAACATTTTTCAAACACATGATGAACCATTTTTTAAAATTACATTTTTTTAGTACCCGCTCAACATTTTCTGAATGGTATGGCATTTTTGAAATTTTTTGCAGAATTTCTTATAATACATGAGCATTTTTCTAAATGCATGATATGCATTTTGGTTAATTTCTAGACTATTTTATTATAAAGAAATTAAGTAAGAAAAACACATGAATGAGCGATTGAAAAATCAATAGAAATGAACGAACAAAGAAAAAACAAATGAACGCTACCAGGCGGGCCACTAGCACGTCTCAATCGACGTGAGGCTACTACACTCGGTCTCGCTTAAAGCGAGACATAGCGGCACCCATTGCTATTTAATTTTTTGGGAAGGTCACCCGTTGCTTTTTTCCAGTGACATCCGTGAGAGCAACTAGTTGAGGAGCGCTTTTTCAGGAGCCCCCCAATGATCACATAGGGAGGGCTGCCATGCGCGCTCTCAGCCGCCGCCACGTGTTGCACTCTGGGCGTTCTTTCTGGATTTTGTTTTATTTTTATTTTTTGCACACGTTTTTGACATTTAGATGGTTTTTTGGCTTTTCTTTGACTTTTCGGTTTTCCAACGTTCTTTCTTAGCTTTTAGACCAATTTTTTTCTAAAAAAAATTATGCGAAAAAACTTTTTTTTCGTGAGAGGCATGGTTTTTCTTCCGCGTGAGGTACGGTTTTGCTTCCGCAAGAGGCATGACCGTGCCTCTGAAAACAGAAAATAACGTGTTTTCTCTTCTTTCTTTGTTCCGCGAGAGCTACGGTTTTGCTTCCGCAAGAGGCACGGTCGTGCCTCTCATAAACGAAAAAATACGTTTTTTTTTCTTTTGGGAGATGCATGGTTTTGCTTCCGCGAGAGGCATGGTCGTGCATCTCTGAAACGAAAAAACATGTTTTTTTACTTTTGTGAGAGGCACGGTTTTGCTTCCCCAAGAGGCACGGCCGTGCCTCTCGGAAATGAAAAAAATAAATGTGTTTTCTCTCTTTCTTTTCTTTCGTGAAGGTATGGTTTTGCTTTCGCGAGAGGCACAGATTTGCTTTCGCGAGAGGCACCATGCCTCGGAAATGGCTTTCGAAAAGGAAAAAAAGGTGCTCCCGGTCCGTTTTCTTTTGTGAATTTTTTTTGTCACAACCAATCAACATGAGATTTAGTTTTGAAGATTCCGCGAGGAACCCAACAGTGCTAACGACTCGAGATTTGGACGCATAGTTTAAAAGATAGTATAATGTTTTGAATAAACGGATCTAAAAAAAGGGAAAAACCCACAGGTTACGACAAGTGGCGCACATGCAGCACGTCATTTGTCATAATCTGGGGGAGTGATCTTTGAAAGAAGTACTCCTCAATTACTGCTTTCGGACATCCATCGTTATTTTATTTTTTGAGCGTCATATGTCTTTGTTTTGTTTTTTGAGAAAGTCCGTCATTAGTTTGGAGTTTCATTTTAGTTTTTTTAGAGAATCTGGAGTTTTATTTTAGTTGAGCCCAATGCGGCTTCCTAGACCAGCAGATGGAGCCCAACCAACAACTTGCCTAGAGATATCCTTGACAGAGCCCAACCAACAACTTGCCTAGAGATATCCTTGACAGATATCAACTTGATATCGAGAGAGAGACTTTGGCGCATACAGCCCAATCTTTCCGGCTATGGCTGGCCAAATGGGCTGGGCCAAACAGACCAACCCGCGAGCACATCGACACGGCCTGCTATGGGCCAGGCACGGCACGGGCTAAACGGGCCATGCCCGTCACGCGGCACGCCTTGGGCCGTCCCTGGGCCTGGGGCCTGGGCACGCGGGCCAGCACGGTATGGTCTGTTTATTTTTTTATATATAATTTTCAGATTTTTTTAATATATACATCTAAAATAAAGCCCAATAGGCCTAAACGGGCCATCAGTCCGGCCCGTTTACTAATCAGGCCGTGCCTGGGCCAAGGAGCAGCGCCCGTGGGCCGGCACGGCACGGCCCGGCTATTAAACGTGCCACGGCGGGCCGTGCCAGGCCAGGCACGATTAGCACGGGCCGGGCCGTACCGTGCCGGACCGGCCCGTTTGACCAGGTCTGCTTCCGGCCCGCCTAACCTATTCCCCTTGCCCTCGCCCTATCGCCTTCGGTCGCCAATCCTTGTCCCCCCGCCATGTCGCTCGCCATGGCCACTGCCACCACAACCGCCGCCGCCCACCTCGCCTCGCCCCTCCTCTTCTCCTCACCCCCAGGCCCCCGCAGCCGCCGAGCCCTCAGGGCCCCGTTCCGGCGCACCCGCCTCGCCGTCGTCGCCTCCGTCCCCGACCCCGCCGACAAGCCGGTGGAGTACACGCCCTGGCTCATCGCCGGCCTCGGCAACCCCGGCAGCAAGTACCACGGCACTCGCCACAACGTGCGTACACCCCTTCGCCCGTGCTCCTGCCCCTCTCCCCCTCCGATTCGAGATGGCCTGCCTCCCCTCACTTCGCCTGTGTGTGCGTCTGCGTGTGATTAGGTGGGGTTCGAGATGGTGGATCGCATCGCGCGGGACCAAGGGATCAAGATGAACACCATCCAGTCCAAGTCCCTGCTCGGAGTAGGTACCCCGCTCGCTCTCTCCTCGCTCGCAGCGTGTACGTACATATGTGCTGCAGTTTTCAGTATCGTGTTTCGCAGTTACTGCTTGCTCTGTGAACCGCTGCAGAGATTTTTTAGCTGAATTTTAGTTAAGAGGCATGCTATCTGGCCTGGATGTTAATTCCGCTTCACGCTATGTTGTTTAGCTTGACGGTGATATTTGGTACTGTAATAGTAACCTTCAGTATGCTAGCACCAGGAGGGTAGAAGCATGACTTATATTCTAGATAAAGTATGGTGGCTGAAGCAAGTGATCTGTGGAGAACACCATCCCCACATCTAAGTCAACCTTCTACCAGTTTCTTGACAATGAATTATAGCTTGATTGCATGTAAGCGTGTTTTTCTGCAGTATTAGCAAAGTGAATCTAAGTTGTTGTCGGCTAGGTGCCGTTCTACTTAATTTGTTTATTTTTGAACAAACAGGTTGGGATGTTTTTTTCCACCTTTCATTGCCTAGTATTTCCCCTCTTGAATTTCAGTAATAAGGCACTTAATATGGGTCAACAAAACTCTGATTTCCTTGAAAACGTAATATCCAGTTAAACTGGACTGTGTTTTCCACCAGCACAGATGGTAATAGGCAAAACCTTAGTAGTTTTTCCGAAGTATCCCTATCTTTAGTTGCAAACAATGCATTCATTTCATGCTGCATTACCGTTTCGAATTCAACACTTGATTTTGTACTAAAAGTTTAAAATGGTACACTTGATATCTGTCAAGAGGAAATGGAACGCCATTTCCTTGTGTTTGATCTGCATTTGCTCTCAAGTGTCAGGGTATTGCACCTTTTGATCATGTAGCTAACCTACTCCATTGTTCTGCAGATGACATCTTTGAAAATGTTTTGATCTCTTCTCTTGAAAATTAATTCGTGTTGTTGGCTCCTTTCCTGATTGAATGTTAACCGTCATGTTCAAAACATGTATATACTGGAGGTAGTGGCATATATTTGATGCATTAATTAGTTCTGAAGAAAGTAGTCTGGTGCATCAAGTTTGGCTAGTTGAGTGAACATTTTGTTACTGGAAGCATCGTTATGAATGGCAAGATGTGTTGCAGTCATTTATAATCTTCAGATTAATTGTGTTTCCACTCATCCGTTGGGTTGTATTTTGGTACAGGTTTAATTGGGGAGGTACCAGTGCTGCTGACAAAGCCACAATCATACATGAATTACTGTGGTGAAGCAGTGAGTCTTTATTCTTGTCCTTCTTGAAGTAAACATTTCCTGGGAACTATATCATTTATGAGAAAAGTTGGTGTAATAGATTTGTGATATACTCACTTCAAGAATATCATTTCAATGTTTGTTTGGCAAAATACATCCCCAAAGCCTATCTATCAATATGAACGCTGATGCCTTTCTTGTACGAAGCAAAAGTTACCTAAGTTGGCTGCGAGAAGTACTATCAGTTATGTTGCTAATCTTAGAGTGTTTCACAACTATGCCTATACATATCAGTCTCATTTCTATTAGCATATCATGGACCATGTCTTATCAAAATGAACTAATTTCTATAAGTTGGTGATAGGCCTTGTTGAATACCCGCTGTCTCTTTTCTGATGCAATATTTTTCCCGGTCTTCTTAATTTGTCATGTACTAACAAAAAACATTCCTCTATCATGTGAAGATTGGACCGCTTGCTGCCTATTACCAAGTACCACTGCGGCACATTCTTGTGGTACATACTATCATTGTTCTTTAGTAGCTTACTGCAGCAACTCGGTATCATGTGCTTGCAACTGAAACCCATGGGTTCTATTTTTTTCAGATTTATGATGACATGAGTCTGCCCAATGGTGTATTGCGACTTCAACGGAAAGGTGGCCATGGCCGCCATAATGGGTAATATATGAAGTTCCAAATAATTTGAACAATTAGTATGTTTAGTACTTGTAGTCACATGGAACGTGTTGATGTTACTTTTACACACATAATGCATTAGATTTAGTTCAGTCACTTCATTTTCTCATTCTGGAGTTCAAAAGGCGAACCAGAATGGAATTCATTTAGAGTAAATGTAACAAAAATGGGCCTAGTTTATTTTTCAGATGTAACAGTAAGATTTACTTCTCTAGAAATCATACTGGAAGTTAAGTTCATATAGCTCCTGTTGAGATTTTTGTCTGAAGAGCTCATGAACAACAAATATGAATTTGCTCAGGAGGCCAGGATTGAGTAAATTACATGGACTTACAGAATAAAATTTTGATCTGTCAAAATTTTGCAGTATTGAGTTTGGAATACTCGAATAACGGGTGCCTCTTCTAACTTAATATTGTGATGGAAAATATTAGTTCCTTTTGCTGTAGGCTTTATGTTATACTAGCATCAGTTTGCTTATAAATATTATGCATTTGAAGTGCTGTTTCTGCGATTTTAATAGGTAAGATATGTTGCTTACATTTCACAATCTATTGCTTACACTCTCAATGACCATCTTCACTGAAAAACAGCCTACAGAATGTAATTGAGCATTTGGATGGCTGTCGGGAGTTTCCTCGTTTATCTATAGGTATATATTATTATGTTCACCAGCTAGCACTTCAGTGTCTTCTCTGAAAATCCAGATCATGCCAACCTTGAGTTGTTGACTGTTGAATACAGGTATTGGTAGCCCACCTGGTAAAATGGATACACGAGCTTTTCTTCTGCAGAAGTTTAGTTCAGAGGAACGAATTCAGGTATTGATTTCACCATGTTTGAAATTTCGTTGTAGATATCGCATAGTGTGAAATCCCTTTCTTGTGATCTTTTGTCCTCTTCCAGTACGTTCATCCATTTTTTTCTCTCTCTAGTGGACAAAAAAAGGCAATGCCATACCATCAATTGCATTCTACTCTGTAAGAGTTTATTTCCAGTAATTAATAACATTTCAATTGAAAAATATCTCCCACGATTTCATTGGGTTATTGTAACTGATGAGTATAAATATGTGTTGAGGTCATGGCGAACGTTTGTAAGTACAAACAAAGAATGATGATATGATTCTGCGCTGGCCATACTTCACATTTGTTGGTACTACTCGAACTAGGTTGTATCCTTTAGTTGGTTACACAAAGGGACGATCTCAATTTATATGTACTGCTAACTGTTCTCAAGCTTACTTGCGAAAGTTTTGCAATGTTGGTTCTCGTTTTCTACTGGTCTGCCCTTTTCTGGGAGGAACTCTCAGATATGGTTGTTATTACATGATTATTGATCTAAAACCTGTTATCTTATTTTTATATAGATTGACACCGCGTTGGAGCAAGGGGTGGATGCTGTGAGGACCCTTGTGCTGAAGGGTTTTAGTGGAAGTATTGAGAGATTTAATCTGGTGCAGAAGTACAAGTTCAACAGGGCTTGATGATTCTTTTGATGCTTGGATCTGTCTACTTTTGGAAGATACATGAATGCACATGAAAATGTTTTTGCAAGCGTTTGATGTGATAATTTGCATAACCTTAGGTGCACTAAGTTGGGTGTCCTGTAGTTTTGAGGATATTAAAAACTTAGCAGGGTGTAGATAAGGTAGAGTTCTTCTGCACATCTTCCTAAATATAACTCATGGTTTACTCAAATTGGAAATAAAATAGGTCCATTTGATGAAGGTCATGTAAAAAGATTTTGTACTTCTGTAGGTTAATGACACATTAGTCTGATGTAAAAGAGGAATGCAGACCATTTCATTCCTCCTTTCCTAATTCTGTGATTTTGTTCATGCAAATAAATACTTAGTTGTCCTTGTTGGGGGTAGATCATCTGCCTGCAAAGTGGTGATATAGGTAATTTATTATCTTTGACCGTACAACTCGTTTTCATCAACTTGATGTGGTAAAGTTGTTTAGTAGTGTGTCATGTTATGGTTAGAGATGTCTATGCCCCCACGTTATCTCACCCTTTAAAAGATTATTGTAGGAGATCCTCAGCGCTTATTTGACAAGGACTTGAAAGCAAAATCCAGTTTTTTATTTTCTTATGCTGATATGTCAGTCCAAACTTGTCGGCAACAGATAGATTGCAGAAGTTTCTTATGCTATGTAAAAGCTTGCACCTTCTTGCGTCAGTTAAGCTAACTACTATCTATAAGACGTAGATTAAAGATACTGTAGCTCTATTTTGTATTGTATTTTCCAGTTTAATATAGAAATTTGGTGATTAACTTGCACAGGTCAGCTTATGATTAAATGTGATTTGCAACCATCTAGCATAATATTCTCTAGGTGAAGTTTAAAACTAGATCTAGAACAGTCTACTATGCGCTAATTTAAGAAGGCAAGACCTGCTAGACCTTCCTGCTATGAGATAGGGTTACAGGAAGGTGGCGATAATAGTTGAATCATCTTTTCAATTCATGGCTGGTTTATTATACTCATCTTCTTCTTTACTGCCATCTTATCCTTATGCGCATTCCAATCTCATGTGCAAAATGTACATGAGTTGATTAGCTCCTGATCTGGGACCATACAATTTTACTACCACATGTCATGAATAATTTTAGTTATCACTTAACAGCCAATAATTATAGTGGAGCACACATATTCCATAAAACTATGTTTTTGATTGAATACTAGCATGTTTTCATATTCTCTTTGTATTTTTGACATAAGTCTTTACAATTTGTAGTTGATGCTGCTTTGCCTCCATTTTTAACGGGCTGTTTGTAAAACTTGAATTGGCTATGATGTGCAGCTAAGAACATGTATACGTTAATTTTTGTGGAAGTGTGCCTTTTCTGGTAATGTTACTTTGACCCTGATATAACATTTATATACATGTTTCCTGTTTCATTTTTATTTCATTTCCTCGTGGAACCTTAAAAGATCAAATGCATGGTTTGGCAACAGAGTTAGTGAAGTTGTAGCTTTAGAAACCTGGTATTAATTGCGCTGAGCTTGGTGGTAATGGCAATTGGCAACCTGACACATTAATTCTTTTTGAGTTTCACATAATACTCCAGAAGCTTGCATAGCTGGAGAAATGACATGTGCACCGATGCTGGGTTCTCATAGTTTATTAGTTGTCCTTTAATGTAGAACATGATGTAATGTAACAAGGTGACTAATAGTTTTTGGTAATTATAAGAATGTGAAAAGATCAGTTTTCAGCAATAACTGGTAGCAATTGCCTTCTATCAATATCAACCTTTTTGTAGCAATACTAAGAACTTCTGATTAACGAAGCGCCTAGCGGAAATAGCAGAATGGAAACTAAGAACTTCTACCAATATCAACCTTTTCATATGATGACCCAAATGTTGTCATTACTTGCTAAAGCAATAGCAGAATGGAAAGTAATTTATTCTGAATGAAATTGTAGTTGGTTCTAACCTTTTCTAAGTGGGAGGGGAAGGAACTAGTTTCAGTGCGGAGCTACCAATATTCCAGAAAGCCAGAGATAACTTGTGGTGTGATGGTACCAGTAACAACCATGTGACTTGCCTAGTACATCACACAAGATACGATATTTGTCAAAGGCTTAGTTTTGACCATTGTTTCAAGACCAAAACACATTAGTCTAGTAACCTCACTTCCACTAATATTTGCCAGAAAAATTCCTTATGACTAATTGTTTTTTAATCACCAAGTGGATTCCAAAGTTTCAAAGATTATATTATCTAAAGCTCTTCCCTCCACCATCACGTTACCTAAACTACTTGCTAATCTCTTTCTTAAAGCCATCACACAAGTAGGGCTTGGAGTAATCATACATCTAATCCATGTGCATCCATCTGTTGATCATTCGCTTGCTGAGCTGTATTATATTTACCAAGTGTCATAATCGTAGCCGTATTGGCTTAATTTGCGGGCTACACTGGATCTCTATGTTTTATATTGTTTCCGGTGGTGACGTTTAATTTTAGTGTTTTGTTAAGCTTTAGACATTCTAGACTATTAGATTTTGGTCTAGGTGTTTGTTTACTCCCTCATTGCATGATTAAGTATAGGAGAATCACTTCACATGACTTTAAGTGAAATCCACCCAATCTCAAGTGCTTATTTTATGGAGTAGGTAATGTCACTTGGAACACTAGAACATAGTTTAGAGTCCTTGCTCACATTGCTTGGGTTTGTTAACTAGCTTTCAAACTTATTCAGTAGGAAGACATCAACCTCAATTATTAAGCCAAGCCATTTTTAATCTCCCGTGGTGGCCCAAAAAGCACTTGCGAAGAAAAATAAGGAGATATGGTTGCTAAGTTGAGTGTTATGTATATATTGCTTTGGAGTAAAATGGGTGAGGTCATCCCTGGGATTAAACTATGTGCTAAACTTGTCATCATGAGCCACAAAGAAGGATTTTCTCTCGAGAGCATAAGTTAGGCGGGTCCCTGCTAGGATTCGGGCGATCTTAAATGTTGCCAACTTTGTGCTTGCAATCAACTAACAAATAAGTTGGGGATGTGACGAGGAGCCTTTGTTTAGGTAACACAACAGACTCAAGACAAACTTGGGACTAGTCACATGTAGCTTGTAATCAAGTTGCAAGTTGCAAGTGACATACATTTCTATCTTATCAGCACCCCATCAAGGTTACTGAGCAGTGTTTTGGTTTCATCTGCTGTGATTAAATGGTCCACATCTGTTAGGTACTTCTGAGAATAAGGTGCAGTGGTGCACACTAATGAGCCTTGTGAGATCCACACAAGTTAGTGATGTGCTATCTACCTTTCATAAAACCTCAAGGTAATATGCGACTTGTTTTTGAGCCTTACTGCAGTAGCATTGTAGAACATTTTTGGGATCAATACCATTTACTACTTTGATATACGGTTGGATGTCAACTTGATTATTTTTGTTTATGAATCATAGATATGCATAACCATTTCAAAGCCCTCATTCCAGGGCATGAACTCTAGAATAGAGAGTGAAATATGACAACAGTATGACAGCAAATAAGGCTACCTTAGCCGTGTTTCCCTGACTGTGAGGGTTAAATAATATCTAGATGAGGTGCTCTGTAGTGCAAGGTGGAGACCACTGCAGCAAGCAAATGCTAATGATGGATAGCCCCCACTCTTTAATCAGGGGAACAACGGGATGATTCACTGACCCTAATTTTGTTTGTTGGCCATAAACTAGTAAGTAGGAAGTGAAAGATATGAAGGAAAACATATTCAGCTCACATTTGATTCCCTACATGTTAGATCCAATATAGTTATCATCAACAAGGAGAATTATACCATTCAAGGAGATAGTAAATTGCAGGTAAAATTGGTTCGTTTACCTGCATCTGTGTTTGCAGGTTTTATTGAGTAAGTACATGTTAGATTCTTGGTGGCATAAACTAATGATATTAGTGCTGCTGAACTTGTGTATTATAATAAAAGACCATGTGCGTTGCTGCAAATTGCAGTCTGAGGAAAATATTTAGGATCCCTTGCCCTCCAACCGCCCAAGCTTCTTTCAGACAATTCCTCCTGGAATCAAAACATATTATTTTTTCAAAAGAAGTTGGTGTCTTATTGGGTCCTAGTATTGGTCATCCTATAAGGTAGCCCGGAGCATGGAAGGAAAGGACAAGTAGATGAGGACTTTTGAAGTTATAGAAGCCAAAGTTTCTTTATAGAACTTGGCAACTTGCTCTACATTTTCTGGATTTTGCTAGGTTCACCGCTAGCACGTGGTATGGGCTGGAATCAGTCCTAACCAACCAATAACTTCTACTCTTCTCTTTCTCTACAAGCCTTATGCAGTATAGAATGGATTATTACTTTTTATCCAACATTTGTTTTTATTTGAAAAATTGGTTGATTGATTGTAGTGTAGATCTATATATACTACAATGGATTGTAGAAAAAAGGCTCAAAATTCTGACCAAAAAAAAATACCGCAGTAGGTTTTCTATTTGGAGAACATATAGGACTGTTGTAGATATGACTGATAACAAGTTCAGTGTTCTGGATAGTACAGATCTGGCCTATACAAGAGTAGGATCTATCTCAATTATGTCATGCATGGTGGTCATATTGGCGCACAACTTTCCTGTCTCGCATGATTGCTGTTCTGAAATGTGCATCATATTGTGTGATCTTACTTTTTTAGGAGATGTAGATGTTTCCTGCATTTGCAGTGCTCTAACTTGTAGACTTGAAAAAATCTAGCTACAGTTGGAGATGTCAAATCAGAATCACATTAGTTGAAACTTCAATTTGGCATCGTAGTAGACATTCTTCGCACTGTAGCGACTGACGACATTTATTTGCAGTAAACAAGAACTGTTTAATGGTAGATTCGGTTCATTGATGCAATATTAAAATAAGATGCTAATTCATCGTCTGTTGAGAAACTGCAATCACATTTCTAACGTCATGTACAATAATTCAAGGGAAGTTCACTTTAATTTTATTTTGTTGGTAAACAGTCTTGAGCACATTGTATGCCGATAACTACGCGTGATCTTTTCTTGTCGGTAATAATTGGCTACTGGAGGATTATATATTTATGAACCTGTTGTCTGTTAACGTTTGTCTAGATATGTAGCACCGTTTACAAAAATAGATCAACAGGGTAGCAAGAGAAGATTCCATGCATGTGAGGTTTCTTATCTAACATCTGCTAGTCTCTGCTAGAATCTAGGTGTAACTGGGAAGTATACAAACTCTAGGATCATCTTGATAATGTATTTTTATTTCGCTTCTGTACAGAATACGAGTTTGGGCTACAGATGTCAATGTCAAACAAAAGGTGGCTTTGTTGCATAAAACCGGGCTGTCAGTCTAACGGATCCAAAAGATGTATTATATGGTTCTTTGACTCTTGATTTGTTATAGATGGAGGCATGCTTAGAGAATAAAAAAGTACAAGCTAGTACATACTTTATGGTCATCAATGCAATCAAGTATTTGCTCAACTTGGCTAACCTGAAACCATTAAAGTAAGCTGAAGCTCCATGACCTAAGCATGGTTAAAACTGCAAAGTAAAAACATTAGACCAGAATAAAGCCACATCTTCGGTGACAGCTATGTAACCGCGACTTCTCCCTAAGCAACTACTACTGATTATATATTGCAGATGGTATCAACTTCTTTATAGCAGCAACTGCGACCCCCAAGCTCATGTTTTAGTTGAAAGGGATAGAAAGAGGGGAGCCAAGTTTAGGGGACAGGGTGGGCCTTTGTTTGGAAGTTGGAGAAAGACTTTGGAAAGAAGGGGAGATAAGAAGGGAATTTCGGGTGAAAGAAGCTTTCGCGGATGGTGGAGGCGAGATTATGTTAGAAAAAAGATGCAGAATTTCTAGCTTTCTCTGGGGTTAGTAGGATTTGGAGAGATTTCTTTCCAACCTGGTTGAAGAAAAAGTCCAACTGAAAAGCTTTGCTGATTTGAACTCATGTAGACGACGCAGGAGGTGCGGGGCTCGATATATGCTAGTGCGCAACTAGTTTAGCGCTGTGAAAACGCGCGGAAGAGAAGGGTGGGCGATCTTGGCGCACTAGTTCGTAGTTATTACAGTAAAGATTTCTAAAGGCATAGCATACCTGATCTTTTTGGACTGAATATGCCTGCATCATGGTGCCTTGCCCCTTTTGGTCCCAAGTCAAGCATGATAGTACATGATAATTAGTTTCAAATAGCTGATGTCCCTTTATCTGTCATTCACTGATCCCATCTCCTCTGTTGATTAATCCCAGTTATGTTAGCAGTGCAACAAGTGGAAGCCTTTTCACTTGAGTAGACTTACAATAATTGTAGTAGAATACCGATGTTTCATCACTTAAAATGATGTGAAACGTCGGGGGGAAAAGCTGGCTGATTAGCAAGGTTTGGTAAGACATGTTTTTCGTTTGCTTAACGTCAGTGTGTTTTTCTCTGGGCAAAGACATTCTTCTGCCTTTGGGTTTGTGTGTGTGGACCATGCATGGGGCTTAAACTTCAGCGGACAGGACAGATATATCTCAAACGTCTTAAACATAATTAGCTCAATTATTACTCTTAACCTTTTCTGCGACATTTTGATGTGATGGGGAGTGATGTGTTCCTTGTTTGTTGCAAGGAAATCCGGAGGGCATTTCCAGTTAACCAAAATGTTGGATATGGTATTTCCAGTTTTATCCAACTCTGACATCGACGGTGCATGGGTAAATGGTCAATTTGCTGATCCTTCCAGGGCCATGTAAGGTAAAACAAACCCAGCTTAATTACATCATCGCCCATGCATGCTTTGCCGTGTTTTCTTTTGGCTCATGATTGCTTTTACGAATGAAAACAATCTGTGCTTCTGCGTTATGTTTTCTATAAATAGTTAGTTATGCATATTTGGGATGATTATTACTTCCACTAGAGAGGGCTGATAGTTACTACTATTATGATGGGAGATTGTTTACTAATGTTATCTTCTTGGATCCCCTTGAAAACAGCCTTTTTCCGTCCGAGTAAAACTATCTTAGCTCCCATGAACCGTTGTAGATCGATCGGTTATGCGCTCGAGGACCATTCTATAGTCTATCCTTGGAGCCTTTTCCGTACACGACCGAGAATATATGTACACACATACCGATTTATTTATTGCAACATATCTAGCGATATACTCCTATTATTTGCATGTACCAGAAGCATGTTCTAGTATACAATTATATATATATTTCGTGTGTGTGGCAAAGACATAATAATGGTCCAGGGCGATGGATGGGATGGGACTCATCAAAAGCGAGGATTCTTTGCCGAGGTCATCCACCATCATGACAGGAAAGCTGGCCACACAAGGGAACAAAAACGGGCACATACCTACACTCCTACGTACGTATACATACATTCCAAAACACACTCTTTTGGATACATTATACACTCCAAAGGGAGGAGAATTTCTTGGCTAGCTAGCTCTGCATGTAGTGCACTGACTGGTCCAGCTCGATCCCACATGCACGAGCTTCTCAACTTTAGTTTGTACTCCACTCCACACACACACACACACACACACACACAGAGACACAATAACTTAATCACGGCCATGCTGGCTAATTAAGTGTGGCACCCACTTATGTTAGCTCCTGCACATGGTCCCTCTGTTATCTCTTTCTACATTACACATCGATGGGGGGGCCATAATACACAAGATATCTATAGTTGTTTCCATGCATATAGCAACAAAGAAGCATTCATTATTGTATTCCGTTGCCTCGCCTCCACACAACACCGCGGCGTTGCAAGCGTAAACTATTGCATTACGTACATGTAAATTAAACTAGTAGATGATGGAGCATCCTTCCTTCCTTCGTTCCTGCTCCATGAGACTGGTCGATGACCACTATAGTTTAGAATGGCGCCCCTAGTACGTATTAGTTGGCCACTTAGTTCTGGCTATGGCTGGTGACACATTAGTATAAACAATATCTTATCTTAGCCAGATATAGGTATAGCTAGGTACTAGTGTATATAGTACTCTGATCGTCTAGCTAGCGAGCTATCTAGCTGAATAAAAATGTTTTGATCGGGTAGCTACGCGCATAATATATCTCGGCCGGGGTCCTATCATGCGTGTGTGTGTGTGTGTGTGTCGACGATCGTAACAAACCAAGCATGAGTCGCCCTGTCCAGTCCAGTCCAGGCGCGTACGTGCATAAAATAGTGCAAGTGCAAGATATGGAGCCCGGCGGCCGAAGCACAATCTAGAACTCAACAACGCTGTCTCTTGTGCTCCTGTTCACAACCACCACTGATCCCCTCTTCCCCCCCTCTCCTCTCACACACACCTTCTCTCTCAATCTCTTCTAGCAGTGGTAGTAGTACTACTTTGCATCTGTACAGTCCTTCTCTCTCTAAAGTGCATGGGGGGTATAAAATAATGTTAGGAGAGGAGGGAGGAGCCCCTGTAGATGCGTGTGTGTGTATGTATTCAAATCATACATGCAGAGTTCTTTCACCTATATCCACTGGGAGGACTACTGTGCTTGCCTCTGCGTGCCTCCGGCTCCAGGTGTTATATATACTGCCCCTGCCCACCTGACACAGCCACAGCCCATGCACATCCGGCTTTGACGGACAGCATCGATCTCCATCTCTTCTCTTCTCTTCTCCTCTCCGTCTCCTCCTCGCTGCTCAATTCTCTCCTCCGGTAGTACCAGCATGACAAGCCCCAGGCTGAAGCTCTTCGGCTTCCACTTCTCCTCGGCGGAGGAGGAGAACCACACCACCATGGACACGGCCGAGCACGAGGCGGCCGAGCCGGAGAAGGGCGGCTCCGACTCCTCCTCCTCGTCTACCACCACGACCACGGCCACGGCGGCGGCTGCGGCGGGCGGCGGGGGCGGCGAAGGGCGGCGGTACGAGTGCCAGTACTGCTGCCGCGAGTTCGCCAACTCGCAGGCGCTGGGCGGCCACCAGAACGCGCACAAGAAGGAGCGGCAGCAGCTCAAGCGCGCGCAGCTGCAGGCGGCCGCGGCCGCCGCAGGACGCGCGGCGGGAGGAGGCGCGCTCTACCCTCGCGGCGGCGGCATGAACCCCATGGTGTCCGCCTTCGCGCAGCCGCCCCACCTCCTCGGCGGCGCCGGCGACGGCGGGACGGGGCCCACCAGCTGGGTCTACTTCTCCCCGCGCGCGGCCGCGGTGGCCGGCGGCGCCCAGGGCCAGCAGTTCCACGTCTCCCACGGCTGCGTCTTCCCCTCCGGCCGCTCCACCCCGGCCTCCGCCTCGCCGGCCGTGTTCTCCTACGCGCCGACGGCCTCCTCCGCGGCCCAGGCCGCCGCGGCGCCCTACGTCGTGCAGGCCGACGTGGTGGACCACCACGGCCGGAGGCTCCACGCCGCCAGCTTCCCGAGATACCCCGGCATGGTGATGGCGCCGGAGCCCATGGCCGCCGCGCCCGAGGACGCGCTGGGGCTGGACCTGCAGCTCAGCTTGTGACGACTCGGGCCGATCGAGAGCCGCGTACACTGTTGCTCCGGTAAAAAGGAAGGGATGAATTACCCACCCACGCACTACTACTAGTACCTGCATGCGTCCGAACTAAAGCTCGATCGATCGATCCTCGCTAGTACTACTAGGTAATTAAATTAGCTAGCGGTAGTAAGTAAAGTATAAGTAATTTTTAGCTTCCGGGCTAGCTTTGGAGTGTTAAGCCGGCCGGCGCCCGCCTTGTAACCGAACCAACTCATCCCGTACGTTCTTGATATGATCCGAGATCGATCGATGACGCCTTGTAAATTCTTGGTCAAATCCATTCATCCATCCATCCGTCCGTCCGTCTCTGCCATTTGCAGTATTGATCAATATCACCCATTTTCTTGTCGATGTGATAATCGCAATTGGTACGTCCATCCATCGACGAGGACATGTGTTTGATTTGTCAAGGATCCGTTTATTTAGCAAAAAAAATTGTCAAGGAGAGTTAAAAAAATCGAGGATGTTCACATGCATGACAATTACGCAAGTGTATTCTAAACGGGCATGCATATGCACATCCATTTATAATCAAGGCGGCAGGCACTTGGTGATAGGTGAGTGCACCATGAGTCAGTTCCCCGCTTGTTCCATTTCCATCATGCCACCTAATAAACTTTGTTTGCCCCCTTTTAATTACATCCGGTTGCCCTAATTGACAATCTCCTGTTTCGACATGCATGGCACTACTACCAGTGCCGACCAATTAGCACTAGTAACAATCTTACTTCCTCTAGAATTTAACCCAAGAGAAGGCCACTTTTGGTTGCAGTAGACAGTTTACCCATATAGGCCATACTACCAGCTACACCTACACTAGCAAGCATCGCATACACACATGTACACATGCAAGATTTACCTCCATATTTTACAGACGCGCATGCATAAGCATCACGAGCGGGCGAGCGAGTACGTGTGGGCGTGGGCGCATGGGTTGATTGGACGCGGCACCGCACGCAAGGCGTTGAAGAGTGCACCACCACCAAAGCTAGCGTGCGTGCGTGCGTGCATGGGTGATGGAACAAACCTTGTTCCGAGTGCATGCAAAAGGCGCCTGCGTGTGGCGCACCGTGCCGCCCTCTGTGTCTAGTACTTCGCTCCAGGCCAAACCGGCCGTGCGATATCCACTGACCCCGCCACTGTTCGCCGTACCCTACGTGTCAACCCCACGCCACCCCACTGTACATTCACAAATTAGCCATGCATGCACAGGCAATTAGGCATGCATGCTCCTCCATGCACGCCCAAAATCTCCTATAATTTCTTGGTTCTTGTGCTGTTACGTGTAGTGCTCATCCGATGTGCCACTGTGCGTGCATGTGGCCGAGGCAACAGGAGTCCACGCAGGCACGCACGCATATGCGCTGGCTAATTTTTCTACTTATGGCAACTTAGTGAGGACTCAAAGGACACTCGGTAGTGGGTACTTGTGCTGCTGGTGCGTAATCAAACACAAACACAAGCACAAACACAAACACAGTGGCTGAGAACAGCAAGTCCGGAGATTTCTTTTTATGGTAATGTCTGGCGAACCCCTTCGCATAGAGATTCTCAGGGGCCCCGCGCCCCTCGGGCCCGGTCCGAATGGGCCACGTAGGCGGACCACGTTTCGGGCTCTCATTGGGTGCCCCCGGCCACTGCCGGCTCGACACATGTCTCGCGGTCCGTGGACTCCCATTGGCCGCCTCGACGACAGCAGCCACGACCTGGCCACGTACAAAAGGCACGCATGGCGGCCAATGGGATCAGGTTGTGCTTTACGCTAGGGTTTTGTTTACTGCATGTGATCAGTAGTAGTACTACTGGTACTAATGGCTAATTTGCTATCTCTTGTTAATTGGTAGGCGTCCCTAGGACCTAAACTAGGATTAATTAGTCAACATGTGCACAGTGGCAGCAAGGAGGAGGAGGTGGAGGTGGATGATGATAGATCATCCTAAGATTCGTATCGCTTATATTAAGCGCGGGGTTACCCGCCTTTCGCGCCCACCAGCTGTCATGCGCGGTCGCACCGGCCCCCGCTTTTCCTTCTGCCCTCCCCCTTTTCTCCCGCCCCTGAGACCGTATTATAAGACACGATTGTCGGTGTTGTTCCGTGCGTATATGGTTATATTATCGGCGGTTACATGCGCATAAACTGGTGGGGGGCTATAGTTTTTGTACTCCCTCCCCGGGGTCCGCTGGTAAGCGGCTGCCATAAAATTTGCATACTAAACACTTGTCGAGTGTACACATATGTCATGTGTGTAGTTATTGATTTATCAAATTCACATCATGGAGGGATTGGGTCGGTCAAGGTGGATTAGTCTCTTTAAATTAACCACAGGTCTTAGCTTTACTTGAAGCTAATCGATAAAATGGTGATAAATTGTATAATGCCTATTGCACGTCATTGGGGAGTAGCTTTACTTTGCGAGGCGTGATGAAGCGTCATTACGCATAAACTAATCTACATCGACTGCTATAATTGTACGGGAGACGCATGTACAAAGGTTTTCATAGGATGTCTCCAGACAGGCAACTAGCTTAGTTTAGTGTACAACCCTAATTAATCAATATAATCGTGACTGCCGTATGCGGATATATTAGTTTACGCGCAAGCGCCAGCTCAATCCACTTGACAAATCTATAGCTGACAAAACATCAACATATACCTGACCTCCCTCAATCTCTCTGGGTTAATTCGGTTGTCCTGATTAGTGACCAGATCAAATTAGCATTTCATTGCCAGCTTAATTGAGATGCCATCATCTCTCAACTTGGCCATTAATTTTGCATGCTGTGAGACTGACGATTTTGGGTTGCATCATCTTGGGATCTTGTGTTGCTCGTGGGATTACTTAATTGGTGGCCCAAGTACACGTAGGTATTGAGTCTTTTGGTAAAAGGACAAGAAGCAGGTGACGCATATATGGCCCCTCTCTACTCTCTAGTGCGCATATCCAAATCCTTTTTCATTTAGACCAGGCAAGTTAATCACACTTTAGTCTAGGCGGCCATTTATGTTTGTGTTTGTTTGGTGACTGAAAATAGTGATAAGCTGACTAGGGTACTTGAATACATGTGGATTAGGAAGAAATTTCTAGCTAATTAAGAAGCTAGCTAGCTGAAAGGGATGTCCACTTAACTGACACTTAATTAGCTTGTTTTGAATTACTAAAAGTACATCAACTGGTTGCCTTCTAGAATATAGGATACTAATCGGCAACTTCTTAGGGTTCAAGTTTTGCCAAATTCTTGTAGTGGTTGATGTGATGGGGAAGGTGATGTAAAGCTAGGAATACTGATAAACAAACAGATGAATATATAAGTTGCGTCGGTAGGTGTCTATCCTGATATCAACTTGGGTACTTGTCCTTTTCTTGTCCCGATTTCCTGAGGCAATTGTAATCTTTGCAGCATTGAATAATTAAGCACCCAAGGAGTATCATGTAGTCCACATGTAGGGGCTATGCTTGAGTTGGAAACGAATATGATTCTCGCGCAATTATACTATGAGAATCTTTGCACATCGGTCTGCATATTCACCAGGGTGCTTACTCCTTAAGTGTATGCTAGAATTATTGGCCAGCTTTTTGTTTATGCTTAACAAATATTCGGTGGCTTGATTATTTTTTTGTTGCTCGTGGATTTTTTAGAATTTATTAAAAACGTGTAATTGTGGTCCAGTGAGTTGTTTGGGCCGGTCCAAGATATTTATGCTAATTGATTGTTTCCACTCTGAAAGCATGTGTACTGGCTTCATTAGTTTGGCATGTATTGCCACCTTGAGTTAGCACTCCTTGTCGAGACAACTTGCAATGCACGTGACGGGAAAGAGGTTGCGATCACTTTCCTAGATGCAGAAATGAACCACCTGGTACTATTTATATTAAGTTTTTGCAGTCACTTTTGACATGGCTGTCATACATTAACTCCACTTTGGTACTAAGACATTCCTTTGTGAACCAGGACACTCAAAGAGTTGGATTCTTTTTGGACTATGCATTGTCTTGTACTATCATCTACTTTTGTTTGGACATAATTGTGGAAATGGCTAAGGTAGGTCATGGCCACTTATTCTTAGGTTAGTGTTCATACATACTATCAATTTTAGCAATCTCATAATAATACTTAGGCACTTGCAAAGTTGGGCACTAATTAATTTATACTGGTGCAAACTAATGCATCGATAGTTGGATTATAGCTGCATAGTTTGATAATTCTATGTCGTCATAATACCTAATCACAGGGGTGCATGTATATGTAGTTCAGAGAGGTCAATAATTGATCACTGCAGGTTAGAGAACATTGTTTATATTTTCTCAAAAGTGGCCACCACTTTTGAAAGAAGGAGACAGAACAAACTGAATGACCACCAAGCGGACATTTGCCCCAAAGGAGGTTTCCTTGAACCATACTTTGTTAAGTAGGGCATGCACCCAACCACACTAGAAGCGATGAGCTGATGAACCATCATATTTCCCAACAAACTGCCTATGCTGACACTACCCTTACCACAAGGCATCTAGAATAATTATTATTTTGCACCCCCTAGGAGTAAAGGCTAAAGAAGTAACGCTAGCTAGAAGAATCGATTAAAAACTTTGGCCTGCTGAGGCTCCCCATGTGAGTCACCATCACCAAGATGTCCCAACTACAAACAAGATCTCAAAAGGGGAGATTTGAAAACACTTTTGCCATGATCTCACTCGAGTCCCTTGATGTAGTTTTATGTCAAGAAACCTTATCCTAAATGGGACGTGATTAGATTGTGGGCCCTAGCCGGCCTCTTGTTGTTTTCTTCTAGCTAGCTAGGGTTCCTCAACTTGATTATTATGCGCCGAAAGATGGCAGCTTGTGTGTGGTTTTGGACGACTCAAATATGCTAGTATAAATTAATTGTGTGTTTGTATATTTATGTGGTGTTGGAGCATATCCCAATTTCGGGCAAGCATCTGAGTTGTCATGCATCCTCTAGTGGAGCCTCGCTCGGACAAGATTAATTAAGAAAACACGTCAATATGTGGTGGCCCTAAAGGCATGGAATAGTCACTATTGTTAAGAGAATTGGTGTGCATGCAACAGTAACTTATGGTAGAACACAAGAATTTCATGTGAAATTCTCCCCTCGGGCCCTGAGGAGTTGAATTGTGCCAGAACAGTAAAGACAAGTCATGGATCTCAAGACATCTAATAGTGCACTAGCTAGGATATGGATGGATTTCCATTAGAGAAAGGAAACCAACTTTGCTTCATGCTGAGGAGTTGATCAGTCCCCCTCTTTTAGGGGTCCCAGTTGAGCTACTAGCACACATAGTCCCCATGGATAGCTAGCTTGTCTAGAAGGGAAGCAATGGAGTCAATGTCTTGTCTCCCTTTGGCATCATGTCAAAGACCTTAGGGCATCATCATGTTGTACTTAAGTACCCTCCTACTCCTACTCCCTCCTCCCTCTTTTCATGGTGGTGTGAGGGGTGCCCCACCCTCCCCTCCTCCCCTGTGGTGTTGGTGTTGGTGTGCATGGCACCAAGCCACCAACCAGTCAGAATTCAACAGGTAGTGCCAAGGTTTTAGTAGCCCTAGGAGTGAGCGCCATGATTAGAAGGAAGATGCCATGCTTAAGCTGACACATAGACACATACTCTATATATTTGACATGCAAAAATGAAAAGCGCATGCCCCCTTGGTGGACTCCTGATCATTTGGTCTGATGAAAGAAAGCCCGCCCGCTTTATTGGTATCTGTACTTTGCATCCTGTCACTTGCCCCGTTTTTCTGGTACCGCTACATGCCCCAATTCCTCCCCCTTTTCCACAATGGCTCGGCTCAGCCCAGCACAAGTGGTGGGTTTTGTGCCGTGTGATTGGCTGCAGGGAGTACTTGATGCATGAATGGTCACCCATCCGATACAACATCCTTTTCCCTTTCCCTGCTCACCGAATTGATCGGCATGTGGTAGTAGTAGTATTTCACTTTCACATTAACATTCACACCCTGTAAAAATACTACACTTGGTTGATTTTGCTGGTGATGTGCCAGGTGTGAAGCTTGACCTACTTTCAGTTGGCTAAGCACTCTGAGAGGTCGCAGACAGTGCACTCCACCAGGCTGCCATATCCAGGATTTCACTAGTTAACTTGCACTGACTGCCTTATGATCACAATTTTAACAGACCTATGGCAGATAATTAACCTGCCTAGCTAGGCTTCAGATCTTCAGGCTTACTCACTGTAGCGCACACTACGACATGGCTAATTAGTGCTGTGCTCTAGGTGTGGGGCGTAATAAACCACTCATCAGATGGGTCCAAGCTAACTGTAGCTAGCTAGGTCTCTGCTCTCTGCTCGTTAAGCCACAAAGGAAGTACATTAGTGCTCTAGTTTTGAGGCTTAATCACTTTGGGACGGGTCCAAACTAACTCTAGCTAGATAGCTAGCTTGGCTCATTGAGCCCCAAAGGCATCATCTTCTTATTGAGATGCTTTCTACCGTACGGAGAGCTACATGTCTACGTGTTGTGTAATGGCTCTTGTGGAGTAAGTGACAATGCTAATTTGGCAGGACTGCTAGGTATAGCTAGTGTGCTGTTGATTGCCACTGCTTGCATGTGTAAGCTAGGTAGCCGTAGGTTTGTTAGTCGTGGCTCGCAGTCATGAGGCGTCAAGTTAATTCAACTCTAAAGACCCTAAAGCGCTTGTCGGGGCTAGCTAGGTAAGTAGTAGCCGCCGCTGCTAGGCATCAACCCATCGGTCGATCAGCTGGGTGATTGAGTTACTTGCAAGGCAGAGGCAGAGGCGGGGGAAGAGGAAGAGTGGTATCATCGGGGTGACGCGAGAAAGTAAGCGAGAAACCGCAGGGAGGTCGATGCAGCACCAGCACGAGCAACAGCAGCGAGATCGAAAGGTGAAAAGAAGAGGGTTGAGAGAAGGATTGAGGTGACAAGGAATCAGCTGTCGGTCGTGTTTGATTCCAGATCCAGGGGCGGTACGTCTTCACTCTGACGGTGCGTGTTCACCGACCGGGCGCCTGCACTGTGGTACAAGCATACAACATGCAGGAGACGTTAGAAACTACCGAGTATTTTTTTTAAGAGAATTCCGTGATTTTAGTTGTTTGTAGCAGAGACCGAGCTAAGCTATAATTGGCTGGGTGAGATGTCCTCACGGGCCAAAAAAACCCAAATCAAGGGTGAAAACAGAACAAAAGAACCCTGAAGAAAACCGTAACGATACATTTTTGGGTTTTTACTTTGCTTGCATCGTTTTCCTTTGTTTCTTACATGGGTTTCACTGGTCTTTTTACATTTCTTTATTTCTTTGTTTCTCTTTTGGTTTTCACTGTTTTTCTGCTTTTCTTTCTTATTATTTTTTTGGTTTTATTCATTTTCTTCGTTTTCCATTTGTACATTTTTTGTATGCATCAGGAACATTTTTCATATACATGATTAACATTTTCTCAAATACATAATTAATATTTTTTGAAAAATTGTATTGTTTAGATGTCTAATTGTTTCCACACACATTGTATATATTTTCCATACATCAGGACATTTTATATATACACATTTGAAATTTTGGAAATGCATGATTAACATTTTTAAACACATATTTTTGTGCCTACCTTTTCCATAAACATTCTACATGTTTAATATTTTCCAAATACATGATTAACATTATGTCTATACACATTTAACATTTTCCAAGTAAATGATTAACATTTTGAAAACTTATTTTTATGTCTATATTTTTTCATACACATTGTACATTTTCTTGTATACACTAGATTCTTTTTCTGTTTACATTTATCATTTTCCAAATACATGATTAATATTTCTAAAACTTAAATTTTTTATGTCTATTTTCTCCATCAATATTGCACATTTTCCATATATAGCGAAAATATTTTTTATACGCATTGAACATTTTCAAACACATGATTAATATTTTTCAAATGTTTTATGTAAAGTGTATTTGTAATGTTTATATTTAGAATATATGGAACTACAAACAAAAGTAAAATAGAAAGCAAAAAACAAAAACAAAGTGAAAACCCCAGAGAGAAGGAGGCTCTGCCTTGTGGCCTTCCGCGTGTGGGCCGGCCCATTATCGCGTGCTTCATCCGAGCGTTCGTACAGGCTCACGTTAAGCGAGGTATAGGTGCGCTCGTCAAGAAGCCCCTTTATTAGGGGTGCCCCCATGGAATCACTAATTAAGAAGTACTCCTTCCAATGATCACACCCATCTTGTCAGGTCTTTTATACCGTGCATCCAAATCTTGAATTGTTTTCACCGTTGGATCCCTAGCGTCGAGATCTTTAAAACTAAATTCCATGTTGATTGGTTTCGATGACCTTTTCTCACGAAAGAACTGGACGACAAAACCGAGCTGAGAGCATTTTTTCCCTCTCCAAAGAGTCACACATTTCTTTCGTTTCCGACAGGCATGGTCGTGCCTCTCGCGGAAGGAAATCCGTACCTCCATGAGAAGTAAATCCGTGCCTCTCGCAGAATGAAAAAAAAAGAAAAATACGTGTTTTTCCTTTTTCGAAGGCGTGATTGTAAGCAAATTCGTGCCTCTCGTGAATATGTGCCTCTCGTGCAATAAAAGAAAAGTAGACAAGGGTGTGCCTCTCACGGAAGCAAATATGTGCCTCCACGGGAAGTAAATTCTTGCCTCTCGTCGAACGAAGAAAAAGAAGATACATTTTTTCCTTTCCGTGCCTCCACAAGAAGTAAATCCGCGACTCTCACGGAACAAAAAAATCTGTTCTTTTCTTTCCAAGAGGCGCGACCGTGCCTCTCACGAAAGCAAATCCCGTGCCACCACGAGAAGTAAATCTATGCTTCTCGCGGAAGGAAAAAATTGTGTTTTTTGCGCAATTGTTTTTTTTTTGAATTTTTTGGTTCCAAATCCAAAGAAAAACTTGGGGAAACATAAAAGCTGAAAAAAAATCATCTAAAGTTGAACATGTACAATTGTTTAAAAAAAATCCAGAGGGAGCGCGACACGTGACGACTCCTGGGAGAGTGGAAACTGGGGCTCTCGACGGAGTACTCCTCAATTAGTTGCTCTCGCGCCCCTATATCTTGCTTCACACGAGACAGAGGAAACTCTTGCCGAAGTTTGGCGCGATTTGGGCCGGCCCAGGCGCACGGGAACAACAGCCTCCTTTTTTGTTTTTTCACATTATTTTTTTGTTTTTGGCTTTATTTTTATTTTTGCTTATACTTCTGAATATTCTAAATAAATTATTATAAAAATCACTCTACATAGAACATTTGAAAAATGTTAACCAAGCATTTAAAAAATGTTAAATTCATATACAAAAAGTGTTTGTCAAATATACTAAAAATGTATACAAAAAATAAATCTGTATCTAACAAACAATTTGATCATGTATTGAAAAAATATTTATCAAACATTTGAAAAAAGTGTTGAACACGTGTTTGAAAAAAATATTACTCAAGCATTTGGAAAATGTCAAACGTGTATAGAAAAAATATTGGCTGTGGATTAAAAAATGATGCAAAAAAATTGATCATGTATTTCAAAAATACTCCCTTTGTTCCTAAATATAAGTCTTTGTGAAGATTTCACTATGAATCATATACGGATGTATACAAATGCATTTTATGTGTAGATTCATTCATTTTGCTCCGTATGTAGTCCGTCTAGTTGAATCTCTACAAAGACTTATATTTAGGAACGGAGAGAGTATTAATCAAGCATTTGAAAAAATGTTGAACAAGTGTTTTAAAAATGCTCATCAAGTAGTGGGAAAATGTTAATTGTGTATAGAAAAATGTAGACCATATATTAAACAATGTTGAACAAAATTTAACCGTGTATATAAAAACTTGTCAAGCATTTGAAAAATTGTTGAACAAATATTTGCAAAATGTTAATCAAGCATTTTAAAGATGTTAAATGTGTATTAAAATATTGATCATGTGTTAAAATTAATAATTTTGTATTTGAAAAATGTTAGTCCAGAATTTGAAAATGTTGAAAAGTGTGTATAGAAAAAAATATTTAGCCATGTATTCAAAAAATATTAATCTTGTTTTTGGAAAATGTTAATCAAGAATTTCGAAAATGTTGAAATTGTGCATAGAAACAATGTTGACATTGTATTGAAAGAATGTTAATGTTTTTTTGGAAAATGTTAAACATGTATTAGAAAAATGTTCTTGACATATATACAAAAGATGTAGAGCAAAAACCAGAAGAAACATAGGAAAAATAGTAAAAAAATGAAAATAAATAAGAAAAGAAAACAGAAAATAGAGGAGAAATAAGAAAATGAACCAAAAACAAAGAAACAGAAAACGAAAACAAAAATATTAATCAGAACCGAGAAAAAAAGAAATAAAACGGAAGAAAAAATGAAAACACAAAGAAAGAAATAAAGAAAACTAAAGAAAAACAATTAAAATGAAATAAAAGGAAAACCAATAAAAACAGAGAAAATGTAGAAAAACTGATGAAAAAACAAAAGAAAAATGATATGAAAAAAACATGGAAAAAGGGTGATCTCTATATCTACAGGGACAACTATGATAGGGGGTCTGTCATGATCCAACAAAGTATGGTAGCTCAAGCGGGGATCAATCTGCATTTAAGAATGTTATGCTAGCGGTGAACCTAAATCTGACAATGAAGGTGGCCAGCACTTAATGAGTACATAATTTCATAATCGGGGTGTGAAAGGAATGCACCAGAATAAATCAATGAATGAAGCTCAGGCCACGAATTATGGAATCTAAGAGCGAGTGGTGAAGTTGGGCACTCTCGAAACCTCTGTTATGACTTATTTTGTTCACCTTGCGCAGAAACAGTGGAAACCCGACTCATTTCGACTTAGTAGTCCCACCCTGCTACTCCATCATAAGCCGAGGCACGCCTAGTGGCCAGCAGCGCTTGCAATCAACCAGCAGACCAAGGTTCAAATCCGTGCATGCTCCCTTTTCCATTTAACTATGCGCGAATGGGCCAGCCGATTAATGTAGACCCTTTAGCGGGTCATCCCTATTGTCTCGCCTAATGCGAGATATAGTTGCCGCGCCTAATAGCACTTGAGGCGCTCGCAAAACACTATGCAGGCCATGGGCAAATAGCGCTCGGCTAACACATGCCAGCTAACTCGCTCGCTTTTTTTTCCTGTTTTCTCTCATGTTTTTCTATTTTTCACAAGCGATTTTTAAATTAAGAAATGTTCATAGATTTTTAAAAAGATCGTGATTTTAAACCAAAGTCGTGTATTTGGAAACGTACAAGAAATATGGGAAAAGTTCATAGATTGGCAAAAATCACAAATTTGAAAACTTTAAAGAATTTATAAAAACTTCATGAATTTGTCTTTTCTAGAATTTAATGAAAGTTCACAAATTGAAAAGATACTTGAATTTGTAAAAAAGTTCATAGATATAAAAATAGATTGTCAATGTGAAAGAAAATTCATCTGTTTGAAAAAAAATCAAGAATCTAAAAATGTTAGTGATTTAGAAAAAATATTATGAACTTTGAAAAAATTCAAAAATTCAAAACCATCACGGTGAAAAAAGCTTGTAGATTTGAGGAATGATTGAAATTTGAAAATATTCACAACCTTGAATAAAGTTTGTGAATGTAAAATAAGAACAACTAAAAACAAAAAAAACATAAAACATAAAAAGCTTGTCCTAAGAAAAATCAGATAAAACCGCCCTAGAAAACCGGACCCAGGAACTTATGAAAGCTTCCCAAAATTGAGATGAGCTTCAGAAAAACGAAACGCAAAAAATCCCTTTAGATTGGTCGGTCTACTGAGAAAACTGGGGGAAGCGGTCGACCTTCCCAAACTCGAGATGAGCTTCAGAAAAACAAAATGCACAAAATCACTTTTGATTGGCCGGCCACCTGAGAAATCTGAGGAAGGGGTCGAGCTTCCCGAAATCGAAATGAGTTTCTGAAAAAGGAAATGCAAAAAATCTCTGTAGATTGGCCGGCCAACTAAGAAAACTAGGGAAGGGGTCGTGTGTGCACTACCTATGGCCTCTAAGCGCCAAATGAATTGGCTATATCTGAATTAGAGGTAGCGCTCGCTTGTACTCCTTTTCGTGTGGGTCGGCCCACCAGGCTGGTGTTCCCTACTATCTCAAAGCGCCAAATATGAATTGGCTATTTCTCGCCCAATGCAAGTCGTAATAGGTATCTACAACGCGGCGCTACTGGTCTGGCCCAACACTCTAGCGCAAGCGAATGGTGTCCTGAACTAGGCGGTGCTCACCACGTTGTCCCCTGGCCATCTTGGCCGGGCTGAGAACCCCCGTGATGATTTATCAGTGGGCCATGCTCGTCGGGCCCAGGAGCACCAAGATGGACATCTTTCAAAAACTTGGCGCATACTCATGTGGGAGGCCTCTTGGAGGCATTAATGGAGTATGAGCAGCGGTTTGTGGGGATAGCTTGATCGTTGGACAACAGTCCAATAGAGACGAGTCAACATTTCATCTTTTGAGGAGTCATATAGGCCGTAGGAGGAGTGGCGAGCAGGTGATTACGGGCCTATGAGCTATGGACGGTTTAAGGAATACGAGAATTAGGGTTCGGCCATAGGAGTTGTATGTTGACCCACATGTCATAGGAACTATTTCCAATTTTTTTTTATCATTTTCTCGGTATCCATTGGGTTACCCATGGACACAAGTTCATACCCATGCCCTACCCATATATTTTGCGGGTATGGATGCCCATTACTCGTGGTACAAAATGTCTCCAAGTCTTGCTCATGCCCGTTGTATTCGGGTAGGGTACCCGTGGGTACCCATACCCATGTGCTGATGGGCAAAATTGCCATCCCTAAACCTGGGTAAAAATCATGTGTGCCTATTACCATCGCACCAAGGCTATCAGCTCGGAAACACTCACCCAATATCTGTTTGATTTGATTCCATCACATGCGAGTTTTTATATATGATTTTTTATCGGCCTTTTCATAGCTTTGTATTGTATTTTCCTTTTTTCCTCTTCTTTTTTTCTTTTGTTATCTTTGTTTCATTTTCCAACACATGTCTAATTTTTTCATACATATTATACATCTTTGGTACACCAAGAATATTTTTTATACATGTTTAGTATTTTTCAAATACATGATTAATATTTTTTCAAATTTATATTTATGTACACTTTTTGTGCACATTGTAATTTTTTGCATACATCTAAAAATTATATAAGTTTATTATTTTCAAATATGTGTTTTAACATTTTTCAATATGTGCTAACCTTTTTTGTTTTTGACTAATACGAAACATTTTATTTAAATTATGCAAACAGTTTTTCTTTTACATTGCTAAACATTTTTGGAAAACATTCACAAACATATTTTTGAAATGTGTGCTTTTCTTAAAATATAATTTATATTTTTTTGAATTACACAATATTTTCTTCATTGTATAACATTATACAAAAGGTCACATATATTCTTTTGGAAAGG
Organism: Aegilops speltoides; assembly: GCA_021437245.1. Lineage (NCBI taxonomy): Eukaryota > Viridiplantae > Streptophyta > Magnoliopsida > Poales > Poaceae > Aegilops > Aegilops speltoides. Next base: position 16,862,934 of record CM038143.1, read on the forward strand.
CGTGAACATTTTTTTGAATGTCACATACATTTTTGTAATGATACAAACATTTTCTAAAAGTTGAGCGAATGTTTTTTAACATTACATGAACATTTTTTAAATGTGCCATGACTGTTAAAATATTAACTATTTTTTCATAATAAAGCTCTTTAGTATTTTTTTAAATATAAACAAAAGAAAAAACATGTGGTCGATGTCGGCGTGACGAAACCACATGGCTACCTGCCAGCTTCCAGGGTCACCCATAGTATTGCACTTGGGAGTAAACATTTTATTGTGCTCAGAGGGTGCGCGAAGTCTTTGGGGTAGGGATGGCAATGGGTAGGGTATGGACAGGTACAACCTCCTTTTGCCGAAACTCATACCCAGAAAAACATTATATACCCAATGCCCATGGGCCCAAATTGATACCCATGCCCATAGCCATCGGGTATCCTATATTCAAATTGGGTATCCAATGGGTACAATGTATATCATTTGCATTAAAAAAGTAGAGAAATGTTTCTAAAATGCGAATGATGCTGGATGAGCAGTCTTGCACTGATACAGCCCCCTCCAATGGGTGGTATCTTGGAGTCGGCAGGGGAGTACAAGCAGTGGGACGCAATAGTGGCAACTGGGGATTGCTGGATCGAGAGGTGGACAAGAGTCCGGTGGTGATGAGTCGAGGTTTCATCATTTCAAAGAGTCAAATAGGACGTAAGAGTGACGAGTTGGTGGTTGCAGGCCTACAGCTATGGCTGATTTAGGAAATAAGAAATTTAGAGTTGGGCCATAGGAGTTAGGGGTTGACCCGACATGTCATAGGAATTATTTTCATTTATTATTACCATTAGGTTAGCCATGGGCGCAATTTGATACCCATGCCTTGCCATTTATTTTTCGGGTATGAATATCCATTACACAAGGGTACAAAATCTCATCAAATCTTGCCCATGGGCAAACTGCCATGACTACTTTGGGGCACCTCTGGTCAGCCTCTGGGGCTACTGCAACCTTTCTGAAGTGTCCATACTCTACCCAAAGCCTCTGAGGCTGCTCAGAGCCTCCGGACCACGTAAAATATGTGGGTAACCATTGAATTTGAGGGCCTATATAAGGTCACCTTCTTCCCCACGAAGAAGATGACGATTACATTCTCCCTCCTTCATTGTTCTAGCTCAAATTTCTTGGAGGTATCCCTTCCCTTCCACTCAAATTTATTTATATTTTGGGGAGTGAAAGAGAAGTGCCCGATTTTCATTTCTACCAAAACAAAATTTGGTTCCCCTTGTTTCCTTGGTGGATCATGTTACTTTTGTAGGTTGGAGACTCCTAGGCGGTACGAGTGCGTGGTGAGAAATCAATTTGTAATCTTCCCTGTCGTTTACGAAGGTTCCAAGGCCACCTCAAGGTCTACCACTAGTGGTTGAGAATCCCCTTCGTGGTGTTATCTCAAGGAGAAAAGCGGGAGCCTTCTAACACACATCTCCCCAACGATGACTAGCTTCCGTCTAAGGAAGTGAACATCATGATACATCCTTGTCTTTGGTTATACCTAATCCTAGTTTTTTAATTGTGGTTTACCTCGATCATTTGACCTTGCATTAATCATATGTGATTGTTTATCTCACCATAGCTATTTTTTAAACACTCCTTTATATTCTGCATTGCCCAAACTTGCTAATAATCAACAAAAAGCATTATATTTGTCCATATTCACCCCGTCCCCTTTGGTCCATCTTGATCCTTTTGGCGTTGCTAAGAGACCAAACGTGCACCCCACCTTCTCTCCGTGGGGCGGCTCATTAGCGATTTTGCCGACCTACTGCTATAGGATTTTGTGAGCTGTTTTTTTCTTCTCATAACTGGGTAGCATGGTACTGAAAGTTTTTTGCCGAGCCACTGCTAGAGGATTTGTTGAGCTGGGTTTTTTTTTTTCAAAACTAGCTACTGTGCTACTAAAAATGTTCCAGAATTCAGAAAACGATCCAGATTTTTTAAATATTCAAGGATTTTAAAATATTCATGAGTTTTTAAAAATGTTACGAAATTTAAAAATAGGATTTGCCTTCTTTAAGACAAGAATAGGATTTGCCGTATAGCACCTCCCCCATCATCATCACTGGAGGGTGGGCTTGATGGGCCCCAGTCCATCCTGAGATTTTGGACTGGTTGTAGACAAATGGAAAGTAGATATATGTGCCGGGATTAAGGCCCAGTTCTTTTGGCCGATTCTCCCAAAATCTTGAGAATCAACCCTTCACCCAGCTTCTCCCAGAATCTTGTACCCGTATTTCTTTTACAATCCTAGTTGTTTACATCGTAATTAGATAGGATTATAAAAAATATATGGGTTCAAGATTCTAGGTTTCATGAGAATGATTCTCAAGATTCTGAGAAGAACCAAAGAACTCCACCTAAAAGGCCCAACAAACAACGCACGGATTGTCTCAAAAAAAAAAAAACGCACGGGGGACAGCCGCACCGAGCCACTGCCTCCCGATTCTGCGCTCTCTGCCGCTCCTTTCCTCCCGATCTCGCCGGCTCGCGGCCTACCTCGCCGGAAGCCGTCGCCCCCCTGCCCGCCCCGCCCGCCCAGCGCCACTCCGCCCACCGAGCTCCTGCCAGCCGGCGCCCGCCGCTCGCCGGGTGTCCCGCGATGAGCAAGCCAGGCGGCAGCGCTGGCGGCGCCACGGCGGGCCCGACGGCGGCGGCCGCGGCCGCCGCGGCTCAGAAGCAGCGGGCGCTCCTCCAGAAGGCCGACGCCGACGTCAGCAGCCTCGTCGACAACTTCTCCGCCCTTATCAACATCGCCCGCGTACGCCCCCGTTCCCTCCTAGCACTCGTCGGTGCTCTCGCTTCCTGCCTAACCCTAACCCTGCGGTTCTTCCTCTTCTCAGGTCAACGACCCGCCCGTGCGCAACTCGCAGGAGGCATTCCAGATGGACATGCGCGCCTCCCGCATGGTAAGTTGTTAACGACGAACCCTCCTCACTGCCCACCATTTGTTCGGAGATATGTTTCTTCCCACTGTTCGAAATTGTCGTGCCCAAAATTGGAGACGAGTTGTGCCTTAAATCAACAGCACCACGCCATTACAAGGTATACATTTGACATCACTCGCAGTGAGATTGATGATTATGAGATCTAACCAGGCTAAGAAACTAGCAATGAAGATCGAAACAGCAATGCCCAATTGAGTAGCAGTAGAAGCCTAAGCTATCCCTGTATTAATTCACAGTGCTGTAGCACAAAAGTCCACAAGTAGATATCAATTATCATGTGTGGACTTGGCAACCAGCATGACAATGAATGAGGTGTGGCTAGGGTGAAAAGGTGGATGCTAAATACAGTAATGATGTGATCAAAATAGGGATCAGTTCACTAGGGTCTATTTAGGATCTATAAGTCTAGATGTGCAGGGTAAGATTTCAAGAGTATAAATATAATCTCTGAAGCACTCCATACCCCGGTACATTGATTTCATGGTCATGGACTTTAAAACTCAGTCTCCCAAGATACAGATGATGAGTGGATATAAGAAGCGAGGACTACCTTAGCTTCGGCGTCATAGTTAGTGCTGCAATTGTAACAAGTTGACACAAGAAGCAACGACTACCTTATATTCGGCGTCTTAATTAGTGCTGCAATTGTAACAAGTTGATACAGAAACTATAGTAGCAGCTGATGTGATATATGTTGTACTGCAACCTACTGTGTTTTGAGCTAATTCTAGAATACCATCAAATCTAGTATTCATTTTTCTCGATTCGTCTTATTTGGTTGTCAAATGCTGTTTTATGTTTTCCAGGTGCATTCAGCGGACTCTCTGTTGAAACTAGTATCGGAACTTAAGAGGACAGCTATCTTTTCTGGGCTTGCTTCTTTGAGTGAGAATGTTGATAGGAGGATTGAAGTGTTCAGTCAACAGGCAGAGGAGACAGAGAGAATGCTGGAGAGGATTGGGCAGGAAGCAGCGGCAAGCCTTAAGGAGTTGGAGGCACATTACTATTCATCTGTTGTGCGGACTCCGCTCTATGATTGAGGTGAACATATCCTTGTCTTAGAAAAAATGTGTGCTTTTAGCTCTGCATCAGCTTGGTTTCTGGTATCATTCTTTACAAGGATTTACCTTTAGCATTAACTTATGGAAGCAAGAGTTATATATGCTTGGTACGATAGTTTAACGGGGGTACCATATATGTCTGTAATAACATATGCAATGCATAGTCCAAGGAAATACTACCGAGTCAAGCAAGGACTTAATGTCTCGACAGAGTCAGACTTTTGAGTAGAAGGAACCATAACCAAGCAATCCAGATTAGTATTAAAGCATGGTTGTCGTTGCTTGATACTAGTCCACAAACAGTAATTCAAATTTATTTACACCCACCTGCCCTGCATGCCTTTTGTTTTGTTGGGATGCATTCTGCTTCCTTGTAGTAATTTGTTTTTATGATCAACAAATAACTGGTAGGGGCCCTTTCCCTCCTGTTTCCCTAGAGAAGTACTCCCTCCGTAAAGAATATAAGAGCATTTAGATCGCTACTTTAGTGATCTATAAACGCTCTTATATTTCTTTACGGAGGGTGTAATTAAGTACTCTATGGTTATATATCAGTTGATGATTTATTGTTTGCGGCTTGGAGGCAAAGAACTTAGATAGTGAATAGTTCATGAACCATGCATTTTCTGGGGATGTATAGAAGTTCATGTCTTTGTATAATTTCCAGTTGACGAGTTTGCGTCTGTCAGCTTAGTTGAAGAACTCGGTTGATGGCACATAACAAGTGCCTGGTTGGATTTAACACATGCTTCTTAGAGGAAATTTGAAACAAAACCTGCCTACCGAAATCATGGGAACTGTACCAGCGCAGCAACTTAACTCTTTGACTTGCTCTTTTGAGCTGATTCTGATTCTTTGCAGCCATTCATGGTTTCAGGATGTCTCTGGCTTCCCGCTGGTAGCAGAGTGGCGCTTACGGAGCCGCGCGCAAGGACATGGTCGATGTAACTCATGTGAAAATCACCTTAAACTATGTGGTTATTTCTAACGATGCTGTATTAGTCATTGAGATAGCATTCTACTCCCTCCGTCCCATAATATAAGAGCGTTTTTGACACTAGCGTCCCTTCCATAATATAAGAGCGTTTTTGACACTAGCGTGACACTAGTGTCAAAAATGCTCTTATATTATGGGACGGAGGGAGTAGTTCCTACCCTGTTGTCCTAATTTCTAGTTCATTTTGGAAGGTTATTACCATGTTTACTTCCATGAGGTGTTTGCGTTCCCTTGTTTCATTGCTGAGCCTGCGTGCTACTCCATTTTCTGCGAGTATCATCTGTAATCCAAACCTGTAACTCTAGGTCCCCAACAGATTAGGCTGTTTTCCCTTTCTGGTTTAGTAGTAGCTCATATTCGTGTATTCTTGCATCCTCCTACTTCATGGTCGAGTGATTTTCTTGTGTCTTGCTGTACGAAATCGTCTATGATACAATTTTTTTTCTATAAAAATAAAATGGATACGCTCACATTCATTTTTTGGGTATGTTGTTTGGGACACTGACAACATTATGCTCATCAAAGTCCTTTTGTGTACGATTGCCAAAAGACAAGAATCATAGAATGATGCGAGTTTTGGGCCGTTCCGCCTCCCTTGTCCCGTCAAATGTCAGTTCCAGGACAGCTCTGTATGAGGTACTCGGTCCTCGGTGTGCGCCAGGGAGAAGGGGTTGCGTGTCGTGTGTGCACTTGACCGGTAGTACTACGTGGTATTTTTCGTTTTGCTTGGGCCTCTTTTTACCCTACCGTCGTCCCTGGTTGCTTTTGCCTTCCATGTGCATTGGCTACTGGCCTATTGACCTAGCCAGCAGTACGAGCAAGGCATCATAGCCTGCTGCGGGCATACTGTGATGTGAGCTGGCCGGGCCTTGGCCGTGAAGAAAACGTCCGGACTGCAGCTTGTTCCGCAAGTCCACTGAGTCAGCTGGTTAGCAGGAGCCGGAAGGAGGGAGTGTGCCGTAGCAGGCTGGCCGCATCCTCACTCTCTCTTTTTGCCAGTGTACCTGTCGGAGCCCTGTAGCCTGTACTACCGTACTGTAAGTACGTACTTGGGAGATGTAAAGGGTGATATGCAGCATCAGCTCTCGTGAATAGAGCGGCAGCAGTCAAATGCGCGGCACGGCTTGTGTGAACAGAACAGAACAGAACAGATGGCCGTTGATGCCAGGGGTATTTGCCACGGCAGTCCTACATTCAGCTTGAGAGCAGCGACGCCAAACCGGAACGTTCGTTTTTTTCCTCCCTCTGACAGTAAATCTGAACGTTCGTTTTTCTCTCCATCTGACAGTAAACCGGAACGTTGGTTACAAGACAAGAGGCAAGGAGAAAGAAACAGGGGGCTGGGAGTATGATCGTCGTGACTGTGAGTCTGTAACCTAGCAACAGAACACATTTTTGTTACTGGGTTTCATGAAAAGTGGTGGAAAAAGAATCATACTATTCCAGAGCGACGGATGGCCGGTAAGCGAGCGCACTTTGCCGACGGGTACACTACTACACGGCGTGGACTGGAATCGAGTAGTGGTGCGACGATACGGGTGGGCCCGGCTTGAGCCTGTGTCAACCCGGCCGCCACCATGCCGTCACCATAGCACGTGTATGTTTTTTTTTTTTTTTTGCGGTTGACCATAGCACGTGTATGTGAACCTTCTAGTCTAGTAGTACTATATCATGGATGACAGCGCCAAGAGGATGATGAATCTTTGCAAAGCATTACCGATCATACTAGTCCCGGGTCCCTGGGCTGCCAAACCTTTTGCCCTCTTTTATAATAATGGAATAATGGACGATGCACTTTGATTTCCTTTCATTCGGGTGAGGAGGGTGACACATCCCCATGCGCTCCCGCGAGCGACACGCGGCGACTCCTAGCGCCGCCAAATCTTGGCCGCACCACATCCTCTTCTCTCTCTCTCTCTCTCTCTCTCTCTCTCTCTCTCTCTCTCTCTCTTCATTGCCGAGCCCGTGCGGCGGTGGCGGTGGTGAGGCTGGCAGCGTGGGAGTCTCGGCTTCGCATGTACATGGGCCTCGCCACGGCGCATGGCGGCGCAACATCGTGGTTGAGGCGCGGGCATGTTGCTCTGGTCGAGAGGCGTGATGTCAATCTGGCGGCTGGCGCTTCTAATCTAGCGACGGCGGCAGTCTGTGCCGGCGCACGTCGAGATGGTGATCTGACTTTCGTGCTCTAGCTTCAACCATGTCTGCCCCTGGCATGGGCATGGCTCTCTCTAGCGAGGTGTTAGTCGGTAGTGGTGCGCTCCATCGTCGGTGTTGGTTGTTGTGGTGACCACTCCAGCTTGAGGCAGCCGCCTCACTGTGGATTGCGGTGGGCACCGAAAGGTCTTCGTGAGCGTTCGTCTCACCAGATCCGGTGGTTGACTAAATCGGCGAGATGCAAACTATGGACAATGGTTGATCCAGAGGGGTGGTCCTGCAGCGACGGTGGTCACATCTATTTAGCTGCTGAGATCGTGGAAAAATGATGGCGACAACACATGACTAACTGAAAGATCATGGTGCCCCATGTTTGCTTTGGTAATTGATGACAATCCCTATGAACTAATGATTGCCTTGAGTTATATTTGAAGGGATCGTCCATGGGCATTCCTTGAAGACCATTTGTTGGTTTCAAGGTTATTAGAAGAAGATTATGTGTTGACCAAGGTGGCATTCAAGGAGTTATCCAAAGATTGGTCAGGTGAGAGTTAGCCTATTGCAAGCATCTCTTGAAGAAGATTGCGTGAGCATTCATGTTTACCTTCAAGGCATCATCTTTATGAAGATAAGACTCAAGGTTAATCAAGACTAATTACAAAGCATCGATTCAAGTTGATTAACACACAAGGCGTAGAAGATGTACCTAGTGGGATCAAGTGATCTCATGGTATGGTAAGCATTGTCCATTATGCTTTGAGTACTAACCCATGGTCTATGTGAGAGTTCTTTGTGGGGTTAGGTATATTTTCATGGGCATCCATCAAAAGGAAGATATCGTATAACCCATGGAGGATGGCATCAAGGTGGTGATCATCATCAAGATTGCAGTGTGCAAGTTCAAGTGGAGCATCGCGAAGAGTTCATGCTTGAAGCTTGTCATCCATTCTCATGATAATGGACATGTGAAGATGTGCGAGAGGCTCACCCATAGTGGAGTACGGGGGAGCAATATACTAGTCTTCATTGAGCCAGCGCAATCAAGAAAGGTAGTCCAACTTGAGAAAGTCAAGATCGTCATCCTCTAGCTCAAGTGGACTATGCGCAAGGCAAAGATTTTTCCTTGATAGGTTTTCTATTTTCGGTCTCATGGTGTTAGTTGGGAGACCAGGTTATAGGATCGATAGCCGTAGGGGGGGGGATTATCTAGTGAGAAACTTGATCATATCATTCGTAGAGCTCAAACCATTGCATCCTTGGCATCATCTTTCTTGGTTCTTGTTTGGCTTTTCACTTTGTGAGTTTTAGAACTTGTGGTTATCTTATGGACAAGCTCAAGTTCATCGAAAACGGATTTTGTATGCATCATCTTTTATGTTTTTTATGTTGGAGTTTATGTTGGATCCTCACTGGTCGGGGTTTCACACCTCTATATCATTGCATATTTCAGTTGCCACTTCTGTCGTTGGCGTTCTATCAAGCTTGAGTTCGTCAAAATCAGAGTTCATTTGCACAAGCTATGGCAGTTTTGATCTTACTTGCATCCATCCATTTTGCTTGGGCAGGTTTACAACATCCACGCGGTAGTACCGCTCTGGACCATGGTAGTACCGCTTAGGTGGTACTTCCGCAGACTAGTGCCGCTCCTACTTCCGCTTGGAATCTAGCTTATGTGAGTCTGTTTTATAAGCGGTACTGGATCAGTAGTACTGCACGCTTGCATATTACTACCGCTTGCTACTACCGCCGGTGCTTCCGCTTTGGCACCGCTCCACTGCCGCTGATTCCTCTGTAACCATTCGATAATTAGCGGTAATACCGCTAGTAGAAGGTGGTGGTATCGCTCTAGCGGAACTACCGTTCTTGTACTTCTGTACTCATTGGGTTGCATTAACCAGGCTAAGTGGAAGTACCGCTCCCCGCGCTTGAGCACGGGTTGTGTGCATAATGGCTGGATCTGGGCCCCCTCTATAAAAGGGGTTCTTCTTCCCCATTCCTTCTAATGTCTTTGGGCAATCTTTATCCTCCATTGTGGAGCTCCAAAAGCTTTGCCTTCTCCCCATTCCTCCCATGAATCTTGCATATTTCTGAGGGAATAGAGAGAGGAGATCTAGATCTACATTTCCACCAATCCATCTCTCCTCTAAGTGAAGGGGACCCCTTGGATATAGATCTTGGAGTTCTTTGTGTCCTCTTGTTTGTTCGTCCTCTCATATTCCTCCATAACTTTTGTTGTTGTGGGGGGATTTGGGGGGGGGGGGGCACTTGAGCACTCTGTGTGTTTTTGCCATTGCATTTGGTGGATAGTTTTGAGTTCTCCACGGTGATATGTGGAAGTGAAAAGTTGAGTAGCTTATTACTCTTGGGTGTTTGGGCACCCTAGAGCTTGTGCCTCTTGAGTTCTTGGGCGCCGTAGATGGTTGGTGGTGTCCCAGAGCTCAATCATTGTGATAGAAACCCCTGGGCAAGCGTTGGGGTCTCCAATTAAGTTGTGGAGATTGCCCCGAGCAATTTCTACGTGTCAGTGACCGCCCCAAGGTTCATCATTTGTATGGGTTTGGTGACCGCTCTCAAGGGTCCCTTAGTGGAATCATGACATTTTACATTGTGCAAGGGCGTGAGGAGATTACTATGGCCCTAGTGGCATTTTGGGGAGCATTGTGCCTGCACACCGCTCCAAATGAATATTAGCATCTGCAAGGGTGTGAACTTTAGGATACATCACCGTCTCTGCATGCCTCATTTCACTAGTAGAAAAAGGACATATTATCCTGGTTCGTAAGGGCCATTTGTCCCGGTTTTTGAACCGGGACTAAAGTGTCGGTACTAGTGCCCTAGACCTTTAGTCCCGGTTCTTACATAAACTGGGACATATGGGCCTCCACGTGGCCGGTGCGGCGAGCCCAGGCAGGAGGCCCTTTGGTCTTGGTTGGTGGCACCAACCGGGACCAATAGGCATCCACGCGTCAGCATTTCAAGTGCTGGGGTTTTTGATTTTTTTTGAAGGGGGGGTGTTAGGGGGTTTTGGGGGGGGGGTTAATTTAGGTGTTTCATATATTGTGTTAGCTAGCTAATTAATAGAGAGCAATGTCCTCTCTTATCTCCGTGCTTGGTCGACGCTACGTACTATACATATAGAGGACTAGACACGCTAGCTAGTAAGCAAATGAAGGAAACAGAAGATCGTCATGAACATATGCATACCGAGAGAAGTGATATCGACCACCTCTCCTTCTCTAAGAGATTGGTCGAACAACAAGTTCTCGTATATCTATCCGACGCTACGTATTGGCTACATATATACAATATAAGTATCTCTTACAATATAATCTCCTAATTAAAAATGAGCTGATTAGGGTCCACATGGTATTCTCCGTCTTTAGCGACCACGTGGTCAAGAAAAAGAATGCCACCAATTCCTCTTGAATCCCTCGCATACGATCTGGTGGTAGGAGTTCATCCTGCATTCGAAATATATAATTTGAAGAAGGGGGTCAATACATATATATGAATAAATGAAACTGAACACAAATGATGGTAATAAAATAAAATTGTGAATATTATAATTTACGCACTTCATATTGTTTGTCAGAGTAGCCCCGCTCACAGGTCGTGTGGCGGATGGACTCGCAAATGTAGTATCCACAGTAATCATTCCTTTGTTCCTGCCACAACCACTTTAAAAGAAATAGAGGTCAATCAAACTGATAATTAGCAAGCATGCTAAATGGTATTGATCAAACTAGCGCTTGAATCACTAGGAGATGCGTGGAACATGCTACTATACTACTTACTTTCGGGTGTCTAAATTGCAGCTTCTTCGGCAGTCCCGGAGTTTTTGAGGTGAATTTTTTCCAAACCTTGTCAGACAAAGAAAACAATTACTTGATATCAGGAAATGAACAAAAAGTTGCCGATATGGTGTGATAATGATCAATTTAACTTACTTCTCTAGAATTTCAGTCATGTCTGCATACTCCTTGGGATCTTTTCGTCTCGAGTCTAAGACGGTTACTAGTCTCTGCTCAAGCTTAATCTCTAGGAGAATATAGTGGAAGTTGCGCACGCATGCATAACTCATCAATTACATTACTATAACCTCGACTAATAAGGGAAACCGAATATGCACAAGACAGTAACACTCACTTGAATTCGTAAGGGAAGAGTATTATAGCTTTGTTTTGATTTAATACAAACGATTGTAGCAGCTTGGCCTCGGTATCTCTGGCCTGAAATTTAACCATATATGCATCTATGAGATTTGTGTTAATGAACCCAATATCACCGATTTGTCTTTTCTTCAATTCGGCGATCTTCAATCTACATAATATAGTGAGGATAATTAAAAATACATGCAATGAAATAGCTGACCTATATATAGAGACTTAATGACAGAAGTAGTATTGTACTTACAGGCAGTAGGAAGTGATCATTAATTTATCGAGGGCCTTTAGATTGAAAAACGCGAAGAACTCCTCAAATGGAACATTCAACAGTTCAATTCCAACGAGGTCATGCTCCTCTCTGACTCTCATCGTCAAAATATTCGTCCCCTCAGACTCTCTGCAGGTTTTCATGTACCAATCATGGAATATGAACATTATCGTTGGTAGAGATCTTTCATCCTTGATGAGAGGCTTCCTGTACACGTATTTGTATTCGTCCACCTCCAAGAAATCATAATGTACATTGTCGGGCAGGTAATCTTCAAGATTGTTATAACCGGGCACCATCCCGCCCGGAACATTAGCGACGATATCGCTAGACACCTGGAGCGGGGGGAACGATTGGTTCGCTTGTTCGCCGAGCTGGGCAACTTTTTTCCCAGCTCGTCGTTGACTACTGATAGTACTTCCCGACCGCGACGCTTCCATAAATGACTTTGTAAGAATGCGCTCATAGTTGCCTTTCGCCGGAGACTTTGGTGGTTTCTTCAGGGCAGCCAAAGTACGCTTCACTTTTACCGGATCTATCTTCTCCTCCGGAGGTGGATGTTTCTTTACTTTCACCCCTTCAAAGAAGTTCTTCACTTCGGCTTGCACGATCTGCGTGTTTTCCTCCACGGTCCTCTCGTATGGTAACTTCTCTGGAGTCTTGAGGGAAGGACCGAATTTGTATTGCCTCCTGGCTCTGGCTGTGCTGCTAGACGCTGGAGCAGACGGAGCGGCTGCGGCTGTCTTTCCTTTCTTACAAGGCGGAGGAGAAGGACTACGACGCGCTGGAGTAGCCGGAGCGGCGGCGGGTCTCTTGATCCGCCCTTGTTGACGAGGCGGAGAAGGAGGAGGCTGGCTGCTCGGGCGCATCGGCGCAGGCGGAGAAGGAGGCGGAGTGCCGCCATGTGCCGGTGAAGGAGGCTGAGTGCCCTGATCACTCGCCGGAGGAGGAGGCGGAGGAGGAGGCGAATTGCCCTGACTCGCTCGAGGAGGAGGAGGAGGTGGAGGCGTCCCGTTCGGAAGGTTGATGAGCTCCTTCCTCCATAGGCATGGAGTCTTCAGAGAAGAACCCAGCCGAATCTCCCCTTCACCCGTAGGGTGGTCAAGCTCAAGGTCCTCAAATCCGTCCGTTATTTGATCCACCATCACCCTAACATATCCTTCTGGAATCGACTTGTCGTGGTAGGTTGTGCCAGGTTCATTAGGTAAAACAGAGCCAACAGCCGCCTTGACTTTCAATGTCATCCATCGCGTCATAAGGTGGCAATATTGAGACTCCGTGATAGCACCCACAGGGTAGCTAGGAGGAGCCGTGAAGACAGGCTCTAGCTGCTGAGTCTGCTCGATGGAAGCCACGCTGCTTCTCCGCTGAGATGGCGGGTAGCCGAGGGAAGCTTCGCGGTCGCTTCTCGCGATCCGCTTCGTTCCTCTAGCCCATGTACCCTTTCGTGCAATACCGCAGCTTGGTTATGCTCCACTTTCTTCCTCCTCTCCTGGGTTTTGTAACCCCCTGCGTCCGGAAACCTAGCCTTCAACGGAACGGAGCCTGGCGTGCCTCGTGTCCGTCCAGGGTGCTCAGGATTCCCGAGGGCCATTGTGAGCTCGTCCTTATCTCTGTCTAGGACGAACGTCCCTTGCTGCGCTTTCTCTATATACTCCTGGAGCCTCGTGACGGGTATTCGCAGTTGCACTTTCGTCCAAACGCACTTCCCTGTTACAGGGTCCAAGGTTCCGCCAACCCCGAAGAACCAAGTCCAGCCACGGTCTGGCCAGTTCAATGTCTCTGGTTCGACCCCTTTAGCAATCAGGTCATTCTCAGCCTTGTCCCACAAAGGTCGGGCTTTGAGGTAGCCACCTGACCCCGTGCGATGGTGATGCTTCTTCACATCATTTTTCTTGTTTGTCGCTGACATCTTCTTACTCTTTTCCGATGTCTTGTGGGCCACTAATGCGGGCCAGTGATCTCTGATCTTCTCATACTTTCCGGTGAATTCTGGTGTCAAATCTTCGTCGACAAAGTCTGTTTTTAGCTCATTCTTCCACCTCCTGAATAGTTCTGCCATCTTCTTAAGAGCATGATACTTGATCAATTGCTCTTTAACTAGATTCTCCGGATCCTCTGGCGGTAGGGTGAAATTTGCCTTAAGCAATGTCCAAAGATCTTCTTTCTGCATATCGGAGACATAAGACACCTCAGGGTTTTCATTCTTAGGCTTTAACCATTGCTGGATACTGATCGGGATCTTGTCCCTAACAAGAACCCCGCACTGAGCACGAAATGCATCCCTTGTCCGGATGGGTTCAATCGGCTTGCCATCGCGCGTGATTGCTGTGATCTCAAACCTTTCATCGGAGCGCAACTTTTTCTTCGGGCCTCGTTTCTTTACCGAAGTTGTGCTCGATCCAGGGGGCTAGAGAAAATAAGAAATACGAGAGGTAATTAATATGTGTACATACGAAAACAATGAATGCATCAATTAGCTAGTCATCACAGGCTTAACTAATATATATACCTGGCCGGACTCGGTTCGGTCACCGGAGCCGTCATCACGGTCTACTTCTTGTACCGGCATTGGGTCACCGGAGCCATCATAATCATAACCTTCTTCTTCACTACCCTGTCCTTCCAGACCACCGGTGTAGTTGAGAAATGACGCAACGACATCACTTCCTTTTGCGATTATGTCCCCCAACATCTCTTCTGTTGCTTCGTCTCGGGGGTGCTCCATAGTTTCTGCAAGTATTTACAACATGGCAATTATTATTCAAACATGACAGATGGATATATTAGTGGCAAACGTAGAACTAGCTAGCTAATATAATCACACTAAGGAATCATATTAGTGGCCTCGATGCTGCTTTTCTAGGGTTTGGGGTGGCCTCGGCAATGCTTCAAGGGTTTGGGGTGGCCTCGGCAACGCTTCAAGGGTTTGGGGTGGCCTCGACAACGCTTCAAGGGTTTGGGATGGCCTCGACGACAACACTCTTTTAACTTGGTAAATTTGGGTGGCCTCGAGAGAGTTTGTCCGGTAGGGGCGCGACGGGAGGGGGTAGGAGACCAACATCTTTTTTTCTAGGGTTTGGGTGTCCTCGAGAGTTTTGGTCGAGCGAGAGGGCCGGGGGGCGTGGGGGGTGCTCCCGTGGTATAAGTTATCACGGTCGAGAAAAGGTATATATATCGACCGCCCCTCATGTCGAAGTTATCCAGGAGGGGGTTATATCGACAACGACGACATACATACATGGGAAAATAATGTTATCGGGGAGGGGGTATATCGACCCCCCCTCGTGTTGAAGTTATCGGGAGGGGGTATATCGACAATGACATACCCGATAAAAATAAGAAGACAAAAGAAGAAATAAAAAGAGGAGAAGAAGAAAGGAATAGAAGAGAAGCAATCGAAGAAAAAAAAAGAAGAAAAAAAGGAGAAGAAGAAAGGAATAGAGGAGAAGAAGAAAAAAATAGAATCTTTTTCTTCTTTTTTCCTCTTCTTATTTATTTCTCCTCTTCTTCCTCTCCTCTTCTTCTCCTTTCTTCCTCTTCTTATGTTTCTTTTTTCTCCTCTCATTCTTTTTCTTCTTCTTCCTTTCCTAGCTAGATATTTAAAAAAATTCTAAAAATTAAACTAACCTAAAATGTACTAGATCAGAGAACATATATAGATAAAACTTTTCTAAAAATCTAACTTGCATATATGTATACTTTAAAACATCATTAATTACAATTGAAAAATACATAAATACATACAAAAACATGTAAAAATACATACATACATAAAAATACATATATCTAAAAATACATACATACATATATGAAAATATAAAAACATGTAAAAAAATCTAATAAAAATTAACCAGGCGATACTGGAGACGTGTGGCGGGCGGTGAGGGCGTGAGGGTGGGCCAGGCGGGCCAGGCAGGCTTGGGGGGGGACGGTCTGACCTTGGCGCCGGCGACAACGTGGTCGAGGTCAGGCGCGACGATGGCGTCGGAGGCGGGACGGCGCGGCGACGGCGTCGAGGCGAGGCGGTCCGCGGCGTGGGCTCGTGCACGGGCAAAGGCGACGACAATGGCGGCATTTACGACGAGGAGCAGCAGCTACCAAGGCGTCAGGCGGGAAGACGAACTGAAAGAAACTTTTCACAAGTGCTAATTATGTACCCAGGGCATTGGTACCGGTTCGTGGCACCAACCGGTACCAATGCCCCCCTTTAGTCCCGGTTGGTGCCACCAACCGGGACCAAAGGTCTCTTTTCAGCAGCCCAAAGCGCGGGAAGCAGAGGCCTTTGGTCCCGGTTGGTGGCACCAACCGGGACTAAAGGGGGGTCATTGGTACCGGTTGGTGCCACCAACCGGTAATGCACCCCTTTAGTCCCGGTTGTTGCCATCAACCAGGACTAAAGGCCTTGCGCTGGCGCGGTGCGATGGGATGTTTAGTCCCACCTTGCTAGCTGAGAGTGGCGCGCAGTGGTTTATAAGCCCCACAGCCGCACCCCTCTCGAGCTCCTCTCCATTGCAGGCTTACGGGCCTAATTGTGACTGCTATGCCCGATGGGCCTACTGGGCCTTCTGCGGGCCTGAATCCTGGCCCATGGATCGGTTTCTAGTCGTATTCACGCCGTGGTGGCCCAGTAGGTGGCAATTTTTTTATATTTTCTAAGTTTTTTTGTTTTCTTTTTTGCTTTATTTATCTTGTTTTGTTTCTACTTACAACAAAAAACTTATTATTTTTTATTTTATGTTGTTTCTAATTACTTATTTATTTTATTTTATGATAATTCTTTTTGCTATTAAAGTTTCTAACAAAAAAAGTTCTTTATGAAAATTCTTTTTTGCTTTTAATGATTTTGAACAGAAAATACGTTGATAATTTTAGTGCATCAATTTTATATAATTTTAGTTTCAATAATACTAGAGGTTACTTATAATGTTTTGAACAGAAAATACTTTGATAATTTTAGTTTCATGAATTTTATTTATGTTACTAAAGTTTATTTTATTTTATTTTTACTTATATATTTTATTAAAGTTTATATTATTTTGTTTCAAATAACTTATTTATTTTATTTTATGATAATTCTTGTACAAAACTTATTTATTTTATGATAACTCGTCTGTTACAAAGGGATTTCATTTTTTTGAACTTATTTGAACTCCACAGTTTTTATGTGTTCAAAATGCACCATTCAAAGCCACATCATCAATTTACAACCCTTTCTGACTTCATTTGTTATTTTTCATGCATTTACTGATTATTTTGAGATATAAGACCATGAAATGAAAAAGCATTTGAAATGAACTCTGAAAAGGTTTCAAGTTGGCATGGTATCATCATTTCACCCACATATCATGTGCGAGAAAGTAGAGAGGATTACGGCAAAAACTAGATGCACTTCGTGTACAAAACGGATAATCTCTTTTGAAGTATCAGGGTTTCATACGGAAACTCGTCTGTTACAAAGGGATTTCATTTTTTTGAACTTATTTGAACTTCATAGTTTTTATGTGTTCAAAATGCACCATTCAAAGCCACAGCATCAATTTACAACCCTTTTAGACTACATTTGTTATTTTTCATGCATTTACTGATTATTTTGAGCTATAAGACCATGAAATGGAAAAGCATTTGAAATGAACTCTGAAAAGGTTCCAAGTTTGCATGGTATCATCATTTCACCCACATATCATGTGCGAGAAAGTGGAGAGGGTTACGGCAAAAACTGGATGCACTTCGTGTACAAAACGGATAATCTCTTTTGAAGTATCAGGGTTTCATACGGAAACTCATCTGTTACAAAGGGATTTCAATTTTTTGAACTTATTTGAACTCCATAGTTTTTATGTGTTCAAAATGCACCATTAAAAGCCACATCATCAATTTACAAGTCTTTCTGACTTCACTTGTTATTTTTCATGCATTTACTGATTATTTTGAGCTATAAGACCATGAAATTGAAAATCATTTGAAATGAACTCTGAAAGGTTCCAAGTTGGCATGGTATCATCATTTCACTCACATATCATGTGCGATAAAGTAGAGAGGGTTACGGCAAAATCTGGATGCACTTCGTGTACAAAACGGATAATCTCTTTCGAAGTATCAGGGTTTCATACGGAAACTCGTCTGTTACAAAGGGATTTCATTTTTTTGAACTTATTTGAACTCCATAGTTTTTATGTGTTCAAAATGCACCATTCAAAGCCACATCATCAATTTACAACCCTTTCTGACTTCATTTGTTGTTTTTCATGCATTTACTGATTATTTTGAGCTATAAGACCATGAAATTGAAAAGCATTTGAAATGAACTCTGAAAAGGTTCCAAGTTGCCATGGTATCATCATTTCACCCACATATCATGTGCGAGAAAGTAGAGAGGGTTTCGGAAAAATCTGGATGCACTTCGTGTACAAAACGGACAATCTCTTTCGAAGTATCATGGTTTCATACGGAAACTCGTTTGTTACAAAGGGATTTCATTTTTTTGAACTTATTTGAACTCTATAGTATTTATGTGTTCAAAATGCACCATTCAAAGCCACATCATCAATTTACAACCCTTTCTGACTACATTTGTTATTTTTCATGCATTTACTGATTATTTTGAGCTATAAGACCATGAAATTGAAAAGCATTTGAAAGGAACTCTGAAAAGGTTCCAAGTTGGCATGGTATCATCATTTCACCCACATATCATCATTACTAGAAGTTCATCATCACATTAAAACCAAAGTACATACATAGTTCTCATTGAACTACATATAGCTCTCCAGAGCATCTAATTAAACCATACATTGAAATTGTGTAAAACATTTCAATGCAACAACAAATGCGATCATAATCGCAACCAAGGTAACAACTGATCCAACTGCATAATGATACCAAGCCTCGGTATGAATGGCATATTTTCTAATCTTTTTAATCTTCAACCGCATTGCATCCATCTTGATCTTGTGATCATCGACGACATCCGCAACATGCAACTCCAATATCATCTTCTCCTCCTCAATTTTTCTTATTTTTACCTTCAAGTAATTGTTTTCTTCTTCAACTAAATTTAACCTCTCGACAATAGGGTCGGTTGGAATTTCCGGTTCAACAACCTGCTAGATAAATAAAATCTATGTCACGTTGGTCGGCATAATTGTCATAAACAATAAATGAACCAAATATTTATGAAAAGATAATATATACCACATCTGAATCATAGACAGGACGAGGTCCGACGGGGGCGGATACCAAAACCATCGCACTATATAATAACAAGGAATAATAAAAGTAAGAAAATTAGACAAGTATCTATCTGAAGTAAGAACTTTTTTTTCTTTCAGAAAGAAGATAAGAACAAGAGGCTCACCACGGTGGTGCCGGCGACGAGATCGACGCGGGCGACCGACGGCGATGAAGACGGGGACGGGACGTGACGGACCGCTAAACCTAGACAAATCTCGAGGAAAATGGAGCTCGGAGGTCGAGTTTCGAGAGGAGAAAGATTAACTAGTGTGGCTCGGGCATTTCATCGAACACCTCATGTGCATAGGAGGTGAACTAGAGCACCCAAATGCCCTTCCCTCGCCAGCTTGAAAAAACAGAGCACTGTGGAGTGCTCTCTGCCGCGGCGATGGGTATATATAGGCAAATTATTTGTCCCGGTTCGTGGCACGAACCGGGACTAAAGCGACCCCTTCTACACCGGTTCAAGGCACAAACCAGTACCAATGGCTGTGGGCCAGGAGCGCGGCCCATTGGTCCCAGTTCGTGCCTAAAACCGGGACAAATGGATCCAGACGAACCGGGACCAATGCCCTCGAGGCCCCGGCCGGCCCCCTGGGCTCATGAACCGGGACTAATCCCCCCATGGGTCCCGGTTCCAGAGGAACCGGGACTAATGGGCGGGCCAGGTCCGAACGATAGCCCTGTTTTCTACTAGTGGTTATCTCTTACCCGAGCCCTTCACTTATGCATTTTACTTTGTGATAGCCATAGTATTTCATATTGTATATCTTGCTATCGCTTAGTTGTTTATCTTGCTTAGCATAAGTTGTTGGTGCACATACGTGAGCCTAGTTGATTTAGATTTTGTGCTTGACAATTAAATTTTAGTCTAAACTGTAATTTTTTAAAGCACCTATTCACCCCCTCTAAACGACATCCACAATCTTTCACTAACTTTGATATTGGTGCTACTCAAGCACCCGATATCTGATATGTCTCAAATGTATTTATAATTTTTTATTGTTTCATGCTATTATGTCACATAATATAATATAAATATAACAGTAATATATTATGTCAAATATATCTGACATTTATTGTTTCATGCTATTATGTCATGATACGGGGTGCTAGTCAAAATATGTTGCCGATTTAACATGATTTTTTGCAACAAGAAACGCAGGAAGCTCCGGGAGAGATCAAGATGAGCCACAAGGGGGGCACATGGGCACATGGCGCGGCCAGGGGTGGCTGCGCCACCTGTCCATGTGGGGCCCACGGAAAAGTCCTTGACCTGATTCCACCGCCATAAATTTCTATAAATACTGATACCATATGTCGTGCCTCCATAAAATTTTATCGTCGCCGCAAGCATCTAATCCAAAGAGATCTCATCTGTAGCCATGCTTCGGAGCTTTGACAGAAGAGGAAGCCATTGCCGGAAGCCTCTTCATCAACCTTGTTGCCTCCATGACCATGTGAGTAGATCCTTTAGGAACTACGGGTCCATAGTGGTAACTAGATGGCTCTCTCTCTCTCTTAGATCTTTAAATACCATGTTCTCTTTCTTGATTGAGGTTAATTTGATGTAATCGGTGGTGTGTTTGTTGGACATGACAAATTGTGACTTTATGATCAAATTGTTCATTGAAATTGATTGAATCTATTTGAGTGTTTTTGCTGCATAATTAAATAACTTTGTATTTCTCTCCGATCTATCTATCTTCTTTGGCCAAGTTAGATTAATTTATCTTCAATGGAAGAGGTGCTTACTAGTGGGTACAATCTTGGTGCTCTAACCAAATGACAACAAGGGCCAAGACACGTAATGTATTGTTTCCATTAAGGATAAAACAACAGGGTTTTTTCATATTGATTGACTTCTTCATGTATACATTATGTCATCTTGCTTATTGCGATACTCTGTTTCTTGCAAACTTACCTTGAGATGCGTGCTAGATAGTGGTTTTAGGCTGGAGTACTAGTAGTAGATGCAGTTGGGGCGCTCGAGCATCCTCTCAGCGTTTCGCTAAGCCTCCAGGGTTCTTCTTAATCATCAAAATTGGCATCGTGTTTGGACCTTTCTAGATATGGTTTTTCCGCGAAACCAAAAACAAGCAGAAATCTGAAACTGGCACTGGGCACTAAATTAATATGTTAACATAGAAAATAATAAAATATGGTGTGAAATGATAATAAAAGCATATAAAATGATGATATAGTAGCATGAAAAATAAAAAGTTATATATACGTTTGAGACGTATCAGCTAGCATGCACGGTGGTAACATCTAAAGCATTAATCGTCTTCTCTCATATATTGCCTAGAATTTATGATTTACCACGATTTCGAGTGGCAGGATCAAATTTTCAATTCTTTTATGAGCTTTGGACTACCTAACACTGGACTACATTGTCAAAATTTATGCTACCACTTTACGGATGGAGGAAGTATGTGCTATGAATCTTTTGGGTCGAGCTGCAGGGAAAATTCTTATGAAATCCTTACATTGATAATACATAATGTGAAATGGATTGAAAGTGTTAGGAATATATGATAAAATTATGAATACAACAGACTTGCAAATGGAAAACATAGTATTGCTACAAAAGAAATGAAACTTACATGTCATTTGGATAGAACAATCAAAAATGTATCTCGATGCAACGGATGAGTGTTAAAAGGAGATTGGAGCTAATATTCAAATTTGTATGGAATTTAGGTATATTAGACCAATCCAAAGGAACTTTGATGGCACCATTCATTTGATCCAAATGGCACTTACAGGAAAATAATTTATAAGGATTGGAACCATAGAAATATCCTCCAAACAATAGAAAGGGTGCATGGACAAATATATGTCATTGTTCATCTCGACAGACACACAAAAGTAGGGTGGCTTCCTCTTGTTTTCCATCCCTAACCCTAGGTGGCTAGGGTAAACTCTTCCCTCCAAGCTTCACCAACGAGCCTATGGATTTGCCTCCCCTCCGCCTGTCACTCCGGTGGCCGATGGGGGAGGGGGGAGGAGAATCCAAGTGCCTCTGCTCCAATTAATAGTTTAGTTTAGAGGGTTTTTTAGTCCTCATAGGTGTAGCGCTTGGGAGATGGCGGTGCTTCTTTTTCGAGTTTGTCTTTCGAGCTTTGATCTCCCTCGAGTTCGTCTAGACGTAGTTGAAGAAGCTCCGGTGTAGATTCCTGTCGTCTCCTTGGGGAGATGATGTTAGGG
Source organism: Aegilops speltoides (assembly GCA_021437245.1). Taxonomy (NCBI): domain Eukaryota; kingdom Viridiplantae; phylum Streptophyta; class Magnoliopsida; order Poales; family Poaceae; genus Aegilops; species Aegilops speltoides. Next base: position 16,885,010 of record CM038143.1, read on the forward strand.
TTTCTCGTAATTTGCAAGTGATGGTTTCTTGGATTAGGGGGTGCTAGCCACGTCGAGTCCCGAACATACGGGCCAGGCTGAAGACCCCAAAGATTATCAACCTACAGGCCACACTCGTTAGGCCCAGAAGCGTCAAGATGGAATCTTTCAAACACTTGGCGCGTAATCCAAGACTTAGAGGTGGTCTTTGACACATTACCCTTAGATGTAGCTGACCTATGTGTAACCCTAGGCACCCTCGGTATCCATATAAGCCGAGGGGCGAGGATTGTAGACCGCAACTCTCATACACACACGATCTCGTGGTAGATCAACCTGTAACTTGCTCCAGATCAATACAATCAAAGTATGACGTAGGATATTATCTCTTTGAGAGAGCCTGAACCAGGGTAAATCATGTGTCCTTGTTACCATCATGCCAAGGCTACCAGGTCTGGATCCTCTACCGGAGATCTGCTAGATTTGACTCCATCAGCGAGTGATGTCCTGTGCATCATATCTATGCAAGGGTACACAACGATGACTGTGGCTCCAGGGCCCCGGTCCTTAAGAGCACGTGCACATGGACTTCCCAACAGTCATCAACAAGGCCAGGCCAGCTCCAATAGGGGGCGGTGATAGCGGCGTGTTTTGGCGGCAGTACTGGTCGTTCGGTGGTATCAGAATCTCAATGTAATTTTATTAGGCGGCTGCTACATATCAGCTAGTTGATTAGAGGGAAACTTAAACCGCCCCATGGCCGTTAGACGCGCCCATCACAACCCTCCTTGGTCCTTGCAACTCCCACATCGCCGCCGACTCCACAAAGACATGCCTCCCTCAAGCATCGCTTCCTCGTGATCGGGCGATCGGTGCGCGATGCCCCCAACCGCGTCCTCTGTTGGCCGCCGCTCACTAGTGATGCTGCAAAGCAACACGCATCCCATCTCCATGTGTGTTGCAATGGGCCGCCACTGCTCCCGGCAAAGTTCTTCATCGCAACCGAGAAACCACCGCCTAGCACTTCATCACAGCACCGGGGCACAGCCGACGACTGCTCCATTGCAGCGTCGGGAGTCGCCGAGAGTGCTCCATTGCAGCACCGGGAGACACCGACGACCGCTCCATTGTAGCGCCGGGAGCCGACGCCGAGCGCTCCATTGCAGCGCGGTAATAGGAGTACACCATTGCAGTGCCAGGAGTTGCCGGCGAGCGCTCCATTGCAGCGCCGAGCGCGATCGTAGCTCGCATGAGCCGCCGCCGAAGGCCAGATCTCGATGGTCGCCTCTTGCAACATCTCTGATCGCTTCCAAAGAACCGCCGCCGCCCGTGCAAAGCAATAGTGGCAAGCGGAGGCCATCCTTTTGCGGCAGCGGGCAGGAGCGGCGACTACAAAAAAATGATGGTGTTCCTCCTAATGGTGCACACAAATGGGGAGCAGAAAGCTTGCAACAGCGGCAACCGTCGACTTGTCGGTGTTGGCCCTGATCTAGAGGGAAGGGAAGGGCAAAGGAGAGAGGGGAAATCAAGGGAGGAAGACGAAGGATAGGGGAGAGGAGAAGAAAACGAGTGGCTCCGCGGTTCATGGATAGCGGCGCGTGGGCCCAGCTGTCCAGGCCATGGGACGCGTGTCAATCGCTCCAGGCGCCTACGTGCCGCGGTCATCAGCCGGATGAAATAGAACGTTTTCCGTTTTATTATGGTTGAGATGCTTTGTACTTCCAATGAACTTTTATAATAGATCTTTTTTTAAAAAAAAACACTCACACAGAAGTAGAATGGAAGTGGAAGGTATAGGCCAACACCAAATAAGAGGGGGCGGTGCATGGACGTGGATCCTAGCAGCATTTGCATGCATGTGACTGTTGTGTGCCATAACTATGGTAGGTGCACTATCAGGGTTATCCGTATGATCCATTGTGTCCATCCGCGGCCAAACAAATCAAGCGGTTTGTAAAGTAAAGATCAAGATCATTATTAATGGACTGACAAATCAATCCAGCCATCTATTCCAAACAATGTGATTTTTGCACGATCGACCCGGTGATTTTCAAGCATGTATCGGGTGAGACACATAAACAACAAGGCATACACAAAAGTAGGCCGGAAGTGGAAGGCATAGGCAAACACAAAATAGGTCCGAAGGGGACGGTGCATGGACCAAATTCCTGCATGGACACGTGGATCCGCCATCATGCGTACGCTTATTCCAGCAGCATTTGCATGCATGTCAATGTTGCGTCCCATAACTACGGTAGGTGCACTGTCAGTGGTTATCCGTACCGTACGACCTGCCTATCCTGGCCCTCCGTTGCCAAATCAGACGGTTCGGAGAGCAGAGGACCAGGACAATTCATCATTGGGCTAATAACGATTCGATCGAACCATCCGTTCCAAACAGTACGATTTTCGCACCATCCATAACAAAGCGGTGTTGAAACAAAGAGATTAAAAAATGTTTCGCACATGACAAATGACGGTGCCTCAGCGCGTAACGTAACCCCCTTTTGATGCTCTTGCCAGCCATAAAGCGTGCGTGGACTGAGCCCATGGACCGGGCCTCACCCGCAGGCAGGAGGCGCACAAAGCGCGCGGCGTCACCGAACGAACGAAAGAACTTGGGGCACGGTCCACGACCACGACAGGGACCACCGCCCGGTGATGAGATGAGATACGTGCCTGTCAACCAACTCCAACTCACTCGGCCCTCACTGACACGCCGGCCCCACGAGCAACCAGGAAACAAACAGGCGACGCAAAAAGACTCTGCCTCCCTCTGCCCAGCGCCCACCGCCCACCGCCAAGGCCGGCCGAGCGGTGCCAGGGTTTCGAAGCCCTCCGGTCCCCGGGCCCACGCGCCAGACAGCCAGAAACGCAACCCCTCCCCGTGCTCGCGCTCGCCACGGCAATTAGTACCAACAAACAAAAACATTTCCCAGAAATGAAAAAGGAAGAAAATTTTCCATGCACAGAAGAAGCATTGAGATGGCAACAGAGACCGATGTTGTTAACGATTGTACTGACAGGACCAGCGAGGACAGTGCACTTAGGAGTACACCACATTGCGTCCTCCCAATCCGCTGATGATGATACGAACCACAACCACCACTACTACCAGAGAATCACTGACTAGTCATCAATCATCACTTGCACTTGCTGCTTACCACTACTGCTGCTACAACTACTAGCTGAATGCTGCTGCGATTCATATCAATCAGCCCGACGCTATATGGCCAATTAATGGATGGATTATGTAGCTCGCAATGACAGAATTGCGATCGGCGAATTCGCTTTGCTTTGCTTACTGTTGAGTTGGGCGGGAGCGGGTCAGCGATCGTCCGGCACCCGGTAGAACTCGGCGGTGATCTCCGATAGCCACGCGCCGGGAAGCAGCATCTGGGGACGGGGAGTTTGAGGGAATTACAAACGGGTCCCTCGGGGAGGAGCGGCAGGGGCTGGAATGTAATGCAAGGCGAGAGCAGAGGAGGGAACTCACATCGAGCTGCTTCTGCACGGGGCGGGGCCGGCGGCGCCGCGGGCGGCGGCGCGGGCGCGCGCCGGTCAGCGCGTACACGTCCTCCTCGATCTCCTCGGCGGAGAGCGTCGCGGAGAACCGCGCCCTGCCGAGCGCGTCGGCGCGGACCAGCCTCCGCTCGCGCTCCGACGCCTGGGGCGAGGCGCTCGCGGCGGGCGCGGGGGCGGCGGCATCAAGGCGCGGCGGCGTCGGCGGGTGCGCGCCTTCGACGGACGCGGAGAGGCCGCCTCGCCGACCCCCGGGGACTCGTCGTCGTCCGCGGCGCTGGCACCAGCGCCCGGCGCCGCCGCCGCCGCCGCCTCGCGGAGGCCAAGGAGGAGCCTCTCGCTGACCTCGTCGAGCTGCTGCGAGGAGGACCGCCTGGCCGGGGCGATGGCGTCGCCGGCGCGGTTGACGGGGGCGCAGCGCAGCATCCGGTGGCTCCCCCACGTCTTGAGCGTCGACGGGAGCGACGACAGGGCCCCGCGGCGCGCGCTCGACGCCGTAATCACCGCCTCCGCGGCCGCGCCGCCCGCCTCCCCGGCGCCGCCTCCCGCGGTGGGATCCGACGGCAGAGCCGCGGGCGGCGGCGGCTCCGCCGAGATCACCATGGCCGGGGGCGACGTCGCGCCCTCAACCCTGGCCCCCGCAGCCGCTCCGGCTCTGGCGGCTGCGGTGGCGGCGGCGGCGAGATGGGTAGGGCGTGGACGTGGTGAGGAGGAGAGGAGAGGAGAGCGAGATGGACGAGGAGGGCCTGCGGCGATGGAAGCGTGGGCGAAAGGAAAAATAGATGGAATAGTAGGCGTCGGGGGTGAATAAGTATCGGGGGCCGCGTGTGCGCGCGTGAGTCCAGCGGGGCTATTATGGGCTTTTCGCCTCTGATTTAGTACTAGTATGTCTTTTCTTTCTGGATTATAATGGGATGGTGCGTGTTTTGCCGTTTGATGTGGACTGGTGTGTACACTCCATTTCTCTTCGAATTTCTCATTCCATTCTTTTTTCTTAAATCATTCTGTTTCATTGTATATGGATCACCATTTTTTTTGAGAAATGTTTCAGTGTACCTGTTTACATCCTTTTTTTCTTAATGTAATGCAGTGTTCATCTGCACATTAGAAACTTTGTTCTATGATGAAATCAATGATATATTTGTAGAGGCAACATACATTTCGCTAGTCAAATTGGTGACCTAAGAAACCATGCCCTCTTCACAAACCCGGACAGAGGCAGTACCTATGTTCGTAAATACATATTGTCACAGAACTCAAACTTGCGTCATTTTTCATTATTTAAACGTTTAAAACGATTCAGTAGCGACGTTGACACAAATATCTTTACATTTTCATGAAAAACTCAATTCATCACAACAAGATAGAGGGGAAAAACACCATATGATCTGACTAAATTAACAAAGCTCACGATACATCAAGATCGTGACATCTCAAGAACACGAGAGAGAGAGAGAGAGAGAGAGAGAGAGAGAGAGATTAAACACATAGCTACTGGTACAAACCCTCAGCCCCGAGGGTGGACTACTCCCTCCTTATCATGGTGGCCGCCGGGATGATGAAGATGGCCACCGGTGATGATTCCCCCCTCCGGCAGGGTGCCGGAACAGGGTCTAGATTGGATCTCGTGGATACAGAGGCCTTGCGGTGGCGGAACTTCTGATCTAGGGCTACCCCAAAGGGTTGTTGAATATTTGGGAATTTAAAGGGCGAAGAGGCGGTTCAGGGGGCACCCGAGGTGGGCACAACCCACCTGGGCGCGCCTGGCCCCCCAGGCGCGCCCTGGTGGGTACTGCCCCCTCGAGGTGCCCCTAGGTGCTTCCTTGGCTCACTGGATGTCTTCTGGTCCATAAAAAATCCATAAGAAGTTTCGCGATGTTTGGACTGTTTGATATTGATTTCCTGCGATGTAAAAAACAAGCAAAAAACTACAACTGGCACTGAGCACTGGGTCAATAGGTTAGTCCCAAAAAATGATATAAAGTTTCTATAAAATGATTATAAACATCCAAAAATGATAATATAAGGCATGAATACTTCATAAATTATAGATACGTTGCAGACGTATCAGATACTACTGTTGGGAAATGTAGCATGCAATTTCAAAAAAATTCCTACGCTCAAGCAAGATCTATCTAGGAGATGCGTAGCAACGAGAGGGGGAGAGTGTATCCACATACCCTTGTAGACCGAAAGCGAAAGCGTCAACTTAACGCGGTTGATGTAGTAGAACGTCTTCTTGAATCAACAGATCAAGTACCGAACGTACGGCACCTTCGAGTTCTGCACACATTCAGCTCGATGACGTCCCTTGAACTTTTTGATCCAGTAGAGGTACGAAGGATTAGATGAGTTCCGTCAACACAACGGCGTGGTGATGGTGATGTGATCCATGCAGGGCTTCACCTAAGCACTACGACAATATGACTGGACGAGTAACCAGTGGAGGGGGCACCACACATGGCTAAGACAATTGATGTGCTTTGGGGTGCCCCTGCCCCCGTATATAAAGGAGGAGAGGGGAGGAGGCCGGCCCTAGGGGGCGCACCAAGTGGGGGGAATCCCACTAGGACTCCTAGTCCTAGTCGGCCCCCTTTCTTTTCCAGCGGATGGGGAAAGAAGGAAGTAGAGGGAGAGGGAGAGGGAGAGGGAGAAGGAAAGGGGGGCCGTGCCCCCTCCCACTTGTCCAATTCGAACTCCCATGGGGGGCGCCACCTCCTGCGGCTTGCCTTGCCTCTCCTTTTAGGGCCCATGAGGCCCATTACTCCCCCGGGGGGTTTCCGGTAACCCCTCGGTACTCCAAAAAATACCCGAACCACTCCAGAACCATTCCGGTGTCCGAATATAACCTTCCAATATATCAATATTTACCTCTCTATCATTTCGATACTCCACGTCATGTCCGTGATCTCATCCTGGACTCTGAACAACCTCCGGTCACCAAAACACATAACTCATATAATACATATCGTCATCGAATGTTAAGCGTGCGGACCCTACGGGTTCGAGAACTATGTAGACATGACCGAGACACTTCTCTGGTCAATAACCAGTAGCGAAACCTGGATGCCCATATTGTTTCCCACATATTCTACGAAGATCTTTATCGGTCGAACCTCAGTGTCAATATACATTATTCCCTTTGTCATCGGTATGTTACTTGCCCGAGATTTGATCATTGGTATCTCCATACCTTGTTCAATCTCGTCAACGGCAAGTCTCTTTACTTGTTCCGTAGTGCATCATCCCGCAACTAACTCATTAGTCACATTGCTTGCAAGGCTTCATATGATGTGCATTACTGAGAGGGCCCAGAGATACCTCTCAGATACTCGGAGTGACAAATCCTAATCTCGATCTATGCAACCCAACAAACACCTTCGGAGATACCTGTAGAGCATCTTTATAATCATCCAGTTACGTTGTGACGTTTGATAGCACACAAGGCATTCCTCCGGTGTCCAGGAGTTGCATAATCTCATAGTCGGAGGAATATATATTTGACACGAAAAAAGCAGTAGCAATAAAACTAAACAATCATAATGCTAAGCTAACGGATGGGACTTGTCCATCACACCATTCCACTAATGATGTGATCATGTTTATCAAATGACAACTCACATCCATGTCTAGGAAACTTAACCATCTTTGATCAACGAGCTAGTCTAGTAGAGGCATACTAGGGACACTGTGTTTTGTCTATGTATTCACACATGTATCAAGTTTCCGGTTAATACAATTCTAGCATGAATAATAAACATTTATCATGAATAAGGAAATATAAAATAACAACTTTATTATTGCCTCTAGGGCATATTTCCTTCATCTGTGTCATCTTTCAAACTTCCCACAGGATTGTGTGAACATCTCAAAATGTTGATCAAGAAGTTCTGGTGGGGAAGTAAGGATGGACATCGCAAACCTTATTGGGTCTCTTGGAAGGCTATGACACAACCTAAAGGTATGGGAGGGTTAGGCTTCAAAGTTTTTGAACTTTTAAATCTAGCCATGCTTGCCAGACAAACATGGAGGCTTTTGCAGGACCCCGAGTCTCTAAGTGCCCAAAGTATCTACTACTTAGAGTCATCGATGTTGCATGCAAATCTTGATAACCACCCAAGCCAGATCTGGCGAGCTATTTTGGACGGTAGGGATACTCTAAAACAAGGGTTGATCAAGAGGATAGGCAATGGAGAGGACACACACATTTGGAATGATAATTGCCTTCCTCAAGATGAGATGATTGATACGTCTTCAACATATCTATAATTTTTGATTGTTCCATGCTATTATATTACCCCTTTTGGATGTTTATGGGCTTTATTTTACACATTTATATCATTTTTGGGACTAACCTACTAACCGGAGGCCCAACCCGTATTGCTGTTTTTTTGCCTATTTCAGTATTTCGAAGAAAAGGAATATCAAACGGAGTCCAAACGGAATGAAACCTTTGGGAGCGTGATTTTTGGAACGAACGTGATCCAGAGGACTTGGAGTGCAAGTCAAGAAGCAGCCGAGGCGGCCACGAGAGGGTAGGGCGTCCCCCCTATAGGGCGCGCCCCCTGTCTCGTGGGCCCCTCGGGCGGCCACCGACGTACTTCTTCCTCCTATATAAGCCTCACGACCCGAAAACATCGAGGAGCCAACGAAACACAATTTCCACCACAGTAACCTTCAGATCCATGAGATCCCATCTTGGAGCCTTCACGGCGCTCCACCGAGGGGGAATCGACCATGGAGGGCTTCTACATCAACACCATAGCCCCTCCGATGAGTTGTGAGTAGTTTACCACAGACCTCACGGGTCCATAGTTATTAGCTAGATGGCTTCTTCTCTCTTTTTGGATCTCAATACAATGTTCTCCCCCTCTCTTGTGGAGATCTATTCGATGTAAACTCTTTTTGCGGTGTGTTTGTCGAGATCCGATGAATTGTGGGTTTATGATCAAGTTTATCTATTAGAAATATTTGAATCTCCTCTGAATTCTTTTATGTATGATTGAGTTATCTTTGCAAGTCTCTTCGAATTATCAGTTTGGTTTGGCCTAGTAGATTGATCTTTCTTGCCATGGGAGAAGTGCTTAGCTTTGGGTTCAATCTTACGGTGTCCTTACCTAGTGACAGAAAGGGTTGCAAGGCACGTATTGTATTGTTGCCATCGAGGATCAAAAGATGGGGTTTATATCATATTGCATGAGTTTATCCCTCTACATCATGTCATCTTGCTTAAGGCGTTACTCTGTTCTTATGAACTTAATACTCTAGATGCAAGTGAGTCGGTCGATGTGTGGAGTAATAGTAGTAGATGCAGCAGAGTCGGTCTACTTGTTATGGACGTGATGCCTATATACATGATCATGCCTAGATAATCTCATAATTATTCGCTTTTCTATCAATTGCTCGACAGTAATTTGTTCACCCACCGTAATACTTATGCTATCTTGAGAGAAGCCTCTAGTGAAACATATGGCCCCCGGGTCTATCTCTTATCATATTTGCTTCCAATCTACTTTTATTTGCATCTTTACTTTTTGCATCTATATTATAAAATACCAAAATGCATTTATCTTATCATACTATCTCTATTAGATCTCACTTTCGCAAGTGGCCATGAAGGGATTGACAACCCATTTATTGCGTCGGTTGCGAGTTCTTTGTTTATTTGTGTAGGTGCGTGGGACTTTTGAGGAGCCTCCTACTGGATTGATACCTTGGTTCTCAAAAACTTAGGGAAATACTTACGCTACTATTGATGCATCACCCTTTCCTCTTCAAGGAAAACCAACGCAAGCTCAAGACGTAGCAAGAAGGATTTCTGGCGCCGTTGCCGGGGAGGTCTTCGCTCAAGTCAAGACATACCAAGTATCCATCACAAACTCATCTCCCTCGCATTTACATTATTTGCCATTTGCCTCTCGTTTTCCTCTCCCCCACTTCACCCTTGCCGTTTTATTCTCCCTCTCTTTCCCAATCTCCTCCTCTCTTTTCGCTTGCCCTTTCGTTTGCTTGTTTGGTTGGAATAGATGCTTATTTATTGCTAAACAGAGAACCTAAGATCTATGGATCCTCATCCGCTTGCTAATCGTTTTAAGAGATTCAATTATGTTGAACACATTGCTAGTGAGTTTTGTGCACTAGATTATCTTTATGAAGTTTTGCTTGAAATTTGTGAATCTGAAAATTGTGATGAAGAAATTTATAAAGAGATTCACGATGGCTCCTTGAATAAAAAGCATGATTGCAATGATTTTACTATAAATTCTCTTGATGTAAATTGTGCTAATAATATGCAAAACCCTACGCTTGGGGATGCTAGTTTTGCTTTCACTACAAAAAAAAGACACATCCGTGACATTTTGGGCCGAACGAATTTTTTTTCTGTCATACATATGACACTTCTATGACGATAATTGTGACAAAACCCGGTATCATCATAGATGTGGTGGGCTCCTACTTCTATGACAAAAAATCATGACAGAAAATGGGCTTTTCGTCCTGGGCGGGCCAGAGACGCAGCTGCATGACATTCTTTGGGCCGTCCATGATGGAAAAAACCGTGGTAGAAGCGAGGGGGAGGAAAATTGCGGGAAGTTGCCGGTTACGGTGGGAGGTCGGGGGCCGAGCGATGCGCGTTTCTCTTGTACACGTACGCTGCGTGTGTGTAGACGTTGGCTCTAATCGAACCCGAAGCGAGGCGTTGGGCTCTAATCGAACCCGAAGCGATTACCTGCGCAGCTACGCGTTATCGAACCCGAGCGATCGATCGATGGTCGTTAATCGAACCCGATCGAGCGATTCTTCGCCATCGCTGCTAGCGAAGCCGATCGATGCTGCCTCTGGGATGAACAGTGAGCGTTGCGGGGGGGGGGGGGGTGTGGATGAACAGTGAACGATGGCATTGCCTCTAGATGAACAGGACCCTGTGGTGTGGAGGGCTGGATGAACAATAGACGGTGGAGGGGTGCCCGTGGAGGGGTGGTTGAACAGGACCCCGTGGTGTGGAGGGCTAGATGAACAGTAGACGGTGGAGGGGTGCCCGTGGAGGGGTTGTCGAACAGACCCGTGGTGTGGAGGGCTGGATGAGCAGAGAGCGGTGGAGGGTGCCCGTGGAGGGTGGTTGAACAGAGCTGGTGGAGTATCGCGGTGGAAGCTGGATGAACAGGAGCCTGTGGAGGCTGGAGGAGGTCGACGGTAGCCCGTGGAGGCTGGAGGAGGTCGACGGTGGAGATGAACAATATCCGTGGAGTCCTGTTTTATGCACGCCACACCCTCCCGATGAACAGACCCCGTTTGACTGCATCGCTCCAACACAAGTCTGTTTCGCCCATTTTGCGGCACGCCACACCCTCCCGATCAACAGACCTTCAGACGACCGTAGGAGGTCCGTTTCATCCGCTTTTGCAAGACGCCACACCCTCCCGATCAACAGACCCCGTTTCGACCTTAGGAGGTCCGCTTCCTCCGCTTTTGCCGACGCCACACCCTCCCGATCAACAGGACCTGTCCGAATGTAGGAGGTCCGCTTCTCCGTTGTGCGGTACGCCAGCCTCGCTTCCATCGCTGTTCCGCCCAAGCCTCCCGATGAACACGACCACGCATTCCGTTCTGACCCAGCCGGTTGGCTCCCCATGAACACGACAACGACGTTGTTTCTCCGTTCCGACCCAGCCATGTACGTATGCGCGAGTAGGCGTTCGAGACCCTGCCTGTATGTACGTACGTGGCCATATTTTCTTTCTTGCACCCTCGCCGCTATACGTACGTGTACATGCTACGTGTGCGCCTCTACTACGACACGGGCGCGCCTCTACTATGACACGTGCGCGCCTCTACATCGACCAGTATGTACGTACACGTTCGCAACCAGAATGACAATGCTACGTATGCTTCGACCAGGTGGGTCCCGACTGTCAGGCACTTCATTGCCTGCGAAGATGTAGCTGGTGGGTCCTAGTAGTCAGGGGGGCGAATCGTTTTGTTTTTGCCCGGACGCACTTCCTTGCGTGCGAAGATGTAGCTGGTGGGTCCTAGCAGTCAGGGGGCGAATCATTATTTTGCCCGGACGGACTTTCTTGTGTGCGAAGGTGTAGCTGTTGGGTCCTAGCGGTCAGGGGGGAAATGTTTTTTCGCTAAATACGGTGGCCCGTCCGGTGGGTCCCCGCTGTCAGGTGGAGGAATAATTATTTTGCGCGTAATAAGGAGGCACTTCCTTGTTGCGGCCATGGACCCAGCTATCAGCGTCTCCACGCACAGTACTCTTCTGATGGAAGTCGGTCGTTGAACACATTGACCACGCCACGCCGAGAGCACCACGGCGGTGGACGAAGGCGAGGCCTAGGAAGGGGACGACACGGAGGCAGGGAAGACTTGGCCGTTGTTTCCCACGCGGAGGGGAGTACAACTGTACGAGGGTTTACTGGTTCGTCTGCCGTCGCCGGAGAATAACAGCAGGTGTAGGTGAGTAGAGGGATGGCTAGGCCAGCGATGGGAGTACGGTGGGGCGGTGAGGCTGCTTGGCAAAGACAGCCGTCATGGGAGGAGGGAGCGAGCACTCCACGGCGCTTGTTTGAGCGGTTGGAGCAGGAAGAGCAGAGGTTGAAGAAGCACGACGGCCGTTGGATGGACATCCAACAGTCACTGCTTGTGCGTCAACCTTTTTCTTTAGGAAAGCCTCAAATCTGTGAAAAACAGCATACAACCCTTCTGCCATTATTTCTAATAATTTACAGCCCATTTGCTAATTTTTAAGGTTTTTTTGGAGCCCATATTCTTTTTGTTAGCATTACAGCCCATATTGTGGCCACGTTAAAAAATTATACAAAATTTTGCATATTTTGGTGCGGTCCGAACTGTTTTTAATCCTGAAATTTTGACTCACATTCAAACTGATTATAAAAATAAATGTATATCAATATAAAATCCAACAAATTCTCCACGCATAAAAATTAATGTAATTTAAAATCTTGAAATGAAAAAAGAGATATTTGAAACTAATTGCCGGTTTGATGTGTTTAAAAAATGTACAACCCATTTCTCATTACTGATGGGCCATTTTCTTGGCCAGCCGAATGAAAGCTCTCCTCGTCTTGAAAGATTTGCAGCCCAACAGGCCTGACAAAGCGACTTACTTGGCAAATCACAAAAAACTGGGCTGTGGCCGTGGACCCAGCTGTCAGCCTCTCCACGTACAGTACTCTTCCGATGGAAGTCGTTCCTTGACCACGTTGACCATGCCGCGCGGAGAGCACCACGGCGGTGGACGACGGCGAGGCCTAGGAAGGAGACGACGCGGAGCCGGGGAAGACGCGGCAGTGGAAGCCCGCGCGGAGAGGAGTACGAGGGTTCACTAGTTCGGCTGCGGTGTGAGGCTGCCGTCGCCGTAGGGCCTGGCTAGTGGTGGGAATAGTAGGGGGCGGTGGGAATAGTAGGGGCGCTGCTTTGGGCAGCTGGAGCAAGAAGACCAGAGGTTGAAGAAGCACTACGACCGTTGGATGGACATCGTACGGTCACTGGAGCTAGAATCGTTCATATTGACTAAGTTGACAAAGCCCTTCGTCCCCATAACTTAGTAGGCCCACAAGTCAGCCTCCCACCAAGGTGGGTCCCAGTTAGCCGCGGGAGTATTCATTTTTTTGTGCGTAATAAGGAGGCACTTCCGGTGGGTCCGAGCTGACAGTGGGAGGAACGTTTTTTTCGCGAAATACGGTGGTCCATCCGGTGGGTCCCAATAGTCAGGGGGAAACGATTTTTTTCGCAATATACTGGTGGCCCGTCCGGTGGGTCCCCGCTGCTGTCAGGTGGAGGAATAATTATTTTTCGTGTAATAAGGAGGCACTTCCTTGCGGCTGCCATGGACCCAGCTGCCAGCCTCTCCACGTACAGTACTCTTCCGATGGAAGTCGATCATTGACCACATTGACCACGCCACGCCGGGAGCACCACGGCGGTGGACGACGGCGAGGCCTAGGAAGGGGACGACGCGGAGCCGGGCCACGGGAGGCAGGAGCAGGCGGCACAGCCGGCCACGGGAGGCAGGGAGCGAGCAAAGACGACCGGGCGCTGCTTTGGGCGGTGGAGCAAGAAGACCAGAGCTTGAAGAAGCACTATGGCCGTTGGATGGACATCATATGGTCTCTAGAGTATTGACTAAGTTAACAAAGCCCTCCGCCCCCATCAACTTAGTAGGCCCACAAGTCAGCCCAACAATATGGTGGGTCCCAGCTAGCAGGGGGTATTCATTTTTTTGGGCGTAATAAGGAGGCACTTCCTTGCGTGCGAAGATATAGCTGGTGGGTCCGACTGTCGGCCGGGGAATGTTTTTTCGTGAAATCTGAGGCCCTTCTGTGGGTCCTAGCTGTCGGTGGAGGAATCATTATTTTGCACGTAATAAGGAGGCATTTCCTTGCATGCGGCCGTGGACCCGGTGTCACCTCTCCACGTCTGATCTACTTCGATGGATGTCATTCATTGACCACGTTGACCAGGCCGCGCCGAGAGCACCAGGGCGGTGGACGACGGCGAGGCCTAGGAAGGGAACGACACGGAGCCAGGGAATACTCGGTAGTTGTTTCCCACGCGGAGGAGTACGAGGGTTTACTGGTTCGTCTGCCGTCGCCGGAGAATAACAACATGTGTGGGTGAGTAGAGGGATGGCTAGGCCAGCGATGGGAGTACGGTGGGGCCGTGAGGCCTGCGCGGCAGCATAGCCGGCCGCGGGAGGAGGGAGCAGGCAGTCCCGCCGACACTTGTTTGAGCGGCTGGAGCATGAAGAGCAGAGATTGAAGAAGCACGACAACCGTTGGATGGACATCCAACAGTCACTGCTCTCGTGTATTGACTAAGTTGACAGAGGCTATGCAAAGGCCAACCTTTTTTATGAAAGCATACGCGTCAACCTGTAGTAGGCGCACAAGTCAGCCTCAAATCTGTGGAAAACAGCATACAACCCATCTGCCATTATTTCTAATAAGGTACAGCCCATTTGCTAATTCTTAAGAATTTTTTTGGAGCACATCTTCTTTTTGTTAGCATTACACCCCATATTGTGGCCACGGTTAAAAAGTATACGAAATTTTGCATATTTCGGTGCGGTCAACTGTTTTTAATCTAGAAATATCGATTCACATTCAAACTATTTTGAAAAATAATTTATATAAATATAAAATCCAAATAATTGTCCACGCATAAAAATCAATGGAATTTAAGATCTTGTAATGAAAAAAAAAATTGAAACTAATTCCCGGTTTGATGTATTTTAAAAATGTACAGGCCATTTCTGGGCAAACCGAATGAAACTCTCCTCGTCTTGAAAGATTTGCAGCCCAGCAAGGCCGATAAAGCAAGTACGCCTTATTTGGGTATTTCTTTAAAAAAAATAGAACTGGGCTAGCCATTTTCAGCAAGAAAAAAACACAACTGGGCTCATGATGTGGTAAACATAAATAAAACACTGGCTAGACGGGCCACAGCCCCCGCACAGCCCCGTTGTTACCCTGATCCGTCGCTAAAACTAGTATAAATAACAACTGCTTGTTCCTAAAAAAAACTGCGCGACTTGCTGGGTCTCTGGTGTCAGCCGCTCGTAGTGTAATTCTCTCGTTTATTGACTACGTTGACAATGGCGTGAGCCCCAGATGTCCAACCATTAGGAGGAACCATATTTTTGGGCTTGTACTATAGAAGCACTTGGTTGCGTACTGCCATGACGCTGGTGGGTCCCTACTGTCATCCTCTCCACGTACAGTCATCTCCTTGTTCCTCTTGGTTGTTGACGACGTTGTCAACGCAAGAGGGCGGCGCACCGCGCATGGCGAGCGAACCAAGGCCGCAAGGCAGAGGACGAAGGTGAGGCCTCGGACGGAACGAACAGGAGCCGTTGAAGATGCGCTGGTCCAGTCGCAGGCGGAGGGGAGTACGAGGGTTGACTGGTTCGGGCGCGGGTGCGTGTTGGGGCTAACGTCGCTGGAGAATAACAGGACGTGTGGGGGAATAGAGGGAGGGACTAGCCAATGTTGGAGGATACGTACGGTAGGGCGGCGGAGGCGCAGCCAACCATTGGGAGGCGGGAGCAGGCGGAGCCGACGGGGTGGTTTGGTTTGTGCGGCTGGAGGAAGAACAAGACAAGAGATAGAAGATACACGACAGATGTTGGATGTCAATCCAACGGCTGGTAGGCAGAATCGTTTGTTGACTGGCTAGTAAGTCGACACCACCTTGGATAGGCTATTTCCTCGCGGGTCCCAAATGTCAGAATCCAAATCTGTCATGGTCATGCAACCTGTCCTATGAAAATTTACAGCCCATTTGATGTGCTAGTTTGAAATAAGTTTGTGGGTGCTGGTGGGGGCTAATCACTTGGCTTTTGTAATGCACAGTGAGCTCAAGCAGCCAGCGATAGTGATGTTATTTCCCTTGGTTGGGATTTGTTACAATATTTCACTCTAAATTAAACGAATGGCAAGCCATTTGCCTTGTTTCAAAGAAAATATGACAATCACAGCCGAGTTGAAAAGGGCAGGAACATCTAACTCCAGCTTACAAACTATACAAAAGCACGAGGGTTAATTGTTCATCAGGTTTACAAAAAACCCAGATTGAAAAGGGCAACAACAACATCTAACTCCAGCACTGTTTTCGGCAGTCACAGTCAAATGGATCGGTCAGGTCCATAGAATGAACATCCTGGATCGTAAAATTTACTGGATTATGACCACAATATGTTGTAAATAGAAGCCCGCCACATTCAGAAGCTCTTTTGCCCACCTGAAACTCCTTTTTTTGCTCTTCGACATACCCATCCGTCAAAACCATGCTGCTGATAAACTTAAGCCTGATGGACAATAGTAACCTCGCATTGGCGGGAAGAATGTGACAAATCTTGTGTTTGCACGGTTGGCTACATATCGTTCTAGCGTTATTGTCTTCAATCGAATCTCATGAGAAGTGAGAAAATCCCGATGCTTACGAATCCACCGATTGGTTATAACTTTCTTACCCCGTCTTGTTGCCTAAATAGACATGAAGATTGAAAACAGTTAAGGTCTAAAAGAAGAGTGTCGAAAGAGCAACAGTTGAACGGTTAATTCTAGTACACTATATGCGGGCTTCCAATGTGCGTGAAATTATCACCTTTATATACAACTTCTCCAGACATGGAAAGCATTGCAGCAAGCCAATAATCTTGTTCAGATCAAAACTATTCATTTGGATATATAAGATCTTGACAGAATCCAGCACCATTGATAGGCCATCCATGGAGAAACTCTTCATTGAGCATAGAACATAATATTAGTACAAAATGTGTACTCCAAGATGATATATAAATTATGCACAGAAATTTAAAATGCAGCTTATGGTTACAAGTGTAGATGATAATATAAAGTACCTGAAGAACTGTGGAGCCAAACACCATATTGAAATGAGCACAGAGATCATGTATTACACCCAAGGTCTCCAGTTTAGGCGCAGAGAGGACGGTTATTTGCAACGGTGAATAACTAGAATCAAGGATCAACCTTTGAAGTGAAGGGGCATCTTGGATGATGAGCTGCCTTCCGTCAAAAGAAATTCCAATTCTTACAAGGTTAGGCGACTTTATTTGGAGACAAACCGATTCTAACTGTGAAAACAAGCACCAAGCACTCCAGCGCAGGGTAACTAGAGTGGATGATGCTGCGCAACGAGGCCTCCGATATACGAACCCGCACAAGTGAAAGTTTCTTGAGAAATGGGAGTCGAAGGTTTAGTGCCAGATTGTCTGGTAGGTAGCACAACGCAAAGGTGGCGGTGTGGAGAGAGGAGGAAAACCGCAAGATGGACATCGGTGCTGAGGGCACAAGTTCATGGCGCTCGGTATGTGGTATGTGATTTCCAGGGGAATAGTAGAACTCAAGCAGCTGTAGTTCAGTGAATTCAGGGGATTTCAGCCAGGCATCCACCGTGCAGGGCATGGTATGCTTGCTCAGGTAGCATGGCAGGATGTAGAGGCTTTGAAAGGAGCCCTGGTGGGAGGAGATGATGGCTCTGGGGATTTCAAAATCATTGAAGAGAGATAGCTGACGACAGTCGAGATTAAGGGGCACGGCGCGCCATAGAGGGCGCCACCGAATTGAGAGGACTTGGGTGCGGCAGCAATCCTTGGTGGGGAGAAGTGAGATGATCTCCCCAAGGACGGCGTCCGGGAGATCGCTGATGCGGTCCACCCGAGATTCTACGGGTTCCTAGGATCCGATGGGGGCGGGGTCACCGCTTCTCCCCGCGTTGCCGGGTGTAGGATCTACAACAGGCGTTGCCGCTGGCGGGAGCCTCATCTTCTTGGCACTCGGGGTCAATCGACTCCATTTTCCTTGAGGGCGTCGCGTCGTGCTCACGAATTTGAGCAGAGTAACGAATGACGAGCCTAGTTGTAGTGCGAGCGAAGAAGAAGGGGAGCTGGGGTTTTCTGTAGGAGTGAGGTGAGGAATTTGGGGGTACGAGTGGAGCAAGCTGACGTGAGATGGGTGGGAGCGAGGAGGAAGAAGAGCACCCAGGTTTTTTTTGGGGGGGGGGCGGTGTGCTGGGTGTGGGTAGTGCCTCTCATTTAGTAAATATATGGGCTTTTGAATTGATTTTACTATTTACTAGTGTGGATGGGCTGTTTTGTCTTGGGCCCAGAGAAACAATTACTACTAGTACAGTGGAGACACTCTACAGCTACCCAGAAAAACAATTAGTACTAGTACAGTGGAGACACTCTACCGGTTTTGGCACCTCCTAGGTCATTGAAACATCTCCCTCTACTGAATGTCGTTATACTTTTGTTCACCGACATGCGGGCCATGCAGCGCGCGGGCCCAAATGCCATCCACCAAATTAGAAGGCAGATGCAAAGCGGAGAGTCACCCAGTCGAAGGCGGCAAGAATGAGCCGTCAGATCACAAAACCCCACCTCCCCGCAGTCTAAGTTTGACGGACGAAGCAACCATCATTTCACTCTTCGCTGAATCCCCTTCTCCCTCATCGTCTTCAAGAAAGGCAACACTTGCATCCGCCACCGTTCTTCTCTCCCAACGAAGGGAAGGTAAGCGGATCCGTGATGTTGGTATATTTTCGCTCGAGAGAAAAAAGGAACTTTTGCAAAGCAAAGAACCGATCCTCACTCTCTTTTTGTTTCGTTGTCATTGCGATTGTGTTTTCCTTTGGTGGTCTCCTAGTATTCGCGGTTTCATGATGGACCAAGGAGAACCAGGCAAAGATTTGCCGATATTGGAGCAGACGCGGGAGGCTGATCCCCACGAGAGAGAGAGCTCCAAGAAGATGGAGGCAACCACCGAGCCGACCCCAGATACGCTCACGGCCACTACTGAGATGGTCAATGCCCCGTTTGAGGTTACAGCCCCCGTGGCACTGCAGGAGCAATTTTCCCCCTTCGAGGATGTGTCCCCCCCCCCCCCCGCTGAGCTGCCCAAGGTGATTTCCTTCTTTGCCGATCTCGATTGTGGTTTTTCATCTAAGTATGTGGTGATTTTTGATTAATAATGCAAAATTTTATTAGCTTCGATGCCATGCTATACATAGGTTTAAATAACTTGTATTTCTTATACTGAAAAGTAATTCAGAATTTGTTTCTGTTTCAATTAGAGCCCTGATGCAGACAAGGATTGTGTGGTTGTGCATGTCACTCGCTATGAGGCGGACAACCTGAATATACGCACTGGGAAAACAGAGTTTTTAGGCTGTTGGATCCTGGAAGCCATTTGCTGTTATACCAATGAAGAGTTGTATTCCAGCCTCACTGTTGTCAGGCGTGTTGTCCAGGGTGTACCGAAGCACAAGAAGTTCAAAGTTAATCCTTCGTTTGTGAGGCATATTGTTCTTGTCAAGCTTACGCAGGAAGATGACGTGGCATGCCTCCACAAACAAGTTTATCAGTGGCAAGGCCACAAGGTTGTCTTCATGAAGGTTCACAGGATTGAGCTGCTGCGGGACGTCCTCGATGATGTTCATGGCAAGGTCCGTCTTGTGTCCAGCCCAAATTAGATCGAGGCATGAAATAGTTGCCCCAGCTAGTGTTTAATAGTAGTTTGGATTGTGTCTAATTATCCGAACCTTGCTTGTTATCGACCCCTCTGGGGCTAGTACTCTGTTTGAATCCGTCTATGGGAACTGTTGCTACTTTTGTGTGCCCGTGAATCATGTGAGAACCATCGTAATTGTTGCTGAAACAGATGTGTCCTCACTAGTTTTTTCATGAATATGGCATGGTAAGACATAAGTTGTAACGGTTTATCATACGAGTAGTGTGTGTTTTGATGAAATAGAGCACTCGTTCGAGAACCGTGCGTCGACGTATATATAAGTACTTGTAAACACTGTTGGTGCTACCCCACTTGTAAGCAGTTGTGCAAAACACGGCACATTGGCTCAGCTCGCTTCAACACTAGGCTATCGACCAGCTAACAATCAACAATCTGCTGTCTGACATATAAGCAACTATGTATCTTGTTACAGTGGTTCATGCAGTTAATTGAGGCCACAGTGTAATAAATTCCAAACGTTCACACGCTAGTCCAACGCTCATGTGGAACACTCACATTAAACTCGTCTTCATAAAAATCTTGAAAAGCATAAGTTAAGCAATTTTGTACATCTCAATGATTCATAGAACATAACAAACATATACTAGTTCACAGCAAAAGACAAAGTTGTGAGAAGGTTTACAAATCAGGAAAAACAAGCAAGGCTTCTCGAGCAAAGGGCCTCCGGCAGCTTAAATTTCCGGAGTTCACTTTGGTTTTTCTTGTTGCCACCATGCAGGGTTAGGTTCTCTCATTCCGAATAACCAATTATAATTGTGGTCTCATTTGGAATGCTGAATCGAACCATGCAAAGGTAATCGACCAGTGAAATTCTTGTGCATTCCACTAAATTTAAGCACCGCTATTTGCAGAAATAAGCAGACCACAATGCCTCTTGTCCATGCACCTGTCCAAAAAACCGCCGTGCAGCCGTGCCAGCTAGTCCTCGGTCCATGGATGAACTGGTAGAAAGTGCATTCCGGACTAGGATGCAGTTGTTTTCGCTCGTCCCTGCACTGCAATCAGGTAGTAAAACGGACGAATCAACTTCTTTTAGATTGCGTTGGTCATTCTACCTTAGTTACTACCAATGTAGGGATACCTTAAAGACAGGAGGTTAGACGACGGCAACGAGGGATAGCCATCTCATTTTGCGCAGTTGTACTAAAACTAAGGTGTGTGCTTTTGATTGCGTGGATAGAAACAATACGGAGACAGACATCCCAAAACGATATGGAGACAGACATCCCTGTTTGCGCAAATACGAAATACGGTTATTTAAACAGTGACAGATATTACTACTTTCCCCCGTTTCCTCTTAGAACCAAGTCCTAGATTCATGCTACAACTTTCCCACTTTCTTTCCTATTTAAACCAACGCTTTGAGTTGACTGTATGAACTAGCTTTACTTCTAATAATAGTAGAAGTCTAGGTGGTTTTGGAACAACGTACGGAAGTAGAAAAGGATCCACACGAAGGGGGAAGAGCTGGGGCAGCAGAGCAAGGCAGGTTTCGAAGGAATATATACCTGAGGGTCGTCGGCATGTGGCAAAGACGGCGTCGGGAGGCCGCATCTTGGCCACAATACCGCAGGGAGGAAGAAGGGGTCGGAGGCCCTCCCGAGCCGGCGCTCACTCGGAGAGAACGACACGGCCGCCGATCGGGACGCACGGGCAGCCGTTGGTCTCCTCCCTCGCCGATGACGACAGCATGAACGATGCACCTACACACCTACCCCGGTCGAGGTTGTCCGGCCGGATTTGTGACCAGCCGTGAGCTGAGAGAGAGAGTGTGGCCACCTATGTCTTGCTTAGATCTGGAGAGCATGAGAGAGTGAACGAGAGGAACCCTAGTAAAGCAAGCGCTAAGGCTCCTGCTTTTATATATAGTGGAGTGATTTTGTTGTACCAGCTTCAAAAAAATGCGCTCCAACGTGTACCCGCGAGTGGGTGTGAGAGAACTAGTGCGTGCGTGCACCGCTTCTTTTTGTGAGAGTACAATATACTATGCCCAAAGAACGTTCGCCGCAAGAGTAATAGTATAAGTGTGTGACATGTGAGCTAAAATAAAATGTGCGCGCCGTCTTTTGTTTTTTAGAAGTTCTGAGGGTAGGGTGTGAAGAGCACATATGTGCGTGACGTCTACCTGCAGATATACGGTGGGTGCGACGTGCGAGTCTGCGAGAGGACTCGGGAGAGTCGTGACTCGTGAGGTGTGTGTGCGTGAGAGAGAGGGGGCACGTATCAATGCAATGCATGTGTCCGTAAATCATTATCCGACAAACGTTCGCCACAAGCCTTTTCCTGACGAACACCGTAAGAACCGTTAGATCGACATCCGACAGTGTCAGTTTTGCCATGTCATTTAACAGAACAACCACTCCTGCTACACACAAATCTTCCACGTGAGTGTTGGCAACCGTCGTATGCTCCCTTCGTATAGCTTTATTTAAAATTTGAACCTCGCAAACTTTTACCGAGTTTTCGTGTACCAAATTGCACATGTAGAATACCCTGTATATATCATTTCATTCATCTTCGAAAGGTAACTATAAAGATAGGTGAGGAGTCTACAAAGAAAGACCATCGTATCACCCGCAGCAATTTCAACCATCCTTTAGTGTCGAGGAATATCATAGGAACTCTATATGATATGATTTTTATAAGATTTTTTTCCTTTAGAGCCAATTGGTTCATAGGAATAGATTCATATACTCTACATTTCAAAGGAAATAAACATGATATCATTTCTATAGCTTTAGAGCCACTTGGTTCATATGAATGGATTCCTATACTCCCTTAATTTCAAAGGAAAATAAACATTAGCATATATTCAATAGAAAAGTTCCTATGAAATGAACCAAATTACATCTCTTTACTAATCCCTCCTCATAGGAATTGAGATACATGTCATCTCTAGATTCAATAGAAAAGTTCCTATGATGTGAACCAAATGACATCTCTTTTCCAATCCCTACTCATAGGAATTGAGATGCTCCATGTCATCTCTTTCCCTACAACTTCCATGTATACATCTTCTATTCATAAATAGATAGTACAAGCCACTAGTAGCTTTTTCCCAAAACATGCAACTATGGCACAAGAACTATATAGTGTGCCAATAACTTTGAAAGATGGTCGCTGGATGAAGCTAACCCGACAATGCAGAGATGGGCAAATCCGAGCACTACTGGCCATTGGATATCATCAACATTCCACCAGATCTGCCACATGTACAATTTAGAAGACTCCGTGGTTGAACTTAAGCATAATGCACAAACCTCAAAACACAAGCACTTATCCTTTGTTCTACATTCTTTTGTATCATAATTGATTATTTTTTTCTAAATGAATTGCCATTATTTGTTTTTTACTTTATGATTTACAATGCACAACCCCATGAATCTTAACATTTTTATGAAACTAATTGATTTTGAATGAGATGAACTATAAGAACAAAACGAACATCTACATCATGCATATATGACTCAAAGCTTTACATGCTATAGTGTGTATTTATTCATAATTTGGTTTCGAAATCTCATGCGTTCAATACGTGTGTACCTTACTAGTTTTGAATAGAGTAGCAAATTTCACGCGGCCCCGGGTATATCAAAATGTAGGGCCCATGCATCATTGCCTTTCGGTCGAACCTACGTCCACAATTTTTTGTACGTACTATATCTCCATTGGTCCCCGAACCCAAAATGCTGCCTCGTTCCCGTAAAACCAAGCGGCCCACACATATTTAAGGCGTCGACTCGAACCCGTTTACTACGACGTGGCCCTGCACACCGTAGTACTCCTACAAACCCTACCGCCGCACTCATCATCGGTTTTCTTCAAGAGGACGAGGGAGAAGCCGATTTGTAGTGGAGGCACTTTAAAAAAAGGATCTATAGTGGAGACCCCTACCCTAGGGTGCCCTAGGTAGCTGCCGCACGCATCATTGTTTTCTATTTTCTTTATGCTCTTGCACGCTAGAGTGAAATGATGGTTGCTTCGTCCGTCCAGCTTAATGCGGGAAAGGTGGGGCTTTGTGATTTGACCCTCATCGCCATTTTCTACTATGCGGCGCCACGACCGGGTGCCTCCAATTCCAACCGCTGCTCCGAACTGTAATTTGGTGCATCGCACGTGGAACAAGACGGTGGATGAGCCACATGTCTGTCAAAGGGGTCCTATTAAGTGTGTCGCCATTTCGTGTGCAGACTGACCCTGCTTGAGTTGCTACGCCAACACGACAAGAGCACCCTACCACTTGGTTTTGCTCCTTGGTGAATCCCGACTATATTAATCTAAAAAGATATGTGCTGAACTACCCTCTCCGTCTCGGTTTCTTATTTGTAGGCGTCTCGGTTTATAGGGCGTGCACATAGTTCTAGGTCATCCATTTGACTAACTAAATATGAGTTACTATGTCACAAAAAGTACATCATTGGATTCTTATTGGTTGATATGTGAAGAAACAAGAAACAAGGTAGAAGTTAATGCGCCGCGCCTTAGTATTTCGGGATTATTTGGTTTTCCTAAAATGACTTACTCACCTAGACGAAGGGAGTAGTTGTATTTAAAAGTCGAGGGCGGGGCTTTTCCTGCACGGTAGGCGGGGCAGGTCCGCCTAGTCGGTTCGACAGAGACGCGAGAAGATGAGGGAGTAGGCTGCTGCAAACGTAGGGCTGTGTGATTTGACAGCGAGTTACTGCTGGACGGGTGGGGCCCCGTGATTTGACTTGCCATTATCATTTTAATTGCGGCGCTACGACCGGCGTGAGTCTCCCGATTCCTGACCACCTCCATACAGGTGCCTCTCCCAATGCTCCACCATGTAGTAGAGGCTGGCTCTTGCATGAGAGCCCACTTCTCCACTTTTTCCTTGCCTCTCTTTCCTCCACATATGCAAAAATGTCATGTAAAGCGCACTATTGTACTTACTTGCTCCTACAGATGCTTAAGCTTGCCACATAGGCATAAAGTCTGATGTGGCAAGTTAATCAAGAAGAGAGAGACTAGTTTGGTGACCCAAGGAAGAAACGGTGCTAAGCGCGTGTACCTAGGTGAAAAGACAATTTTGAGTCTATAGCTAATTAAATGAAGCAAACTTAGCAACACCATTTCATTGGAAGAGGTCACTCCTTGGCAAATGCAATAAATACTAGTACTCCCTGTGTCCCATAATATAAGAATGTTTTTGACACTATTGTTTTGGCACTACACTGGTGTCAAAAACGTTCTTATATTATGGGATGGAGGGAGTACGAAGAAAGAGATAGAGAGGAGTAAAAAAAATACACTTATAGCCAACCTTATAGCCAACCTTGTTGTAGTATGAGTGACTAAGTGATGACTATGTATGACATGCCAACATCAGATAGCCTAACGCACCATGTTAAATCTTCAAGGGCGCGACCGCACGAGCGACGCGATGGTCATGGTAGGCGCGACCATGATACGGGCTGTTGGCAGCCCTTGGATCTGAGATCAAACGGTCGCATGCTAAGTTGCTGAAAATTTGCAGAATAACCCTCCAGGATAGGATATTCACCCATAGGTCTAGAATCACGCCATGCAACCATTTGATCTCAGATCCAAGGGCTCTCGGAAGCCCGTATCATGGGAGAATGGAAAGCCACTACCCTGCCGTTCGCACGCTGGCAGTTCGCTCCTACTCTTCACCGCACGTCCTTTAATACTACGGCGGTTCGCTCCTAGTCGTCCCGTCCAGTCACATTACGGCAGTTCCACTAATCCTAACCCTCCTCCCAAATCCATGGCGTCCCAAATCTCCCCGATCGGCGGTGAGTACAAGGTTAGAACCATCACCAGCAATGAGTTCGACGTCATCTACACCCGTACTTCCGCGACGGTGAAAGGATGGCTTTCTCGCTTCAGACGCATGTTCGAAAACTCAGATGATGAGTGGGTCGCTGGGCTAGATGTTGAGTACACCACAGTCCTGGGATGAGAGAAGGATCTAAAGGACGAAGAGAGGAAGAAGCCCGCTGTGATCCAGGTTTGCGTCCATAACGTTTGCTTGGTCTACCACATATGCCATGCCGACGTTGAGTGCCAGGATTTTAAGAACTTCCTCGAGGACAAAACAGTGAAATTCGCATCAGAGACTTTAAGAACGACAAAGAAGTCCTGGTCGGATAGGCCTCGTTGTAGGCAACCCTTCGACCTCCGTAAGAATCGGTGGTGCCCTCTCGTCGACCCTCATCGACCTGGCAGAGCCATGGTTCATCCTTCGCATCAGAACCGGAGAAACCTCATTACACGTTTCATCATCATGCATGGCAGCGGAATGTACTAGATATAGACCACATCCACTACACTGCAATGGATGGCTACCTTTGTTTCAATATCTACAAGGGTTGGATGAAGAGCAAGAACCAAGTTGACGGTTCAAGCAAAGAAGTATCGGCCAAGAGAAAGAGGGACAAGGACGAAGTCGAGGACGTGGACGAGGACTCCGAGTAAGGTGGCAGTGTCGTTGCTCATGGTGGTTCTAAACTTCTAATGCAAAGGTTCACCGGATTAGTTGCATAGTTTAATTTCAGGTGTGCTTAGTTTAATTTGAGGGGTGTGTTGTGCTGAGCCCCCAGCAGAACTATGTTATGTTTCTTCTCATTACTTTAACTCTTCAGTATGTACATACTACTAGTATTTCTTTAATAGAATTTAGCACCCCAATTAAGCACGTACTAGCTTTTTTAATAGTACTATATGCATAATTTGGCGACGAGCGCTCTCTATATGTACCACCTTTTTTTAAAATTTCAATTTTTGCCCCATGACGCAATCCATCGATAGTACTACTGTACAAAAGTATACATTTTTTAAAAGGCTAGAGTACTGTTCATCACAAAGATATATATATATATATATACATATATATATATATATATATATGTATGTATGTATGTATATAGCCAGTTAAATTCTCAACCTAGAACGACGTGTATGCCATGTAGTAAACTGATATGGAGGAAGTATAGTAAAAATGAGGTGATTTTACCAGCGATCGGCGGGGGAGCATGGCATGTCATGCGGTCCCACGTGTCATGATGTACCAAGGCGACGCGCGTGTCCTTCTTGAGGCAGAAGCAATACTAGTACATGGTTTGAGATGATGTCGAACCGAAGTGTGAAATAATGGTTGCTTCGTCCGCCTGGGAAGGTGCGACATTGTGATTTGACGTCTCATTGCTCATTACTACTACTGGGCCGGTATGAGTGGGGTGCGTCCCCCTGCTGTTCTGCACTGTTATTTGGTGCTTGACACGTCGACCCGGTTGCTATATGTCCCACATGTCGTGACGAAAGCATGAATTCATGAAAGGGAGCGTCGATGGAGGAGTATACTACAGAATTCATGAAAGGGAGCGTCGATGGAGGAGTATACTACAGAATTCATGAAAGGGAGCGACTTAGTTTTGGAAAAATCTATTTTTACGGAGTACGTACCCACTAGGGTTTATAGGGCTCATCTAAAAAGCATTCGTTTTTTCGTTTGATAAGTCTTAATTCTACTATACTAGTAGTAGTACCATTACATGTTGGATTTCGAGGTGCATTAGAGCACCCGACGCAAACAGTGTCAAGAGGAAACTAAACAATGCATGTACAAGTTCATGGAAATTTAGTGGTCATTCATGCATTTGTTCTAATTAATGCCTTGGTAAACATAACTTCTTGAGAAAAATGAGCGTACTGTGCAAACTACGAGATTAACTCAACCACTCACTATCTACCTTGGTTGAAGAGATTTTGAAATTGAGCCATAAACTGGAAAGGAGGGAGTAGTAACTTTTGTCTCGATTACTATTTGTGGCCTTGTATAGATGCAAAATGTATTTTTTTATAGTGGCCTTGTATAAGTAAATGGAGGGAGTACTAACCAAAGTACTCCTCCGTCCGGAAATACTTCTCGGAGAAATGCACAAAAATGAATGTATCTAAAACTAAAATACATCTAGATACATTCATTTCTCCGACGAGTATTTTCGGACGGAGGGAGTACATAGTAGGGACGAGGAGTAAACGGAGGGAGTAGTAAATTTTTCTCCTCGTGCTACGAGCCACCACGCGCGTGGGCGAGGGAGCGGGCGTAAAGGCGTACAGTAGTAGTAAGCTTCACCTCATCCTGCGAGCCACCGCGCCCATGGGCGGGGTAGACGGCGTACTAAGCAAGCTTCTCCTCGTTCTGCGAGTTGACGGGACACATCAAAAGTACTCTAGTGTATAGAGCCTTGCCTCTAAGGTAGGCCCCACATGGTTTGCCTCTTTTTTTAATTTTACATAACGTGTAAAGTCGCAATTTGTTTGTTCACCCGTGGTAGACGATCCTCCCTCCACCAAGTGGACAACCAGTACACGTGCCAAACTACCACGTGGGCTGCCTTTTTCATACAGAAATGAGCTCGACCGTGTACCCGCGTGGGTGTGGTTGGGAAAGAGACGGGAGTACGTGCGCCGTGCGTGCACCTCTTCTCTTCGTGCACGTCCCCCACCTACGTGGGTGTGTGAGAGAGAGATACAAACATAGACATAATGCACCGTCCATCCCCATGCCTCCGCCTAGTCCGACCACCAGTCACCACCACGGCACCACGCCCCACTCCTCCTCACCTTATCTCTCATATTTCTCCCTCCAATTTTATATACAAGGGGCCACTATCAAAATTACAATTTGCAGATATACAAGGCCACTAACACTAATCGATGCAATATTAATGGTATTTGCCTCGTGGTACTCGCAAAGGAGGACATTAATTATCCCTTGCATGCATGCGGGAGTTTGTAAAAAAATGCATCTTGATGTTCCGTGCAATGCACGGGCATCTTGCTAGTCCATGAAAACAACACATGGCAAAATTTCACAGCGAACGAGGGATTTGAATCTGTTGGGAGGGGCTGTTTGGATCTTGCCCGGGGTAGCCAAAATATTGGCAACCCTTTTGTCCGCCAGTGCCTTTGCCACCGATGAACGAGGAATGGCTCGGGTGCTCATGCTGTCATGCATCCTCCAGCGCGCACGTTGGAGACGAGCTCGCACGAGCTGTGATTTTTGTCCCACAACGCCGCCCGAGCCACCCGCAGACCGACCGGCGACCCGCAAATTACGCCATCCAACCGTAGCCACACACATTATGACAACAACTCAACCAACCGGACGAAATTCACGCAAACACATAGACAAACTGATATTTCATATAAACAACGATGGAAATCATATAAAATACCAGATTTTCACAGAAACACGACGGATTTCATTACATTAAAATGAACTACGTGATGTTAGTTCTGGAGAGCACAGGTATATAATACCTAGCATAAATGGTCGCCCGCCGATCGATTTGTGTTCCTCATGTCCGGTAGCACGATCAGCGGACTGCCGGGAGCCCCGGAGGTATATGCTTCAAATATAAAGGACAGATCGCTTCCCCACTACCCAACTGATATCATTGGCTAGTGCCGAAGATGATGGTGGCCGGCAGCTGTTCGAGTTCATCACCGTCCACTACTTCGCCATGGTCGGCACCGACTCGATTTCATCCTAACATTCCCCTCTTCCGTGGAGCCCATGCGGGGTCAATGAAGGTCTTCGCAACAAAAGGATACGGCAAGACACCTGCTGTGTACACCGGCGTCGCCTCCGCGGTGGCCTTCATGGGACCCAAGCGGCGGTGGCCTCCCGTGTTCTACTTCTCCTCGATGATGGTGGCGGACGTGGAGGCGCTGGCCACCGACTCATTGCTCTCCGTGCACCCGGCTTCTGTCGCTACTTGCATGGCGCGGCCGCCGGCATGGGAGTCTCGGCCACAGAAACGGGAGACGCGGTACGAGGCGGCGGCGTGTACGGCAGCAACGGTACCGGTGCGCCGCTCCTCGTTGAGCTGGCCTGGAGCGGCGAGTTGCTGAACCGCGCACTGGCTTGGGGCGGCAACTGGCTCCGTCAGGTGAGGGGAGGGAGGTGGATCAGCGAGCTGCATAGCCCGTATCCGGCAGGCTACCCAGCCGGCTTAGATGCGGAATAACTACTCTTCGTAAGCCATTGTAAGAGTGGACAAAATGGTGGAGATAGGGGAGCGGCGGAGGTGTGCGATTCTTGGCCGGCGTTTGGCCTCATTTAAATAGGAGATTAAATAGACGACAGACGGGAGGAGCTCGGCTGGCGTTGCGTTTAACGCCGGCCTGGTCATGAACGGACGTGTGTCCAGAGTGGGTTTCTCGGCTTCCACACGGGCGGGTTTCATGGAGGCGTTTGAATGCGGCATGGAGGTGTGTTCAGCCGGGCGTGCCGCGAGTGGCGCCCTCGACTCTGACCTAGGACACCGCGCCGTTCTTCCACTGATGTGTGGGCTCTTTGGGTGCATGGCCTGCATGTCAGTGACCCAACGCAGGCAGCGCACAACAGAGGAACCTTTGGTGGGCCAGGGCGGTCAGAAGCGGGCATTTCATAAACCGATGATTGTTCATTGAGTGTGACGTCATATTTTTCATGTAGTTAAGCCTACTATGTTGATAGCCCGTTCTATACATTGTGATTCATAAAGACCGCTGCAAACATCAATTTGCTGCTTATCACAGATAAGATTGATTAATACCCGTAACAATCCATGTCCTTAACAAAGCGTGCATGCACGTATAGGTTGAGCGTGTGTCTTGCGTCGTGTGTTGTGTGCATGCAGGCGTGCGAGTGTTGCATGTGTGCAAGGGTGCGTTTCAGTGTTGCATGCATGGGTGCGTACGTGCGTGTGTTCGTGAGTGCATGTGTACGTGTCAGTGTTGCACGCCAACATGCGTGCGTGTGTACGTTATGTGTACGTGTCAATGTTGCACGCCTACATGTGTGCGTGTCTTGCGTGCGTGCATGTGTATGTGCGGGGTGAGGCTACACGTCAGTCGACTGACTTTTTCATCTCTGGTCATTAGATTTTCCAGCCGTTGGATACGAAATCAAGGGCCTCCAGTTTATCATCAAACTCCACCCCCCCTGAGCCGCCAGCCACCACCGGCTGAACCGCCCGCCCCCGCTGCCCGCGGCCGGCCCGCCCTCCCACCGTCGGTCTGCCGCCACACCGGCCATCCTCTAGCCCCCCCCCCCCGCGCCGAGCTTTTTCTCTGGGGATCCCCACCCCACCGCCCAATGAACGCCCCCCAACTGCCGGTGACTGCCAACCAGAGGTCTCACGACTTCGAATACCCACCGACCACTAGTTTACTACCATTTCTATCCTTCATATACGCGCTGACGGGTGGGCTCTATGGTAATGTGCGCTGCTGAATGTGGACCATTTGACTGGTCAATTGATCATGTTATCAACAAATTACGGAGCTGTATGGTGAGCCAGTGATCGTATGATCACCCTAAAATGTACTCCTATTTTATTAACATAGTACCGATGCAAACTACCATTTCTTTCTTTCATATACGGGCTGACAGGTGGGCCCCATGGTTACACGCCCCGATGGTGCAACACTAGTTGTGCCGTTTGATTGGTCAATTGATTGTGTCATCAACAAAATACAGAGTTGTACGGGTGAGCTAGTGACCGTATAATCATGACATGTATTTGTTTAACACGGTACAGACGCAAGGCTCATATATACGCGCAAGCACTCACCGCTATAAGCGCACACACGCGAACCCTACCCCTATGAGCACCTTCGAGAGAGTGGGCCAGCATATATGATCTTGAGATTTTACGAAGTCACCATAGGTGCCTCGTAGTCGAGTGGAGCGTCTCCTCCCACTGAACGTACATCGCCGGAAAATACTGAAATTAACACAAGATAAATGCGAGCACCGGGGCTTTAACCTTGGTGGGCTCGAGAAACCACTGTCCTCTAACCATCCAACCACATGTTGGTTAGCACGACAAAATGTATGTGGTGACCGTGATGAGCTTATTCTGAAGTCCAGTGACCATATCATGCTTTCGCTTCAAATACAATGACCGTAAGTGTCGTCAACAAAATACGGAGCACGCATCAAATGCAAAGTCCGACAGTGTCATCAACAAAATATGGAGACGTATTGTGAGCTAGATACCGTTGTACTATTGTATATGCTTATTTTCTTAGTGGCCGATTGCGTGTGTGGTGTGGTGGGCACATCATTTCTAGTTGTGGTGGGTTAACATGAAGACTCATGGGTTGGTACCATCCTGCGCCACATATAGGTTGGACCGAGACGTGTTATACGAAGACCCATGTGGAGGACTCGGCGTACAACACGAAGCTACCAGAGTCGCGGAGGACTCTATCCCCACTGATGATAAGCCGACTACATATGATTTGTAACCCTAGGCCCTTAGTATGTTATACAAGTTTGGGGGCTAGTTCGTCGATAGTATACACACACGCACAATGCCTGGTATTCACGTGTACTTTGTACACACCCCTATCACTAATATGCAGTACTAGGAGTAGGCTCTTTCTTCAACTGCAAGGGTCCGATCCGAACTAGGGTAAAACTTTGCCTCGTATTACCATCCAGCCTAATAGCCAGGGATATCCTACCGAATGATATGATGAACATATCTGCCAACTACTAAGAGAGAGGTGTGTCGGGGGGGGGGGGCAATGTGTGCGAGAGAGGCCTAAAGATAATGTGCGTGCGGGATACACGTACGCACATATATGTGCGTATAGAGGGCTAGTAGAGACCGTGCATGTGTATATATGCATGTGAGAGAAATAGTGTTTTCCAACTGAGATTAGTGAAAAGAGTGGTACATAGTAGTCTGAAAGAGAGGGAGAGAAACAGAGAGAGCATGTGTGTGAGACACCTCGACACCCTGAGAGATATTGTGAGTATGTGTGAAAGAGAAATGCCGATGCATATAAATTGTGTGCACTTATGCGTTAGATAGAGAGAGATATAACACGTTTGTGAGAACGGGGCGAGGCATAGTGCATCTATGTGTAAAAGGCGGTTCTATGCATTAAATTAAAATATAAATGGCATTATTATTTTTGGATGAGATCATGAATTTAGCCAAATTGCGTATGGACGAAAATCGGTCTATCAGACACCCATACTCTATTGAATTCTAGCATGTGCATGTGTTTATTTCATATTATCGATCCATAGAGTGAGAGCAGTTTGAAATACATGCAATGGATGCTTTTGCAATTCATATATAAACATTAGTTAGTGCACTCCATGTTGTTAGTGTGAAGCACTTTATACATTTGTCACTTGCATGGATACATTCCAAATTGCTAGCTACAAAATAAAATGCATGTCGAATTCAACATAAAGGGGTTTTGAAGATTCGAATTCATAGGAAGTGCATTCATCTATTTGAACCCGAGATAATGGCATTTATAAATCAGATGTAAAAGGGGGCATCAATCTTTGTTGTGAGTTTGAACATGCTATATATATTCATACGCATATCTAACTTTTTTTTGCAACCAAGGAGATTATATCTGGAACCATGCATGAACTGAGGTAAGTTGCATATTTTTTAATATATACTCGTGTACAATGTATATTCAAATGTACCCCCTCCATTCCAAAATAATCGTAGCTTTAGGATTTTCAAGAGTAAAGATTTGTGAAGTTTGACAAATCCTGAAAGTTCAATTCAAGAGAACCGAAAACGTTAATGCTTCTGCTCCCAAATATTGAACAAAGCGCCAAATAGGCCTCTGGTCACCCGAAACCGCGCGAGACTAATGTTTTGGTGGTAGGAAATTACTGTCCTGACTCTGGCCCGTGTAGCCTATCGGCCCGATGTCCAAAGGTCTAAACCGGGGTAGGTTTGTAACTTCACCAAGACGCCAGTCTCAACCGCCTCCGAGAAGCATTCATACGCCGTGGGCGCCTAAACACCCATGCGCTCGGCCGAAATCTATCCCGCCCACATTTGGGACACCTGACATGACTGTCCTACCCCCAACCCGCAATATGTCCGAAATTTTAGATGGGGGCAAAGTTTGTAACTTTCTGCAAATTTCAAACAAGTGCGTCTCAAACTGAAACATTGTTCCCCCTTAGTTCCCAGCCTCCCTCCGTTTCCCCGTTCATACTCCATGGGCGCGAAAACGCCCTCTCCACCAGCCGCGAAACCCCAGCCTCCTCCGTCCTCTACCCCAGAGCGGCCAATCCACCGCCGCCCTCCTCCATCACGCCGGAGCCGGTACCCCGACGTCATCGTCCAATGCAACCGCAACCGCAACGCCCTCAAGGACTTAGCAGCTGATGCCGAGGCAGAGCTGCCTCCATGATGCCGACGCCGACGTGCGCCATACCAAAACCACTCCGACCACGTCGTCCTGCGCCTCACTGCTGTGGCTCCACTATCGCAACCATCCACCGCACCGGAGCTGCTCCCGCTACGCCATTGTTCGCCGCCTCGGATTTGCTTCCCCGCCGCCGACAGACGGCCACCGCACCACACTCAACAACTTGGCCATGGGTTCGTCCAAGGCTGCACCGTCCTCCACAACTTCTGGTTTCCGGCGAACAACAAGATCGTCGGAAAAATAGAAGGAGGACACATCACTGCCAGCAGAAAGAGGTACTCATCTTCCCTTATTCGTGCAAATCTTACGTCTCCGCTCACACCGTATTCATCCCACGAAAGAAACTAGTTAAGCGCTTCTTACTGCATCTTCTTCGTGATACTAAATGCATAAGGTTTCCTCCCTTTTACTATTTCACCTTTGCTAGAGGTCAGTAGCCCGCCTGGATTTCAATTCAGGGTCAGTCGAACCACAATTAAAAGAAGCAGCACCCGCTTAGGCGCGCGGAGCACCTAGTCCGCCTGTTCCCCGGGGAAGTGGCGCATCGGTGTCTATCATAGGGGTGTGGGGCGCAGGAGCTGCTTGCGCCCGATCTGGAGGTCGACGGGGCTTGAATGGATGGCCGGGTGGGCGGTGCCAAGCACGGCGGTGCGGTGAGGTCGAGGGGAGGGTGCAGGCAGGGGAGGAATACTAGGCCGGTGGTCGCTGGCGTTTCGAGGAAGATCGTCAACACTGACTGGCTGGAGGTAGATGAAGGCAATCTGCCCGTTCTTTGTACATCGGACGGTGCAGAAAAAAATGGACTGACCTATTTGCTTTCAGTCGACTGTTATTTTCATAGAATCCTGTAGTAATTTAGTGTGCCATGCATGTTGTAGAGCTATCATATGTCTCCCGTCATTTATTTCTCACCGACCTGCTAACTGCTACCTTTACACTGTACTAATTGTGCACACACTTCACCCATACTCACACTATTGTTTTTTTATGCATGGGTATTTCAGACTCTGACGCAGTGTTGATGAATGTAGAAAAGAAAAGACAGAAGTCGCTCCAGTGTAATTCAAAGATAAGCACTAAGCGTTTCAGCGCTCTAATGGGTGCAGTGTTAGCAGTTGGAGACAGTAAACGTAGCTCTGCACTTGATGATCTCAATTGCCACACACAACCATCACAGGTGCTTGCTTTAACTTCACGCTGTCAAATGTGGTTGCATGTTGCATATGGTGTCTAGCTTGTATTGCTTCCAATTTGGTTAAATTGCATCTGCTTACTTTACACATTATACCTTTGATAATGACATGCCTTCCTATTTTTGATACATACTACATATGTCTATTAACCATGTTTGTATATCAAACTAATGCTCTTTTGTATCCCTCGTCAATCACTTATGATGAGACAGTCACCCGAGTGGGTTACTGTGAGACGCCCTACTCATTTAAAGAGTGCAGTGTCATCCTCCCCACACGATTCTCAAGAAACAACAAGGCTAAATGAAGATAGAAAACATAGCTCTCTAGTTGATCACCGCAATCCCCCCACACCACCATCGCAGGTGCTTGCTCTTACTTGGCAGTGTGATATGTGGTTGCATGTTGCATATGGTATCTACCTTGTAATGCTTCTAATTAGGGTAAATTGCATCTGCTTAGTTAACACATTATACCTGTGAATATGACATGCCTTCCTGTTTTTGGTACATA
Source organism: Aegilops speltoides (assembly GCA_021437245.1). Classification (NCBI taxonomy): domain Eukaryota; kingdom Viridiplantae; phylum Streptophyta; class Magnoliopsida; order Poales; family Poaceae; genus Aegilops; species Aegilops speltoides. Next base: position 16,920,537 of record CM038143.1, read on the forward strand.
CTACGTCTTTCTATTAACCATATTCTTACATCAAACTACTTTTCTTGTGTATCCCTCATCAATGCTCCTAATTTGTTAAATTGCATCTCCTTCGCTTACACATTATACATGTGAATATGACATGCCTTCCTGTTTTTGGTACATACTACATCTGCAATCACACCATGTTCTTACATCAAACTACTATTCTTGTGTATCCTGCGTCTATCGCTTATGATGAGACAGTCACGCGCGTGGGTTAATATGAGACACAATACTCTTATAAAGAATGCAATTTCATCCTCTCCACATGATTCTCAAGAAATATCAAGCCTAAATGAAGATATTGAACGTTGCTCTGTACCTGAAGATCGCACTTCCCCTACACCACCATCACAGGTGCTTGCTCCAACTTCGCAGTGTGATATGTGGTTGCATGTTGCATACGGTGTCTAGCTTGTAATGCTTCTAATTAGGGTAAATTGCATCTGCTTAGTTTACACACTATACCTGTGAATATGACATGCCTTCCTATTTTTGGTACACACTACATCTATGTGTTAACCTTGTTCTTATATGAAACTACCTCTCTTCTGTATCCTGCATCAATCACTTACGATGAGTCACCTTTATTTGTTGCATATTGCATATTATTTCTAGCCTGTTGCCATGTATTGCTTGTAATTTGGTCAAATACATTTGTTAGGGCACCCTTTTAATTTGGCAGAGTGATATTGGTTTCATCTTTCATATGGTTTCTAGCTTGCATCGATTCTAACAAGTTCAAGCACCTTGTGCTTACTTTACACTTTATACATCATACATGTCAATATGTCACGCCGTCCTGTTTTTCATACATATTCCATCCTCCTATCATGCGGCTGCCTTACATGAAAGTAGTGTTCATCAGTATCATGCATCAATGAGTTCTGAAGAGAAAATTTTATTCCTTTTTCTTGTGGGTTTGACTTGACAAGGCAAAATCACGAAAGAGAAAGGAAAAGAGTAAGTAAGGCGATGATGCTGGTCCTCTGCAGCAACATAAACGGAGCATCTGTACCGATTCTCCTTGTACTGATAGTGCATTACAAGGTCCAAGTCTCCGCTCCCTTACTCCACCATCCAAGGTACTTGCTCTAACTTGGCAGTGTGATATCTGGTTGCATGTTGCATATGGTGTCTAGCTCAGATTGCTCCTAATTAGTGTAAGCTGCATCTGCTTAGCTTACACATGATACATGTGAATATGACACGCTTTCTGTTTTTGGTACATACTATATCATCTATCACACCATGTTCTTACATGAAACTACTCTTCTTGTGTATCCTGCATCAGTCACTTATTATGGAACACCTTTAAGTTGGCAGTGTGATATTGGTTTGCGTCTTGAATATGATTTCTAGCATGTATTGCTTCTAGTTTGATGAACGCCACCTATGATGAGACAGTTTTAACTTGGCAGAGTGAAAGTGCAACTATCCCTAGGTGGTTTTGGTAATTCATAACAACATATAGCTCATTGAGCTAATGCTATTCCAAGACTATTATTTCCGGAAAGCTCAATGAATGGCATGGCATGGATGATGAAAGTGCATCCCTCAAAGTACTAATGACAAAGGATTGGCTCAAGCTCAAAATCTCAAGAGTCTTCATTTTACATTTTAGTGATCCAAGATCACATTGAGTCTATAGGAAAAGCCAATACTATCAAGGAGGGATGAGGTGTTGCTTAATGAGCCTCTTGCTTCATGTGCTTGGTGATATGCTCCAAAAACCCTCAACTACTTTCTCACATCCACAAATGACCTAAACCTAAAGCCAAAATCGGTCACACCGATTCTTTCTATCCGGCACCACCGAGTTCTAATGTCATAGCCACTGCCACAAACCCTAGGCAAATCGGTCTTACCGATAGGGATCTCGGTCTCACCGAGATGGGATTGTAATCACTCTGTTTCTCTTCGTAACGTTTCGGTCAAACCGAAGTGAGCGATCGGTCCCACAGAGATTGCAATGTAAACTCCCTGTTTCCCTTTTGTAAAATTTCGGCCTCACCGAAAAGAGCAAATCGGTCCCACCGAGTTTACCTGACCAACTCTCTGGAAAGCTTATTACCAAAATCGGTCTCACCGAGTTTGTGTATTCGGTCTTACCGAGATTACGTTATGCCCTAACCCTAACCATATCGGTCTTACCGAGTTGCATGTCGGTCCCATCGAAAATCCTAACGGTCACTAGGTTTACTAAATCGGTCCGACCGAGTCTGTTGAATCGGTCCCACTGAGTTTGGTAAATAGTGTGTAACGGTTAGATTTTGTGTGGAGGCTATATATACCCCTCCACCTCCTCTTCATTCATGGAGAGAGCCATCAGAACAAACCTACACTTCCAACTTACCATTTCTGAGAGAGAACTACCTACTCATGTGTTGAGGCCAAGATATTCCATTCCTACCATATGAATCTTGATCTCTAGCCTTCCCCAAGTTGCTTTCCACTCAAATCTTCTTTCCACCAGATCCAAATCCTATGATAGAGAGTTGATTGTTGGGGAGACTATCATTTGAAGCACAAGAGCAAGGAGTTCATCATCAATGCACCATTTGTTACTTCTTGGAGAGTGGTGTCTCCTAGATTGGCTAGGTGTCACTTGGGAGCCTCCGACAAGATTGTGGAGTTGAACCAAGGAGTTTGTAAGGGCAAGGAGATCGCCTACTTCGTGAAGATCTACCGCTAGTGAGGCAAGTCCTTCATGGGCGACGACCATGGTGGGATAGATAAGGTTGCTTCTTCGTGGACCCTTCATGGGTGGAGCCCTCCGTGGACTCACGCAACCGTTACCCTTCGTGGGTTGAAGTCTCCATCAACGTGGATGTACGATAGCACCACCTATCGGAACCACGCCAAAAACATCTGTGTCTCCAATTGCATTTGAATCCTCCAAACCCTTCCCTTTACTTTCTTGCAAGTTGCATGCTTTAATTTTCGCTGCCTATATACTCTTTGCATGCTTGCTTGTAACACCCCGGATCCGTTGTGCCAGGTGTCTGTCAGTTATTCGCCATCGTTGCCATGTCATGTGCTTGCGTGTTGCACTTTGCCACGTCATCATCTGCATTTCATATCATGTCATCATGTGCATTTCATTTTGCATACGTGTTCGTCTCATGCATCCGAGCATTTTCCCCGTTGTCCGTTTTGCAATCCGGCGCTCCTATGTCATCCGACGTCCCCTCTTCTCTCTTTTCGTGTGCGGGTGTTAAACTTTTCGAATGGCCGAGGTTTGCAAGCGGCCTTGGTATAGCACCGTAGACCGCTGTCAAGTTTCGTGCCATTTGGAGGTCGTTTGATACTCCAACGGTTAACCGGTAACAGTAATGTCCTCTTTGTTTCCAGCCCAACACCCTTCCAAAGTGGCCCAAAACCCATCTAACTCCCTCCTTGTTTCTCGGTCGTTCGATCACGATCGCGTGGCGTAAAACTCGCACCTCATTTGGACTCTCCTAGCTCCCTCTACCTATAAATAAGCCCTCTCAAATTCGCGGATGAATCGGATCCGAAACCCTAATTCCCCTCGCGCCGTGCGGACATGTCCGTCGGCGCGGACACGTCCGCCAGCCGCCTCATGGCCAACCGCGACGGCGCACGTGGCACTCGCCGTCCGTCGCCGCCTGCCCGCCCGCTTGCCCTGCTCCGCCCTGGGCCCATCGCCGCTGGCCGCGCTGGCGCCGCGCCGCCCTCGCCGGCGCGCCCGCCGGCCCCGCCGTGGCGTCCTCGCCGCCGCCTCCGCTGGGCGTCCTTCTCGCCCGGCCAACCGCCCGGCGCCCGGCGCTGGCCTCCGTCGCGCCGCCTCCTGGGCGCCTGAGGTGCCTCATGCCCACAAGGCCTCCGCTGCGCCGCGCCGCTTTTTGTTGCCGGAGCCGGCGGCGAGCCCTGCCGGGACCGCCGCCATGCAAGCCCCGCGGCCGCCGGCGCCGCCCTCCCCACTCGCCGGCGCGGATCCGGCCAGATCCGGCTGGCCCGGCTCCCTCCGGCCTCTCCCTCGTCTCCGGCCCGCCCGGCGAACCTCGCTCCCGTGCCGCCGAGATCCAGAATCAGATCGGCCGAGGTTGACCTCGTTTTCGCCTAAGTCCCAGTTTTCTGTCATTTCATGCCATTTTCATCGCATCACATCTCTGCATCCGTAACTCCGTTTTGGGCGTATAATATGTCAAATTGTTCGCCTCGACGAGTACATCATTTCATTCCATTGCATCATTTGCATTTGAGCTCATCTTGATGCCCGAAATGCTGTTGGAAGATAGCTTCAGATCGTTAGTTTCAGAATCTTATCAGTTCGAGCTCTTTTGTTATTTTTGCCATGAATTATGTGTGCACCCTATGAACTTGAGTCCTACATGTGAGTTGAACATTGCCATGCCATCTTTCCAGGGGTGTTTGCCATGTATTTTTGTGAGTTATGTGTTGACTAGAACAAGCATGCAAAGTAGGGATGATGATGTTGCTGATTTCAGGAACTTAGTGATTTCACTAAGTCTTGTCCTGCTGTTATTTTTATGCCATATGTTCATGTTGTTACAGAGAGATCTATGCCCTTTTTGAGCATGATCAGTAAGGGTGTTTTGAACACATGGATGTGCTCTATCCATCCATGCCTTTGTTGGTATTTATGGAGTAGTCTAGCATGTCATTTTCATGCTCTACTTTTTCTTGAAAATGTTTCCTGGCAGATTGTTTGCATGAGATTCAATTTTCACGAGGTCGTTGTAGTTGATCCGTGTATGCTATGACCTTGATATTGCCATGATTAGCTTCATAATCATGCCTTCTTACTGTTGGTTGCCTTGTCATGCCATGTATTGCTCTGTAGTGAGTGCATCGAGCTCACGAACATGCCTACTCGTTAACTGTTTTTGCCATGCCCAGTTTTTCTGCTAAGTCTGAAATCTGTAATAAAACTTGCAATGTTTACATGGGTGCCATCATTTCTTAGAGTCCTTTTTGGCTTATGGTCAGTAAGGGACTATTGATATATGCTTTGAGTAGAATCATGTCATGCCTTGTTTTGCTATTATAAGTTCCTGTAGCATGTTGTTTGCTTGCTCTAAACATGCATTCCTGATGTTAATTCCTGGCATGTTAGTATTTTCACTAAGTCTGTGAACCTGATATTTTGAGCACTTTCACCATGCTTGTTTGAACATGTTATGATGTGATTTAGCCGTAGCTCAGTGTTCCTCTTTTGTTAAGCATCTCCTGTAGTTCGCTGCCATATGCTTTGCTTTTATGTTGGGGTGCTGTAGCATAGTTTCTTGTTGCATGCTAAGTAGCATCGGGCTGTTAAACGCAGATTTGCGTCATTCTTGTTTTGCTTGTCATTTGCAAACCGTGCATCCGATTCCGGTGATCTTTATATCGATTTCAACCGAAATCATCTCATCGTTCCAGCGGCATACTTGGTTTGCCAAGTTGATGCCCGGTTCATCATTTTCCTTCCGGAGCATACATATGCATTGCATATCACATCTCGCATAGCATGTCATGTTTTGCATCATATTGCTTGTGCATTGTTCCTTGTTTGATTGTGGTTCCGTTGCTTGTGTTCTTGCTTTGGGTAGAGCCGGGAGACGAGTACGTGTACGAGGAACCTGTTGAGAACGCCTACGAGGATCAAGCCTTCAACAACTCTGAGAACCTTGCAGGCAAGATGATCATACCCTCGAAATCACTACTATCTTTGCTATGCTAGTTTGCTCGCTCTTTTGCTATGCCAATGCTACGATGCCTACCATTTGCTTGTCAGCCTCCCAAATTGCCATGTCAAACCTCTAACCTTTGACACCATTCCTAGCAAACCGTTGATTGGCTATGTTACCGCTTTGCTCAGCCCCTCTTATAGCGTTGTTAGTTGCAGGTGAAGATGAAGTTTGTTCCTCGTTGGAACATGGAGATGTTGTTCCTTGTTGGAACATGTTTACTTGTTGGGATATCACAATATCTCTTATATTATTAATGCATCTATATATTTGGTAAAGGGTGGAAGGCTCGGCCTTATGCCTGGTGTTTTGTTCCACTCTTGCCGCCCTAGTTTTCCGTCATACCGGTGTTATGTTCCCGGATTTTGCGTTCCTTACGCGGTCGGGTGATTTATGGGACCCCCCTGACAGTTCGCTTTGAATAAAACTTGTCCATCAAGGCCCAACATTGCCTTTTACCATTTGCCTCACCTAGCCCTTTTCTTCCCTTGGGTTTCCGGAGCCCGAGGGTCATCTTTATTTTAGCCCCCCCGGGCCAGTGCTCCTTCGAGTGTTGGTCCAACCTGAGCGATGTCCGGTGTAATGCCCTCGATGCGGCTATAGCTCCCACGTGTCGAAGCACGACTTAGAGGCATAACCGCATTGAAAGCAATGTCGCAAATGAGGTAATCTTCGCACAATCCATGTAATACATAAGGGAAAAGGTACATAGTTGGCTTACAGTCGCCACTTCACACAATTACATGAATAAAGCATTACATCATCCAAATACAATCAAGGTCCGACTACGGATCCAAAATAAAAGAAGAACCCCACATGCGACACAAATCCCCGATCGCCCCAACTGGGCTCCACTACTAATCGTCTGGAAAGGAAACATAGTAACGACCAAGTGCCTCATCATATTCCCACTTCATTCATTCGCCATCGGTCACTGGCATCACCGGTACTGTGATCTGTTTTGGTAGAATCATGAGCCACGAGGACTCAAAGCAATCTCACACCCGAGATCAAGACTATTTAAGCTTAAGGGAAGGCTGGTGTCAAAAGGAGGAGCTGCTGCAGCGCTTAGCATATATGGTGGCTACATCGCAAAAGAGAGCAAGAAGTGATCCCGACTACTTACGTCAAGCATAACTCCAACATCGTGTTCACTTCCGGACTCCCGAGAAGAGACCATCACGGTTACATACACGGTTGGTGTATTTTAATTAAGGTCAACTTCGGTTTTCTACAACCGACATTAACAAATTCCCATCTGCCTCATAACCGCAGGGCACGGCTTTCAAAGATTATACCTGCAGGGTGTCCCAACTTAGCCCATCACAAGCTCTCACGGTCATCGAAGGAATAAACCTTCACCCAAGACACACCGATCGACTCGGTATCCCGGTACATCAAGACATTTCGACAATGGTAAAACTAAACCAGCAAGACCTCCGCCAGGCCGACAAATCCCGATAGGAGCTGCACATATCTCGTTCTCAGGGCACACCGGATAAGCTAAGCGTACAGGTACCGACGTAATCCAAGTTGCCAAGGAATGGTCCCGCACGGTGCTCTAGTTTGGACCAACACTCAGAGGAGCACTGGCCCGGGGGGGTAAAATAAAGATGACCCTCGGGCTCGCGTAAACCCAAGGGAAAAAGGCTAGGTGGCAAATGGTAAAACCAAGGTTGGGCCTTGCTGGAGGAGTTTTATTCAAAGCGAACTGTCGAGGGGGTCCCATAAATCACCCGACCGCGTAAGGAACGCAAAATCAAGGAACATAACACCGGTATGACGGAAACTAGGGTGGCAAGAGTGGAACAAAACACCGGGCATAAGGCCGAGCCTTCCACCCTTTACCAAGTATATAGATGCATTAATTAAAACAATAGATATTGTGATATCCCAAAATAACCGTGTTCCAACAAGGAACAAACTTCATCTTCACCTGCAACTAGCAACGCTATAAGAGGGGCTGAGCAAAGCGGTAACATAGCCAAACAACGGTTTGCTAGGACATGGATGGTTAAAGGTTGACATGGCAATATGGGTGGCATGGTATAGCAAGTGGTAGGTATCGCAGCATAGGCATAGCAAAAGAGCGAGCATCTAGCAAGCAAAGATAGAAGTGATTTCGAAGGTATGGTCATCTTGCTCGTAAGGTTCTCGAGTTGTCGAAGGCTTGATCTTCAGAGGCGTTCTCAACAGGCTCCTCGCTCACGTACTCGCCTCCGGCTCTACCCAAAGCAAGAACACAAGCAACGGAACCACAATCAAACAAGGAACATATGCACAAGCAATATGATGCAATACATGACATGCTATGCGAGATGTGATATGCAATGCATATGTATGCTCGGAAGGAAAATGATGAACTGGCATCAACTTGGCAAACCAAGTATGCCGCTGAAAGATGGAGTGATTTCGGTTGAAATCGATATAAAGATCACCGAATCGGATGCACGGTTTGCAAATGACAAGCAAAACAAGAATGACGCAAATCTGCGTTTAACAGCCCGATGCTACTTAGCACGCAAGACAAAACTATGCTACAGCACCCCAACATAAAAACAAAGCATATGGCAACAAACTACAGGAGATGCTTAACAATAGAGGAACACTGAGCTATGGCTAAATCACATCATAACATGTTCAAACAAGCATGGTGAAAGTGCTCAAAATATCAGGTTCACAGACTTAGTGAAAATACTAACATGGCAGGAATTAACATCAGGAAGGCATGTTTAGAGCAAGCAAACAACATGCTACAGGAACTTATAATAGCAAAGCAAGGCATGACATGATTCTACTCAAAGCCTATTTCAATAGTCCCTTACTGACCATAAGCCAAAAAAGACTCTAAGAAATGATGGCACCCATGTAAACATTGCAAGTTTTATTACAGATTTCAGACTTAGTGAAAAATATCAGGACATGGCAAAACAGATTCAACATGGCATGTTCGTGAGCTCGATGCACTCACTACAGAGCACCTCATGCTAAACTAAGCATACACCCATCAAGAAGACATGGCATAGGAGCTATACATGGCAAGAACAACATCATAGCATACACGGATCAACTACACCGACCTCGAGAAAATTGAATCTAATGCAAACAGTCTGCCAGGAAACAATTTCAAGCAAAAGTAGAGCACGAAAATGACATGCTAGACTACTCCATAAATGCCAACAAGGACATGGATGGATAGAGAACATCCATATGTTCAAAACACCCTTACTGATCATGCTCAAAAAGGGCATGAATCTCTCTGAAACAACATGAACATATGGCATAAAATTAACAGCAGGACAAGACTTGGTGAAATCACTAAGTCCCTGAAATCAGGAATAACATCATACCTACTTTGCATGCTTGTTCTAGTCAACACATAGCTCACAAAAATACATGGAAAATACCCCTGGAAAGATGGCATGGCAATGTTCAACTCACATGTAGGACTCAAATTCATAGGGTGCACACATAATTCATGGCAAAAATGACAAAATAGCTCGAACTGATAAAATTCTGAAACTAACGATCTGAAGCTATCTTCCAACAGCATTTCGGGCATCAAGATGAGCTCAAATGCAAATGATGCAATGGAATGAAATGATGTACTCTTCGAGACGAACATTTTGACATATTATACGCCCAAAACGGAGCCACGGTTGCGGAGATGTGATGCGTTGAAAATGCAAGGAAATGATCACAGATTAGGGACTTAGTAAAATAACGAGGGGAAGAGGGAAAGTCAACCGGGATTGGATCCAGATCGGATCGGGCCGAGCAGGAGGTTGCCGGCCGGAGGAGCTCGACGGCCGGAGGCGAGGCAGGCGTCGCGGAGGAGGCCTGGAGGGCGCTGGCGGCGAGCTGGCTGGGCGCGGGCGCGATGGCGGCGGCATGTATGGCGGCGGCGGCGGTGGCGCGGCGGCGAGAGCGGCAAGAAGTGTGAGGAAGGCGGCGGAGCGAGCGCGTGTGCTGGAGCGGCGGCGCGGCAAGTGTGCCAGGCGGCGGGCGCTGAGCGGCGGCGGTGTGCGAGATGGCGGCGGCGGCGCTTGGCCGGCGCGGCGGGAGGGTTTGCTGGGCCTCATGTTCTGTGCGCCGGGCGGCGGGTGGCGGCGCTGGCTGCCCACGTGGCGGTCCCGATCTCATGGCTTGTGGCGGCGGACGCGTTCGCGCCGTCCGGACGTGTCCCATGTGGCAGGAGCCGGAGCTAGGGTTAGATCCGATTTTGGGAGGGTCTTTATATAGGCATAGAGGGAGCTAGGAGAGTCCAAATGGGTGTAGTTTTACCACACGATCGTGATCGAACGACCGAGGGCATGGAGGTGACTTAGATGGGTTATTGGGCTGTTTTGGAGGGTTGTTGGGCTGCAACTCAAAAGAGGCCTTTGCGAGGGTGCGGTTAACCGCTGAGTACCAAACGAACTCCAAATGACCGAAACTTGACAGTGGTCTACCGGTGCTATACCAGGGCCACTTGGCAAGGCTCGGTCCATTCCGAGAATGTTCAACACCCGCACACGGAAAAAGGACAAGAGGGGACGCGGGGAACATAGGAGTGCGGATTGCAAAACAGACAACGGGAATATGCTCGGAATCATGAGACGAACATGTATGCAAATGAGATGCACATGATGACATGATATGAGATGCATGACATGAACAAAATGCAAAATGAAAACAAAACCCAACCACGGAGGGAAATATCAAGCACATATCCGAAAATGGCAAGAGTTGGAGTTACAAATATGGAAAAGTACATCCGGGGTGTTACAACACTCCACCACTACAAGAGGATCTCGTCCCGAGATCTAGGACTGAAAGAACTCCGGATATTCGAACGGAGGTGATCCTCGGCCCTGTGGCTTCTCGGTCGGAATGGTGTGACCACTTCACTTTTAGGAATTTGATTGACTTGTTGCGAGTCTTGCGCTCGGTTTCTTCAAGAATAGCAACGGGTGCTCATGATAAGAAAGATCTTCTTGGAGGTCAATTTCTTCAAAGTTGATAGTGCGCCAGAATCTTGAAGCACTTATGAGCTGTGACACGTGAAACACATCGTGCACGCTTGCAAAGTTGGGTGGAAGCTCAAGTTGATAGGCGAGATCGCCTTTTGCCAATGATCTTGAAAGGACCCACGATCTAGGGGCAAGCTTCCTTTGATACCGAAACGACGAGTGCCTTTCATTGAGAGACGCGAAGTAGACATGGTCTCCGATTTCAAAAGCCACATCACGGTGCTTGTCATCATAATAGCCCTTCCGGCGCGATTATGCGGCTTTAAGATTCTCACGAATGACTTTGCACATTTCTTCGCTTCGGATCAAGTCGTTGCCAAGAAGTTGGCGCTCACCTGTCTCGGACCAATTGAGAGGAGTACGACACTTTCTGCCATATAGAATTTCGAATGGGGCCTTGTCCGAACTCGCTTGGAAGCTGTTGTTGTAAGAGAACTCGGCATATGGGAGACACTCTTCCCACTTCATGCCAAAAGAAATGACACAAGCCCCGAGCATATCTTCAAGGATTTGATTGACTCGCTCGACTTGGCCACTAGTTTGAGGATGAAAAGCTGTGTGAAACGAATGTTTGGTGCCCATGGCCTTCAAAAGAATCCCGTAACTTAGAAGTGAAGATACTTCCACGGTCGAAGAGATCAATTGCGGAATACCGTGCAAGGAGACAATTTCGAGGTGTATAGCTCGCCGGTGAGCTGCTGTGATAGATTCTTTGACAGAAGAAAATGAGCCACTTTAGTAAGCTTGTCAATGACAACAAAATAGCATCATTTCCACGCTTGGACTTAGGAAAACCATCCACGAAGTCCATCTCGATATGATCAAACTTCCATTCGGAATAGCAAGAGGTTGGAGGAGACCAGCTGGTCTTTGGTGTTCTGCTTTCACTCTTCCGCAGACATCACATTCATTCACGAATTGAGCAATTTTCGCTTCATTCGAGTCCACCAATATGTTGCTTGAGGTCATGGTACATCTTCGTACTTCCGTGATGAATGGATAGGAGGGAATTGTGTGCCTCATTCATGATGACTTTTCTCGATCGCCTTTAGGAACCACAATACGATCCTCGAAGAAAAGAGTGTCTTTGTCATCCAATCGATAGCACTTGTATTTGGAAATGCCCTTGTCAATACCACGTTTCACCTTCTTCACCATGGTATCCAGAAGTTGAGTCTCACGAATTTGATCTTCCAAAGTAGGAGAGACTATGAGGTTGGCAAGAAATCCTTGAGGAACAACTTGAAGATTCAGCTTATGGAAAGCTTCACAAAGATCCGTTGGAAGGGCTTGAGAATTAGACTGTTGTAATAAGCCTTTCGCTCAAGGCATCTGCAATCACATTCGCCTTGCCGGAGTATATTCAATACTTGGATTGTACTCTTGAATCATTTCACCCATCGAGTTTGCTCGAGGTTGAGGTTTGGCTGAGTGAAGATATACTTGAGGCTCTTGTGATCGGTGAAAATGTCCACTTTCCTTCCCAACAAGAGATGTCTCCATGTTATCAATGCATGGACAATCGCCGCCAACTCTAGATCGTGAGTGGGGTAGTTCTTTTCGTTGGGCTTCAATGGCGAGAGGTATAAGCCACAACCTTCTTCTCTTGCATTAACACAGACCGAGACCTTGCAAGGAAGCATCACGAGAAAACTTGAATGGCTTGGATTCATCAGAGGAGTCAAGACAGAGTCAGAACTAGCTTCTCTTTGAGGGTGTTGAAAGCGACATCACACTCAAAGGCCCGGACATACTTGACATGCTTCTGGAGGAGGTTGGAAAGAGGCTTTGCAATCTTGGAGAAATTCTCAACGAATCAGGCGTCCAGACATCTTGGTACTCACAAACGACTGGAATTTGAGAGATAGCATCCAATTCGCCCTTCTCATTGAGAGAAAACAACCGAATGGTTTCATCACGGCGGCATAGATGATAACATCCTCGGAAGGGTGTGTCAATTGAATTTCCGACAAAGACAATCAAGCCGAGCCTTGTGCTGAGAAAGCCATCCATCCCGAGAATTAAATCAATATCCGAGTCACCAAGAACAAATGGTTTAGATAGAAATCAGAGTCGCCCATCTTGATAGAAACATCCGAATCCTTGTGGTAGCCCTCATAGAGGAGGCCGGAGAAACAACTCCATGGGTTTTTCCAACATTTCGAAATGAAATCATGCTTCGACAAATGATCTAGACATGAAACAATGCGATGCACCAAGTATCAAATAATACTTTTGCAGGGAATATCATTAAGCGGAAGATTACCCATGATCACATCTGAAGAATCCTCTCGCTTGAGCTGCATTCATCATGTTCACCTTTGCGGACTTGGGATTATGCTTGACCCTTTGCATTGCTTGAAGACCTCACGGAGGAGGAGGAGGAAGGCGCTTTGGTTATGGCATTTGTTCAGCATAGTGACCTTCTGCGGCACTTGTTGCGTGTCACCGAGAGCGGACGGTGATAAGGAGCATTTAACCTTGGAGCTTGAGGTGAGACTTGTTCTCGTAGCTTGGGTTGGGTGGGTGGGAAGATCCACGACCACCTGAGTTCTTCTGCTGATAAGGCCGACGGAACGGAGGAGGAGGAAGGTAGAACTTTTGCTGCTTTGTTGCCACTTGAGAAGAAGAAGAAGACCGAATCGCATCCCCGATTCTCTTCTTTGAAGCCTCACACTTGAGTGAGCACCTTCTAGCTTGAGTGCCATATTATAGAATTGATCAAAGCGAGTAGGCTCGGAAAGAACAAGAGATAACTGCAGATCCTCTCGAAGGCCACCTCTGAACCGATAGATCATACTTTTCTCATCAGAACATCTTGTTTAGCGAATCGAGCAAGTTTCAAAGCTGTATGTTGTATTAGTACTCGACATGTTTCCTTGCTTGAGATTGCGAAACTCCTCACGCTTGCTCTCAACAACTTTGGAAGGAATATGGTGAGCTTTAAAGTCCCGACGAAATCAGTCCAAGTAATCACTCGACCACCTCTAGAATCCTTGTATTCTTTGGAACCAATCAGCTGCTCGATCCTTGAGCTGAAAAACGCGAACTTGGCGTAGTCCTCGTGTCGACATTGCTGCATTGAAGTGCTTGTTGATATCCACAAGCCGATCGTCGGCGTCTCGTGGCCTCGACACGATGAAAGACTTTGGCTGGTTGGCAAGGAACGGTTGAGTGTAGGAAGCGTGGTGATGATAGAACTGCCCTTGACCTTGATTCCCTTGGCCTTGGTTACGCTCTTGCATCAGCTGGATCAACAACTGAGCGTTGGCGTTAGTGGTTGCCATCAAAGTTTGCCAAGCCTCCGGAGGCGGAGGTGGAGGTGGAGGGTTCGCCTGACTCCCTTCACTGCGTTCCGGATTCTGACGCGTTGGAGGAGCCATCCTGAAGAGGGTGACATCCGTTAGCATCTTGATAGCAGATAGATAAGTTGAATCAACGGATAGAAATTGCAACATATAGTCTTCACAATAAACATTGAGCAGGATGAGCGAATGAATTCCAAAGTAAACATCACGTCCATTAAGGTGAGAAGCCACTTGATAAGAGATATTGATGAATGAAAATAAAAACAAGGTATGAATGGAACAAATAAGTGGTAAGGATTACCCAATCACAAACCAAATATCTGCGGAAGAAAAGCTAGAGCTACTTGAATCCCACCTATAAACTCCGAAACTTTCCGGTTATGCAATCGGTGTTGGGGATACAGAGGACAATATATATATCTCACCCAAGCTAACAATCCCTACATCCAGTGTATCCATCCTTCAACACATAACCAAGAAACCTTCGAAATCGTGTACCTCAACCTTGAAAAGCATCCGTTATCTGAGTCATGGCAATACTCCCGTACTCACCACGATCTTGGGTTAGCGGGTTATCTCACCAATCGACCGCATAAAAGAGAACTAAACTTCGGTATTCCGAGCGCAGCGATAAAATTATGGCGACAACACCTCGGGCTCAACTCCCGGGACACGCCACAACCCCTAAATGTCGAGGCAACCAAGACAATGTTGTCATCATAAGAATATGAACGATCCTAAGATACCAGCGTGATCCTAAAAAATTTTTTTAGTGAAATTTGAGAAGAGAAGAGTCAAAACTCACGTCAGGATGCCTCACCGGGGAAGGTCGAAGGTGGGGAGTAAAAAGAATTCTAACTCTCCGATATATATAATCCTAAATGACTCAAAACATTTTTCTAGACACAACTCGCCACTAAAAACGATCAGCGGTGGGGGCTCCTAAGGTCGGAATGGCTCGATTACCAACATAGCGCCTCGATGCGGCTATAGCTCCCGATGTCGAAGCACGACTTAGAGGCATAACCGCATTGAAAGCAATGTCGCAAATGAGGTAATCTTCGCACAATCCATGTAATACATAAGGGAAAAGGTACATAGTTGGCTTACGACGCCACTTCACACAATTACATGAATAAAGCATTACATCATCCAGATACAATCAAGGTCCGACTACGGAACCAAAATAAAAGAAGAACCCACATGCGACACAAATCCCGATCGCCTAACTGGGCTCCACTACTAATCGTCTCGAAAGGAAACATAGTAACGACCAAGTGCCTCATCATATTCCCACTTCAGTTCAGCTTTCGCCATCAGCTACTGGCATCACCGTACTGCATACTGTTTTGGTAGAATCTGTGAGCCACGTGGACTCAAAGAATCTCACACCCGAGATCAAGACTATTTAAGCTTAAGGGAAGGCTGGTGTCAAAAGGGGAGCTGCTGCAGTTTACTCAGCATATATGGTGGCTACATCGCAAAAGAGAGCGAGAAGAGAAGCGAGGCGCGGTCGTGAAGCTATTAGCGATCAAGAAGTGATCCTGACTACTTACGTCAAGCATAACTCCAACACCGTGTTCACTTCCCGGACTCCGCCGAGAAGAGACCATCACGGTTACATACACGGTTTGACAGGTGGTCTACCGGTGCTATACCAGGGCCACTTGGCAAGGCTCGGTCCATTCCGAGAATGTTCAACACCCGCACACGGAAAAAGGACAAGAGGGGACGCCGGGGAACATAGGAGTGCCGGATTGCAAAACGGACAACGGGGAATATGCTCGGAATCATGAGACGAACATGTATGCAAATGAGATGCACATGATGACATGATATGAGATGCATGACATGAACAAAATGCAAAATGAAAACAAAACCCAACCACGGAGGGAAATATCAAGCACATATCCGAAAATGGCAAGAGTTGGAGTTACAAATATGGAAAAGTACATCCGGGGTGTTACATCCGGCGCCCCCTGGGCAACCAGGGTCTATGCCAACCCGACGTCTGGCTCATCCGGTGTGCCCTGAGAACGAGATATGTGCAGCTCCTATCGGGATTTGTCGGCACAGCGGGAGGTCTTGCTGGTCTTGTTTTACCATTGTCGAAATGTCTTGATGTACCGGGATACCGAGTCTGATCGGAGTGTCTTGGGTGAAGGTTTATTCTTCGCTGATCGCGAGAGCTTGTCATGGGCTTGTTGGGACACCCTCGCAGGTATAAACTTTCGAGAGCCGTGCCTGCGGTTATGTGGCAGATGGGAATTTGTTAATGTCCGGTTGTAGAAAACCTGAAGTTGACCTTAATTAAAATACATCAATCGCGTGTGTTACCGTGATGGTCTCTTTCCGCGGAGTCCGGAAGTGAACACTGATGTTGGAGTTATGCTTAGCGACGAGGTTGCTATAGGATCATTTCTTGATCATACTTTTATCGACCGTGCTTTGCCTTCTCTTCGCTCTCATTTGCGTATGTTAGCCTCCGCTTATGCTAGTCGCTGCTGCAGCTCCACCTCATGCCTTTACCTTACCCATAAGCTTAAATAGTCTTGATCTCGTGGGTGCGAGATTGCTGAGTCCCCGTGGCTCACCAGATACTTCCAAAACCAGTTTGCAGGTGCCTATGTTTCCGAGCAGGTGACGCAACCAAGCTCAAGGAGGAGCTCGATGAAGATCTTGTTCATTGTGTTGTTTCGTTTCAGTTGATCAGTAGTGGAGCCCAGTTGGGGTCGATCGTGGACCTTTTGTCGCATTTGGGGTTCTTCTTTTATTTTGGTTCCGTAGTCGGACCTTGATTGTATCCGGATGATGTAATGCTTTATTCATGTAATTGTGTGAAGTGGCGATTGTAAGCCAACTATGGATCTCTTTCCTTATGTATTACTTGGGTTGTGTGAAGATTACCTCACTTGCGACATTGCTTTCAATGCGGTTATGCCTCTAAGTCGTGCTTCGACACGTGGGAGATATAGCCGCATCGAGGGCGCTAAGTTGGTAATCGAGCCATCCCGACCTTAGGAGCCCCCACCGCTTGATCGCTTTTAGTGGCCGAGTTGTGTCTAGAAAAATGTTTTGAGTCATTTAGGAATTATATATCGGAGAGTTTAGGAATTCTTTTTACTCCCAGTCCTTCGACCTTCCGGTGAGGTATCCCGACGAGAGTTTTGACTCTTCTCTTCTTAAATTTCACTAAATTTTTTTAGGATCACGCTGGTATCTTGGAATCGTTCGATGGTTTTATGATGACAACATTGTCTTGGTTGCCTCGACATTTAGGGGTTGTGGCGGTGTCCCGGGAGTTGAGCTCCGAGGTGTTGTCGCCATAATTTTATCGTTGCGATTCGAATACCGAGTTTAGTACGACATCGAAAATCTCTTTATGCGTTGTTGGTGAGATAACCCCGCTAACCCAAGATCGAGGTGAGTACGGAGTATTGCCATGACTCGATAACGGATGCTTTTCAAGGTTGAGGTAGACGATTTCAAGGTTTCTTGGTTATGTGTTGGCGGATGGATACAAATGGATGTAGGGATTGTTAGTTTGTGTGAGATATATTGCTCTCAGATCCCCAACACCAGATTGCATAACCAGAAAATTTCGGGAGTTTCATAGGTGGGAATTCAAGTAGCTCTTAGGATATCTTTCCGACGGATGTATGATATGAAATTGGGGTTCGACGTCTAGTGGTCCGCCTATTCACGGTTGGTTTTACAGTGGTCTCGTTGTGTCTTAAAGAGTCCTTGGCTATGCCGACTCGGGACGCTTCAGATGTCATGTGCACTGCCTTGTACATGATGGTGCTGTGCGATTGAGCCCGTGTAGGCCCCACCACTAAAACTTGGACGAAATCTCTATCATATGTTTGTTCTGGCTTATTCTGCAGGCCAAATCCTTTGTTTTGTTTTATTTGTGGTATTCGAGTTGCTTCGAAGTCAAATGTTGAATCCATACCTTTCCTAAATGGTGTTCTCATACTCCGATGTGAATACCAATCCTTCTCGACAATCGAGATTGTCATGTCAATCCTTTTCAACCGGCGTGTTTCTCTTCAAGTGGATCCGATCACTTCAATATCAGCAAGACCAATTATCATTTCTTCTCAACGGTGTTTGTTTCATCCGTCTCCAAGTTGCCTTTGTTTTCCCACCCACCCACCATTTTTCCTCAAGGACTAAGATTTCTTTATCAGTATCCATTTATTCATGTGAAGTATCTTCATTCTTTTCTTTCAATGTTCTTATCCGGTGATTTCCCATGAAGATGCTCAACAGTTTCAAGTTCATCATCCTTCATTGTTATTTCTTCTCCGTGGATTCAAGTCAAGTTTTGTTGATCATACCTTTTCCTCATTTCAATGTCTTCTCATAGCGGTGCACTCATTATCATTCTACTTCTTGCTATTTGTTATTCGGAGTGCTCAAGATATCTCAAGATTCGTGTTTCCACTCTGATTCGTTCAAGCTCTATCGAGATTGGTATCTCATTCAAGTCATTTAATTCAACCGGTGCAACATCTCTTTAAATCTTTTCAACGATATTTCTTTTGAGTGGGCCCTAACCCACAGGTCTTTTTCCAGGATATTACCTGACTCTTCTATTTTCCCAGAGCTATCCTAAATTCTTCTCCAAGTTTGACATAAGAATGAGTTATCATCAGTCAAATGCTTTTCTCCAAGATCTTTCAAATTATTTTCATCGTTGGTTCAACCTTTCTAATTTTCATTCCGGAGTGCCTCAATAATTCTTGGTGGTGTTTCTCGTTGTCATTCTCATCATTTGAAGACCGAAGAAGGATTTCTCGTAAATCTTGGTCCATTCTCTTCAAGATTCATCGTGCTAGCTTGTAGCCATCCTCTCATAATTGTTTTCGATTGTGAGAATCTTTTTCACCCATCCGGAGCATTTCATGAGTTGTTTCCATTTCTTTCCTCCGAAGGCCATCATGTCATAATTCTTCATTCTCAGCGTGTAGCTATCATTCTCCAAATCATACCGGTGCATCATTCAAGTACCCTCTAATCAGTTCATGATCTCTTCGTTCTCATGTATCTAAATCCCTTCAAGTATCTTCATTCATTTTCAAATTCTTCCAGGTGAATTGTGCCTTTGCGACATCCATTTTCAATTCTTACGGTGGTTCGTTCAAGATTTCACTTCCTTTGTTATCATATCAATTCATTCGTTGTTTCCAAATCCCACCGGTGATTCCATCAATACCTTCTCAAGTTTACGCTATATATCTTTTAATCCTTTCTATGGGAATAAGTAGTATGCCAAATCCGTTGATTCTCATCAATTTAATTGGTGAAGGATAAGCATAACATAATTCTTATTCTTGTTCATCTATTAATTCTTTTCTTCCGGAGATTATTCATGATGAATAAATTCTTGTTTACAAGTGATTCATCTTTCTTCCCAGAGTTGTTCATCATATCACATTCTCGGTCCGAGATGATTCAATTCTTTTCTTTTCCGGAGTTTAAACTTTTCCAGATTATCTCGTCATGCAAGCTCATTCTAAATCATTGCAAGGATTCACCTTGTGTTTTCAACTTCTCTTTCTTTGTATCATCCTTTTATTACCGGAGTTCTTCATGGAGGCTCTACATGGTGGTTCGTCAAGGATTCCTTTCGTTCTTCAATTGTTCTTCAAGTTTTCTCTCGAAGTTATGACCCGCCAAGCTTTACTCTAAAATAAACATGGTACTCAACTCATGTTTTGTTTTGAGGAGTTCAAGCATTCTTCATCTTGCATTCCAAAGTGCAATTCTTTCTACCTTATTTTTTGAGATGGTGTTAGGTCATTCTTGACAATTTCCTTCATGTTGCATGATTCACATGTTGTCAAGAATGAGGTATTTTAAATCCATCAATCTCTTCGTTGGAGTTATCTTGGTATAGATTTCACCTAAAGCCTTTCCTAAGGAATGTTGCTATTTGTGGTGTTTATCTGTGATCCAAGTTGTCTCTATCACCTCGGTGGAAGAAGCTTTCATCTCTTTGGTGCTCTCAATCAAATCAATGGGTTGCATTAGTGGCCGGTTGTCACCTCATAGTTTTGAGATGTTTTCCATAAGCCCACTACAAGCTTATTCATTTTGTTGTTGGTTTTTCTCCAACAACCCCGTTGTAACCTTCTTGGAAGGATGCTTTCCAAGCTCATTTGTGGCAGAAGTTGGCATTTTCTTCTCCATTCTTTTATTCCAATGGTCTATCTCCTATTCTTTAGTTCCGGAGGCAGTGTGTTGTTGATTTCATCAAGCATCATCTCATCTTCTCAAGCTCATGTTCTATTCCTTCCGTGTTCAACCGGAGTGCTACCCGAATTCTTCCTCTCCCATCTTGTTTTAACCGCAGTGGTTTTGAATTCTATCTTGCCCATTAAACTCTTGATTCATGTATTTGCAACCTCTTGGTTCTCATCATACTCCTTGTTCCTCTTTTCTAACGGATGGTTTGCAATCTCGTTCATCTCTGTTGTACTCTTTCTTTTAAATTGCTCAACCTCTCAAGGTTCTTTGGTTTCACTCATTGGTCAAAGAAGCGACTTAGTTTTACCTCTTCTCTTCCTCTTCCGTTTCTCTCCGGTGCCATCCTAGATCTCGGGACGAGATCCTCTCGTAGTGGTGGAGTGTTGTAACACCCCGGATCCGTTGCGCCAGGTGTCTGTCAGTTATTCGCCATCGTTGCCATGTCATGTGCTTGCATGTTGCACTTTGCCACGTCATCATCTGCATTTCATATCATGTCATCATGTGCATTTCATTTTGCATACGTGTTCGTCTCATGCATCCGAGCATTTTCCCCGTTGTCCGTTTTGCAATCCGGCGCTCCTATGTCATCCGACGTCCCCTCTTCTCTCTTTTCGTGTGCGGGTGTTAAACTTTCTCGGAATGGTTCGAGGTTTGCTAATGCCTTGGTATAGCACCGTGAACCGCTGTCAAGTTTCGTGCCATTTGGAGGTCGTTTGATACTCCAACGGTTAACCGGGAAACCGTAATGTCCTCTTTTGTTTCCAGCCCAACACCCCTTCCAAAGTGGCCCAAAACCCATCTAACTCCCCTCCTTGCTCTCGGTCGTTCGATCACGATCGCGTGGCCGAAAACTGCACCTCATTTGGACTCTCCTAGCTCCCTCTACCTATAAATAAGCCCTCACAAATTAGCGGATGAATCTGGATCCCGAAACCTAATTCCCCTCGCGCCGCGCCGGACATGTCCGTCGGCGCCGGACACGTCGCCGTCCGCCCACGGCCAATCAGACGGCGCCACGCACGCACGGCCCATTCTCCGGCCGCCGCCTGCGCCCGCCGCCGCCGGCCCTCGCTGCCATCATGCGCCCATCGCCGCGCCGTCGCGCGCCCTCGCTCGCCAGCGCGCCTTCCTGCCTTTCGCCCGCCGGAAGGTCGCCGCCGCCGCTCCGCCCGCCGCGTCCATCTCGCCCGGCCGCCCGCCGCGCCGCTTAAGCGCCTCTCCGTCAAGGCGCCGCCTCCTGGGCGCCTGAGGTGGCGCCAAGTGCCCTGCGCCAAGCGCCTCCACGCCGCCGCTTTGTTGCCGCCTTCTTGGCGGCGAGCCTCCCGCGGACCCTGCCGAACCAGCCGAGCCCCCGCGTCCGCCGGCCGCCCCTCCACCTCGCCGGGCCGGATCCGGCCAGATCCGGCTGGCCCCGGCTCCCTCCGGCCTCTCCCTCGTCTCCGGCGGCCCGCCCCGGCGAACCTCGGCTCCCGTGCCGCCGAGATCCAGATCCAGATCCAGCCCGAGGTTGACCTCGTTTTCGCCTAAGTCCCAGTTTTCTGTCATTTCATGCCATTTTCATCGCATCACATCTCTGCATCCGTAACTCCGTTTTGGGCGTATAATATGTCAAATTGTTCGTCTCGACGAGTACATCATTTCATTCCATTGCAGCATTTGCATTTGAGCTCATCTTGATGCCCGAAATGCTGTTGGAAGATAGCTTCAGATCGTTAGTTTCAGAATCTTATCAGTTCGAGCTCTTTTGTTATTTTTGCCATGAATTATGTGTGCACCCTATGAACTTGAGTCCTACATGTGAGTTGAACATTGCCATGCCATCTTTCCAGGGGTGTTTGCCATGTATTTTTGTGAGTTATGTGTTGACTAGAACAAGCATGCAAAGTAGGGATGATGATGTTGCTGATTTCAGGAACTTAGTGATTTCACTAAGTCTTGTCCTGCTGTTATTTTTATGCCATATGTTCATGTTGTTACAGAGAGATCTATGCCCTTTTTGAGCATGATCAGTAAGGGTGTTTTGAACACATGGATGTGCTCTATCCATCCATGCCTTTGTTGGTATTTATGGAGTAGTCTAGCATGTCATTTTCATGCTCTACTTTTGCTTGAAAATGTTTCCTGGCAGATTGTTTGCATGAGATTCAATTTTCACGAGGTCGTTGTAGTTGATCCGTGTATGCTATGACCTTGATATTGCCATGATTAGCTTCATAATCATGCCTTCTTACTGTTGGTTGCCTTGTCATGCCATGTATTGCTCTGTAGTGAGTGCATCGAGCTCACGAACATGCCTACTCGTTAACTGTTTTTGCCATGCCCAGTTTTTCTGCTAAGTCTGAAATCTGTAATAAAACTTGCAATGTTTACATGGGTGCCATCATTTCTTAGAGTCCTTTTTGGCTTATGGTCAGTAAGGGACTATTGATATATGCTTTGAGTAGAATCATGTCATGCCTTGTTTTGCTATTATAAGTTCCTGTAGCATGTTGTTTGCTTGCTCTAAACATGCATTCCTGATGTTAATTCCTGGCATGTTAGTATTTTCACTAAGTCTGTGAACCTGATATTTTGAGCACTTTCACCATGCTTGTTTGAACATGTTATGATGTGATTTAGCCGTAGCTCAGTGTTCCTCTTTTGTTAAGCATCTCCTGTAGTTCGCTGCCATATGCTTTGCTTTTATGTTGGGGTGCTGTAGCATAGTTTCTTGTTGCATGCTAAGTAGCATCGGGTTGTTAAACGCAGATTTGCGTCATTCTTGTTTTGCTTGTCATTTGCAAACCGTGCATCCGATTCCGGTGATCTTTATATCGATTTCAACCGAAATCATCTCATCGTTCCAGCGGCATACTTGGTTTGCCAAGTTGATGCCCGGTTCATCATTTTCCTTCCGGAGCATACATATGCATTGCATATCACATCTCGCATAGCATGTCATGTTTTCAGATCATATTGCTTGTGCATTGTTCCTTGTTTGATTGTGGTTCCGTTGCTTGTGTTCTTGCTTTGGGTAGAGCCGGAGACGAGTACGTGTACGAGGAACCTGTTGAGAACGCCACGAGGATCAAGCCTTCAACAACTCGAGAACCTTGCAGGCAAGATGATCATACCCTCGAAATCACTACTATCTTTGCTATGCTAGTTTGCTCGCTCTTTTGCTATGCCAATGCTACGATGCCTACCATTTGCTTGTCAGCCTCCCAAATTGCCATGTCAAACCTCTAACCTTTGACACCATTCCTAGCAAACAGTTGATTGGCTATGTTACCGCTTTGCTCGGCCCTCTTATAGCGTTGTTAGTTGCGGTGAAGATGAAGTTTGTTCCTCGTTGGAACATGGAGATGTTGTTCCTTGTTGGAACATGTTTACTTGTTGGGATATCACAATATCTCTTATATTATTAATGCATCTATATATTTGGTAAAGGGTGGAAGGCTCGGCCTTATGCAGTGTTTTGTTCCACTCTTGCCGCCCTAGTTTTCCGTCATACCGTGTTATGTTCCCGGATTTTTGCGTTCCTTACGCGGTCGGGTGATTTATGGGACCCCCGACAGTTCGCTTTGAATAAAACTTGTCCAGAAGGCCCAACATTGCCTTTTACCATTTGCCTCACCTAGCCCTTTTCTTCCCTTGGGTTTCGGAGCCCGAGGGTCATCTTTATTTTAGCCCCCGGGCGGTGCTCCTTCGAGTGTTGGTCCAACTCGAAGCGATGTCCGCGCCCCTGGCAACCAGGGTCTATGCCAACCCGACGTGGCTCATCCGGTGTGCCCCGAGAACGAGATATGTGCAGCTCCTATCGGGATTTGTCGGCACAATGGGAGGTCTTGCTGGTCTTGTTTTACCATTGTCGAAATGTCTTGATGTACGGGATACCGAGTCGATCGGAGTGTCTTGGGTGAAGGTTTATTCTTCGTTGATCGCGAGAGCTTGTCATGGGCTAAGTTGGGACACCCCTGCAGGTATAAACTTTCGAGAGCCGTGCCATGGTTATGTGGCGATGGGAATTTGTTAATGTCGGTTGTAGAAAACCTGAAGTTGACCTTAATTAAAATACATCAACGCGTGTGTTACCGTGATGGTCTCTTTCCGTGAGTCCGGAAGTGAACACTGATGTTGGAGTTATGCTTGACGTAGGTTGCTATAGGATCATTTCTTGATCATACTTTTATCGACCGTGCTTTGCCTTCTCTTCTCGCTCTCATTTGCGTATGTTAGCCTCCGTTTATGCTAGTCGCTTGCTGCAGCTCCACCTCATGCCTTTACCTTACCCATAAGCTTAAATAGTCTTGATCTCGTGGGTGCGAGATTGCTGAGTCCCCGTGGCTCACCAGATACTTCCAAAACCAGTTTGCAGGTGCCTATGTTTCCGAGCAGGTGACGCAACCAAGCTCAAGGAGGAGCTCGATGAAGATCTTGTTCATTGTGTTGTTTCGTTTCAGTTGATCAGTAGTGGAGCCCAGTTGGGGTCGATCGTGGACCTTTTGTCGCATTTGGGGTTCTTCTTTTATTTTGGTTCCGTAGTCGGACCTTGATTGTATCTGGATGATGTAATGCTTTATTCATGTAATTGTGTGAAGTGGCGATTGTAAGCCAACTATGGATCTCTTTCCCTTATGTATTACTTGGGTTGTGTGAAGATTACCTCACTTGCGACATTGCTTTCAATGCGGTTATGCCTCTAAGTCGTGCTTCGACACGTGGGAGATATAGCCGCATCGAGGCGCTAAGTTGGTAATCGAGCCATCCCCGACCTTAGAGCCCCCAACGCTGATCGCTTTTAGTGGCCAAGTTGTGTCTAGAAAAATGTTTTGAGTCATTTAGGAATTATATATCAAGAGTTTAGAATTCTTTTTACTCCCCGGTCCTTGACCTTCGGTGAGGTATCCCGACGAGAGTTTTGACTCTTCTCTTCTTAAATTTCACTAAATTTTTTTAGGATCACGCTGGTATCTTGGAATCGTTCGATGGTTTTATGATGACAACATTGTCTTGGTTGCCTCGACATTTAGGGGTTGTGGCGGTGTCCCGGGAGTTGAGCTCCGAGGTGTTGTCGTCATAATTTTATCGTTGCGATTCGGAATACCGAGTTTAGTACGCCGACATCGAAAATCTCTTTTATGCAGTTGTTGGTGAGATAACCCGCTAACCCAAGATCGAGGTGAGTACGGGAGTATTGCCATGACTCGTATAACGGATGCTTTTCAAGGTTGAGGTAGACGATTTCGAAGGTTTCTTGGTTATGTGTTGTGGATGGATACAATGGATGTAGGGATTGTTAGTTTGTGTGAGATATATTGCTCCCTGTATCCCCAACACCAGATTGCATAACCAGAAAATTTCGGAGTTTCATAGGTGGGAATTCAAGTAGCTCTTAGGATATCTTTCCGACGGATGTATGATATGAAATTGGGGTTCGACGTCTAGTGGTCCGCCTATTCACGGTTGGTTTACTGATGGTCTCGTTGTGTCTTAAAGAGTCCTTGGCTATGCCGACTGGGACGCTTCGTATGTCATGTGCACTGCCTTGTACATGATGGTGCTGTACGATTGAGCCCGTGTAGGCCCCACCACGAAAACTTCGGACGAAATCTCTATCATATGTTTGTTCTGGCTTATTCTCCAGGCCAAATCCTTTGTTTTGTTTTATTTGTGGTATTCGAGTTGCTTCGAAGTCAAATGTTGAATCCATACCTTTCCTAAATGGTGTTCTCATACTCCGATGTGAATACCAATCCTTCTCGACAATCGAGATTGTCATGTCAATCCTTTTCAACCGGCGTGTTTCTCTTCAAGTGGATCCGATCACTTCAATATCAGCAAGGCCAATTATCATTTCTTCTCAACGGTGTTTGTTTCATCCGTCTCCAAGTTGCCTTTGTTTTCCCACCCACCCACCATTTTTCCTCAAGGACTAAGATTTCTTTATCAGTATCCATTTATTCATGTGAAGTATCTTCATTCTTTTCTTTCAATGTTCTTATCCGGTGATTTCCCATGAAGATGCTCAACAGTTTCAAGTTCATCATCCTTCATTGTTATTTCTTCTCCGGTGGATTCAAGTCAAGTTTTGTTGATCATACCTTTTTCCTCATTTCAATGTCTTCTCATAGCGGTGCACTCATTATCATTCTACTTCTTGCTATTTGTTATTCCGGAGTGCTCAAGATATCTCGAAGATTCGTGTTTCCACTCTGCATTCGTTCAAGCTCTATCGAGATTGGTATCTCATTCAAGTCATTTAATTCAACCGGTGCAACATCTCTTTAAATCTTTTCAACGATATTTCTTTTGAGTGGGCCCTAACCCACAGGTCTTTTTCCAGGATATTACCTGACTCTTCTATTTTCCCAGAGCTATCCTAAATTCTTCTCCAAGTTTGACATAAGAATGAGTTATCATCAGTCAAATGCTTTTCTCCAAGATCTTTCAAATTATTTTCATCGTTGGTTCAACCTTTCTAATTTTCATTCCGGAGTGCCTCAATAATTCTTGGTGGTGTTTCTCGTTGTCATTCTCATCATTTGAAGACCGAAGAAGGATTTCTCGTAAATCTTGGTCCATTCTCTTCAAGATTCATCGTGCTAGCTTGTAGCCATCCTCTCATAATTGTTTTCGATTGTGAGAATCTTTTCACCCATCCGGAGCATTTCATGAGTTGTTTCCATTTCTTTCCTCCGAAGGCCATCATGTCATAATTCTTCATTCTCAGCGTGTAGCTATCATTCTCCAAATCATACCGGTGCATCATTCAAGTACCCTCTAATCAGTTCATGATCTCTTCGTTCTCATGTATCTAAATCCTTCAAGTATCTTCATTCATTTTCAAATTCTTCCAGGTGAATTGTGCCTTTGCGACATCCATTTTCAATTCTTACGGTGGTTCGTTCAAGATTTCACTTCCTTTGTTATCATATCAATTCATTCGTTGTTTCCAAATCCCACCGGTGATTCCATCAATACCTTCTCAAGTTTACGCTATATATCTTTTAATCCTTTCTACGGGAATAAGTAGTATGCCAAATCCGTTGATTCTCATCAATTTAATTGGTGAAGGATAAGCATAACATAATTCTTATTCTTGTTCATCTATTAATTCTTTTCTTCCGGAGATTATTCATGATGAATAAATTCTTGTTTACAAGTGATTCATCTTTCTTCCCAGAGTTGTTCATCATATCACATTCTCGGTCCGAGATGATTCAATTCTTTTCTTTTCCGGAGTTTAAACTTTTCCGTATTATCTCGTCGCGAAGCTCATTCTAAATCATTGCAAGGATTCACCTTGTGTTTTCAACTTCTCTTTCTTTGTATCATCCTTTTATTACCGGAGTTCTTCATGGAGGCTCTACATGGTGGTTCGTCAAGGATTCCTTTCGTTCTTCAATTGTTCTTCAAGTTTTCTCTCGAAGTTATGACCCGCCAAGCTTTACTCTAAAATAAACATGGTACTCAACTCATGTTTTGTTTTGAGGAGTTCAAGCATTCTTCATCTTGCATTCCAAAGTGCAATTCTTTCTACCTTATTTTTTGAGATGGTGTTAGGTCATTCTTGACAATTTCCTTCATGTTGCATGATTCACATGTTGTCAAGAATGAGGTATTTTAAATCCATCAATCTCTTCGTTGGAGTTATCTTGGTATAGATTTCACCTAAAGCCTTTCCTAAGGAATGTTGCTATTTGTGGTGTTTATCTGTGATCCAAGTTGTCTCTATCACCTCGGTGGAAGAAGCTTTCATCTCTTTGGTGCTCTCAATCAAATCAATGGGTTGCATTAGTGGCTGGTTGTCACCTCATAGTTTTGAGATGTTTTCCATAAGCCCACTACAAGCTTATTCATTTTGTTGTTGGTTTTTCTCCAACAACCCCGTTGTAACCTTCTTGGAAGGATGCTTTCCAAGCTCATTTGTGGCAGAAGTTGGCATTTTCTTCTCCATTCTTTTATTCCAATGGTCTATCTCCTATTCTTTAGTTCCGGAGGCAGTGTGTTGTTGATTTCATCAAGCATCATCTCATCTTCTCAAGCTCATGTTCTATTCCTGTAAAGAATAGGAGAATTGAAGATGCTGCAATACAATGCTCAAGCTTGTGATATCATCTTCAACGGATTGTGCCCCAAAGAATTCAACAAAATCAGCCGTCTTGAGAATGCAAAGGAAATTTGGGATACTTTGATTGATATGCATGAACGTACTGACTCCGTCAAGGAATCCAAGTTGGATGTGCTCCAAAGTCAGCTTGACAAGTTCAAAATGAAGGATGGTGAAGGTGTCGCTGAAATGTACTCTAGGCTTGCACTTATCACAAATGAGATTGCCGGCTTAGGGAGTGAAGAGATGACCGACAAATTCATCATCAAGAAGATCCTAAGAGCATTGGATGGAAAGTATGATACCATGTGCACATTGATCCAAATGATGCCAAACTACAAAGATCTCAAGCCAACCAAAGTCATTGGAAGAATTGTTGCTCATGAGATGTCACTTAAGGATAAGGAGGAACTTCAAAATAAGTTAAGTGGTGCTTACAAAGCCTCAAGTGAAGCCCCCACATCATCAAGTGAGAAACAAACCTTCAATGAAGAATTGAGCTTAATGGTGAAGAACTTCAACAAATTCTACAAGAGTAGAAGCAAGGAAAGAAGCTCCAAGTCAAGGTCTTACAATGACAAAAGATCTTCTAGTCGAGAGCGAAATTGTTACAATTGTGGGAGACCCGAACACTATTCCAATGAGTGTACGGCACCCTACAAAAGAAGATAAGATTCTCCAAAAAGAAGAAGCAAAAGAGAAGAATAACCACCGAGAGAGAGGAGGAGGAGAGATGATCGTTATGAACGAAGACCCTCACGGAGAAGCAAGGATTCGGAAAGGAAGGACAAGTCATCAAGGAGCTACACAAAACGAAGACATCAAGCTCATGTTGGTGAATGGGTATCCGGCTCCGACTCCGACAATCACTCCGAGAGAAGCTATCACTCCGACTCCGAATATACTCAGGATGAAGGTGTTGCCGGTCTAGCACTTGTGTCAACCAACTCCTACGACATATTTGATTCACCAAATGAAGGAACTGGAAGATGCTTCATGGCCAAAGGTCCAAAGGTAACACATCCTGAGTATGTTGATTTCAATAGTGATGAAGATGACTTACTTGTGGATGATGATTTACTTGTTGACAACTCTAGTGATGAATACTATGATGAAACATCAATTAATCATGCTAATCAAGATAAAACAAATGACAATGATAAGGAGAAGAATGAGCTACTAACTAAAGAACTCAACACTCTTAAGTTAGCTCATGAAACTATCTTCGAAGATCACCGAGAACTTTTAAGGGCTCATGAGAAGTTACGCTTTGAAAAGCTCAATCTTGAGCAAGAGCATGAGTTCTTCTTACATTGCCAAGCGTTTACTCTTATCGACTTACATGCCTCAAGTCAAGTCTAGTAACAAGTACAAGAAAGATTTTTCCTCTAGTAGTAACAATAATAATGTCAAATCTAATATTGTTGCTTCTAGTAGTTCTCTTGATTCCACTAATGATTCTCTTAGCCAAGTTACACTTGAGCAAGAAAATAGCTTATTGAAGTCAATTATAGAGAAAGGTGTTTACAAGAGCCTTGCCGGGAGTAAGCAATTCGAGGAAATTGTACGCAAGCAAGTAAAGCACCGGCAGAATCAAGGTGTTGGTTTTGAATGAAAGTTCAATGCCAATGGAGTTGAGTGGGAAGAAGATCAATACCCCAAGACGAAGTTTGTTCCTCAACAAGAGAAGTATGATCCTACTTCCTTCAAAGGATCACAAGCACAAGATGATCTTCCACCACAAGACCACAAGAACAAAGGCAAGGACAAGCTTCAAGAAGAGATTGATGCATTTGAAGAAGCACCTAAGGTCTCGGTCAAGTGGATTACCAAGACTACGTCAAGTTCTACTTCATCAAGTACAACTACAACTCCAAGGATTCCCATCAAGATGATATGGATCCCGAAGAAGAAGAACTAGAGAGTTCTTGAGGGTGACTCCGCCAACATTCTTCACTCATATCTTTTTGGCAATGACAAGTTCAATCAACCTCCACATCGTGCACTAGTTCAAGGAGTCACAAACCCTCATGTTGGTAAGGCAAGGGACAAGGTAACCTAATGATCTTGTGGACATCATCTTGTGTGTGCATCACTCTATGTCTATGGATATTCTTGTTTGTTCCTTGTGGGACTAACCCATGTAGGTAAGTTGAAAGTGCAATTCACTCCAAAGGGTTGCTCCAAATGATCTACATCAACATTGAGCATCCACATCTTCAACACCTACATGAAGTCATCATCGACAAAACCCAAGGTTAGTTCATCCCTCTAAAAGGGGATCTCACATCTAGGGGGAGCTTAACTCTAAGAATTGAGTCAAAGCAACTCTAATGGTGTGAACACATCAATGCATTATGTAAAAGTGGTAACCCCACTTGAGCTTAAACGATGAGTATGACCTATGATCAAATGTTTTCATTTGAATCCTAAGTCAATATACTCATATATAGATGACCTAGACATCGCCAATTGTTTGATAGATGCTAGAATTGGTTGTGCATGTTTTGCCACATATTTCATTTGCCATCTTATTGTGTGAGCATGTTGGTGCATATTTTACTCATTCAGGGACATCCACTTATTGTTTTGAGTGATTGGCTTCTTTCTCTTTTTGCCAAGTGGATGGACAAGAATACCTAAGAACCTTCTCTAGCTATCTATGCTTTTCTCGTCTCAAACTCTATTCATGCTACATCACAAAATTTGATCAAGTCCGATTCGAACCACTCTGTGTGAGGAGCACTCGGAGTCCCCGATTCGTCATAGACTTAAACTTCCAAAACTTCTTCGTGATTCTCGGTCTGACCGATTCCTCCATTTCAGTCCTACCGAGATCACTAAGTCGATCTAGGTTTTCAAACTCGGTGCAACCGATTTGAACTTTTCGGTCACACCGAGTTCAGAATCGCATACGTTATGCATCTCGGTGCCACCGAGTTGTTCCACTCGGTCACACGGACAGGGTCAGGCTATATATAGTCACGGGCAAAAATTTGGAAATTTCTCCAAACCTCTTCACCCACGCAATAGCTCGCTCTACCTCCAGGGTCTCCGGATCGTCTCCTCGTCGCCAGCTGCCTCCTGTTGTTGGTCTCCGCCGCCGTCAACGGAATTCACCCCCGCCGTTGCCGCCGTAGCGAGTTCATCCCCATGCTACGGTATGAACTCGATAACAGTGCTATCCTCGTCTGATTCCTAGCACATTGTGCTCTTAAATGATTCTTGCCACGATTGAAACACTCCTATCCAGTCAATGCAATCCTTAGATTAGATGAGATTCGAAAATTTAGGGTTAGGTTTCCGCCGAAACCATCTCAGACCCACCAAGTTGAAAAACTCGGTCCCACCGATTTGGCTAACGCCATTGCACTAGTAACTCTCGGTCTGACCAAGAATTGCTAATCGGTGAGACCGATTTTAGGACTTTGTGAAACCCTAGCAGTCTTGGTGCCATCAAGCGTGACTCGGTCCAACCGAGTTCATCAGTTTAGGTTCCAAAACTGCTTCGGTATCACCGAGTTTGAAAATCGGTTGATCCGAAATGCTTTCTGTGGAAAACTAAAACTGAATTTTTAAATTATTCTTTTGCAAAAATATCTGCATTTTGTGATGCTCATCCACTCTATCTCATCTATAACTCTTCACAGGGTCAGTGGTCAGTGATTTGCAGCATGTCAGACCAAATTGATAGTCAGAACAGGTCAGAGGAGCACAATCACATGAGTGAGGGCACTAGTCCCTCTAGCACTTCAGATGAAGGCAGCAGGAGCACCCCAAGCAATCTGCCTAAAGCTGGCACCAGGACAAGGAAGAAGAGAACCTCGGATTCTGAGGATGAGGATTATAGAGCAGAAGAGGATGAGGCTACCTCCAAGAAGGTAGTACTCAAAAAGGAGTATGCCTCTGCAAAGAACACTAAACCTGGACTCAATAGGAAGGTTCCGGCCAAGAGGACACCTATGCTGAAGGTCAGAGGATCTACTCAAGTGCCTGAAAAGTCTGAACCCAAAGAGGCACCTGCAAAGAGAGTCACAACTTCCAAACCCAAGAAAGTTCCCACTGGAGAAACTAGATGTTTACCATGGAATCAGAAGATGAAGCTGCTGGACAAGATAAGAAGAAGAAGAGAGCCAGAACCACTACTGCCCAGGTCCTTGGAAATCCCTCTATGAGGAGAGATTCTGATGAGGAAGAAGAGGTTGCTGCACCAGCACCCAAGGCACAAAAGCTTATGGGTGATGCTATTAAGTCAGGGGCTGCAACATCAAAGCCCAAGGAAGCACCCAAAGCTGCCCCAAGCCCAAGCTTGCACCAAAGAGGAATACCAGGAGTATTCCAGCTGCTGAGAAGAACAAGGCCCCAGTGCCTGAAGTTGCTGAAGAGGAAGATGAAGAAGGACAAGTCCTGAGGAAGCTCTAGCCCAAGATACCAGACCATAATGATGCCCATCCTGTGGCTGAGGACATGAAAATCAGAAGAGACTCAGGGTTGAGGCTATGGAGGATGACAGATCCATATGCCACAAGGAGAAGAACTGCTGTTGATTACAGGTTTCATACAAAGGAACAACGGGACTTCTATGAGACAATCTTGTTGGACAAGAAGCCCATAGTGTGTGATATGAGGTGGGTCGACTGGACCTACATGAAAGAAAATGAAGAACACTATCCTGGAGTGCAAGACAGTTTTGTTGCTTATGGAGTTGCAGATTTTGTTGGGCAAAAGCTCACCAACTGGAATAATGAACTCATTATGCAATTCTACTCCCCAGCACACTTCTATCCAGATGGGAGGATAGTTTGGATGTCTGAAGGTACAAGGTACCAATCAACTGTTGAGGAATGGGCTAAACTGATAAATGCCCCCAAGGAAAGTGAAGATGACTTGGATGTCTATGCCAAGAAGAAGATGGACCACAATTTCATGGCACACATGTACAAGGAGATCCCAGACAAAGCTATAGAGACACATAAGTTTGGGTCAGTCCACTTTATTCTATCAGGGCTGCCAACTATCAACTGGATCCTAAGGCACACTCTGTTGCCTAAGTCTGGTGACCACAACATGATTAGAGGGCATCCAATCAACATGTTGCATTTGTTTGATGTGCCACAGAAATTCAAGGTCATGAGCCTTATGGTTGAGTCCATTAAGAGGACTGCAGCAGACCAAAAGAGAAGTTGTGGATATGCCCCTCAGATTCAGGAGTTGATTAACTCAAAGATGGGCACAGGAAAATATCTATTGGATAAGGAGCATTTTGCTCTCTATCCAGACTTTGAGGACAATCAGTTGTCATGAATGATAATGAACCATCATCAGTACAAGCTCAAGAGAAGAAGGAGAAGGCAAGAAAAGAGAAGGCTGCCAAGATGCTAACTCAAGAGGAGGCATCTGAGTACTTTTTGAAGAACAAGTAGGAGCAGCTTGGTTACTTGATAGCATCAACACTAAGGATTGAGAAGGGATTGGCCACCCTCACTCAAAATCAGAAGAGCTTGGAAAGAATCATGGAACAAAAATTCTATGACCTGGATGTCAAAATAACTGAGATTCAGTCAGTTGTGGAGCAGCTACAGGATGACATGCAGGAGAGGAAGGGCAAGACTACCACTAATGTATTTGCCAGAGTGCCTAGAGCCTCAGAGGTCAGCTGCAGTGCCTGTGATAGACACCAGAGCCACATCATCTGCACCAGCTACAGCTCCTACAGCTCCAGTGCAACCAGCTCCAGCACCAACTCCTCCAGCTCCATCCACTTCAACTGGAGCCTTCGTTCTTGGAGTTCTCCGGACACCACCACCTGAAGATCAAGCCTGAGAGTCGATCTAGCACTATGCATTTTCTATGAACTTTTTGGTAACTTGTTGCCAAAGGGGGAGAAAAATGTATAGATCATAGGCTTCGAGAGAGAGAGAGTGATGCTTTTGTTCTCACTTGCTTTGGTGGTTAAACTTTGTTTGCTTTTGATTGCTTGAGATACAATGCTGTTTTTGTGAGACATTGATGATCATGTGTTTGATCATAAGCTACACTTATGCATGTTTGATGATATTGTCTTACCTATCCATATGTGATCATTCACTTTGCTTGGTGATGAGTGCATGTATTCAATCTTTATCATTTTGAGCGCTCCACCAAGATGTATGTGACATGGAAGAGTAACCCATGAGCCTAATTCCTTGTGCATTTGCAGTCCAAAGCAAATCCTAAACTATGCACAAATTTAGGGGGAGCTCTTGCTTATCACATACTTCTCAAAGCGACGATGTTTTTCAATCTTATTATCATTTGTCGAATCTTTGATCTATATGTTGTCATCAATTACCAAAAAGGGGGAGATTGGAAGTGCAACTATCCCTAGGTGGTTTTGGTAATTCATAACAACATATAGCTCATTGAGCTAATGCTATTCCAAGACTATTATTTCAGGAAAGCTCAATGAATGGCATGGCATGGATGATGAAAGTGGATCCATCAAAATACTAATAGCAAAGGATTGGCTCAAGCTCAAAAGCTCAAGACTCTTCATTTTACATTTTAGTGATCCAAGATCACATTGAGTCTATAGGAAAAGCCAATACTATCAAATAGGGATGAGGTGTTGCTTAATGAGCCTCTTGCTTCATGTGCTTGGTGATATGCTCCAAAAACCCTCAACTACTTTCTCACATCCACAAATGACCTAAACCTAAAGCCAAAATCGGTCACACCGATTCTTTCTAACCGGCACCACCGAGTTCTAATGTCATAGCCACTGCCACAAACCCTAGGCAAATCGGTCTTACCGATAGGGATCTCGGTCTCACCGAGATGGGATTGTAATCTCTCCGTTTCCCTTCGTAACGTTTCGATCAAACCGAAGTGAGCGATCGGTCCCACCGAGATTACAATGTAAACTCCTTGTTTCCCTTTTGTAACATTTTGGTCTCACCGAAAAGAGCAAATCGGTCCCACCGAGTTTACCTGACCAACTCTCTGGAAAGCTTATTACCAAAATCGGTCTCACCGAGTTTGTGTATTCGGTCTTACCGAGATTACGTTAGGCCCTAACCCTAACCATATCGGTCTTACCGAGTTGCATGTCGGTCCCACCGAAAATCCTAACGGTCACTAGGTTTACTAAATCGGTCCGACCGAGTCTGTTGAATCGGTCCCACCAAGTTTGGTAAATTGTGTGTAACGGTTAGATTTTGTGTGGAGGCTATATATACCCCTCCACCTCCTCTTCATTCGTGGATAGAGCCATCAGAACAAACCTACACTTCCAACTTACCATTTCTGAGAGAGAACTACCTACTCATGTGTTGAGGCCAAGATATTCCATTCCTACCATATGAATCTTGATCTCTAGCCTTCCCCAAGTTGCTTTCCACTCAAATCTTCTTTCCACCAGATGCAAATCCTATGAGAGAGAGTTGAGTGTTGGGTAGACTATCATTTGAAGCACAAGAGCAAGGAGTTCATCATCAACGCACCATTTGTTACTTCTTGGAGAGTGGTGTCTCCTAGATTGGCTAGGTGTCACTTGGGAGCCTCCGACAAGATTGTGGAGTTGAACCAAGGAGTTTGTAAGGGCAAGGAGATCACCTACTTCGTGAAGATCTACCGCTAGTGAGGCAAGTCCTTCGTGGGCGACGGCCATGGTGGGATAGACAAGGTTGCTTCTTCGTGGACCCTTCGTGGGTGGAGCCCTCCATGGAATCGCGCAACCGTTACCCTTCATGGGTTGAAGTCTCCATCAACGTGGATGTACGATAGCACCACCTACCGGAACCACGCCAAAAACATCCGTGTCTCCAATTGCATTTGAATCCTCCAATCCCTTCCCTTTACTTTCTTGCAAGTTGCATGCTTTAATTTCCGCTGCCTATATACTCTTTGAGTGCTTGCTTGAATTGTGTGATGATTGCTTGACTTGTCCCAAGATAGCTAAAATCTGCCAAACTCTAAAATTGGGAAAAGGTTAAGTTTTTAATTGGTCAAGTAGTCTAATCGCCCCCCCTCTAGACATACTTCAAGGTCCTACAAGAGTGATACTGATTGCACCTTCCATATGGTGTCTTGCAATGTTTCTAATTTGTTGAAGTACCTTCTGCTTAGTTACCACATCATAGGTGTGAATATGTGAAGCCGTCCATTTTTTCGTACATATTCCATCCTCGTATCATGACTTTGCCTTTCATCAGAGTACTGTTCGTTAGTATCATGCATGAATGAGTTCTGAAGAGCGAATGATATTCCCTTTTCTTGTTGGTATGACCTCACAATGCAAAATCAATAAAGCTGAAGGAAATTGGCAAGGCATTGGATGATGGTGGTCCTTCTGAGCAACTGAAACGGAGGTTCTCTACATATTCTACTCCGCCATCCTCCCAACAAGATTCGCAAGACAACGCAAGGCTAGATAGTCAACGTAGCTGTTTAGATGATGAGCACATCTCCCCCACTCCACCATCACAGGTGCTTGCTCTAACTTGGCACTATTATATGTGGTTGCATGTTGCGTATGATGTCTAGCTTGTATTGCTTCTAACTTTATTGAATTGCATCTGCTTACTTTACACATAATGCCTGTGAATATGACATGTGTTCCTGTTTCTACATCAGACTACTATTCTTGCATATCCCGCATCAGTCACTTATGATAAGGCACCTTTAAGTTGCCACTGTGATATTGGTTGTGTCTTGCATATGATTTCTAGCATGTACGCTTCTAATTTGTAGAAACGCCATACGCTTTGAACTTGGCGAGTGATATTGGTTGCATCTTTCATATGGTATCTAGCTTGCAAATGCTTCTAATTTGTTGAAATGCCTTACGCTTAGTTACCACATCATAGGTGTGAATATGTCACACCATCCTGTTTTTCATACATATTCCATCCTCGCATCATGTGTTTGCTTTTCATCCGAGTAGTGTTAAATCAAGATCATGCATGAATGAGTTTTGAAGAGCGAATTTTATTCCTTTTCTTATCGGTTTGACTTCACAATGCAAAATCATTACAGCTGAAGGAAATTAGTCCAGTAGTGGATGATGGTGGTCCTTGAGCAACTCAAACAGGGGTCTCTCTGATTCTACTCCGCCATCCTCCCAACAAGATTCGCAAGACAACACAAGGCTGGATAGTCAACGAGCTGTGTAGATGATGAGCACATCTCCCTACTCCACCATCACAGTGCTTGCTCTAACTTGACACTATTATATGTGGTTGCATGTTGCGTATGATGTCTAGCTTGTATTGCTTCTAACTTGAATTGCATCTACTTACTTTACACATAATGCCTATGAATATGACACGTGTTCCGTGTCTAGAACATACGATGTACATGATGAGCACATCTCCCTACTCCACCATCAGTGTGCTTGCTCTTACTTGGAACTGTTATCGTGGTTGCGTTTTCCGTATGATGTCTAGTTTGTATTGCTTCTGATTATGTAGAATTGCATCTGCGTAGCTTACAACTTATACCTGCAACGACCACTTACCCATAAGACACATTTAACTTGGGACTGGGATGTAGGTTGCATCTTGCATTGTCTTCTAGCTTGTACTGCTTCTAATTTCTTGAAATGGCACTTACGACGAGACACTTTTTACCTGATAGAGTGATATTTGTTGCATGTTCATATGGTGCCTAGCTTTCATTTCTTCTAATTTTGTTGAAATGCCTTCCGCTTACTATTTTTTCATACATATTCCATCCTCCTATCGTACGTGTGAATATGAAACACTGTCTTTTTTTGTATATATTCCATCCTCCTATCCCGCGCTTGCCTTACATCAAAGTAGTGTTCGTCTGTATCATGCATCAACCAGTTATGCAGAGCTAATTTTATTCATCTTCTTGTGGTTTTGACTTCATAAGGCAATATCGGAAAATAGGAAGGAAAATAGTAAGTTAGGGGATGTTGGTGGTACTCCGCACCGACGCAAACAGAGACTCTCTAGATTTGCCACTGCTACTGCTAATGAAGTTGAAGTCCTAAGTCTACATGATGAGTTCATCTCCTATACTCCATCATCGCAGGTGCTTGCTCTAAGTTGACAGTGTGATAATTGGTTTCATGTTGCATATGTTGTCTAGCCTGTATTTCTTCTATTTTGATTAAATTGCACCTGCTGAGTTTATACGTTATACATGTGCATATGACATGGCTTTCTGTGTCTAGAATACACTGCATCTATCTATCATACCATGTTCTTACATCAAAGTACTGTTGTTGTGTATCCCGCATTAGTAACTCATGATTGGACGCTTTTAACATGGCAGTTTGATAGTGGTTGCATCTTGCATTGATTTCTACGTTGTACTGCTTCTAATTTTTCGAATTGCCACTTATCACAAGACACTTTTAACTTGGCAGAGTAATATTGGTTGCATCTTTCATATGGTGTCTAGCTTGCATTACTTCTATTTTCTTGAAAATCCTTCTGCTTAGTTTGCACATCGTAGCTGTGAATATGTCATGCCGTCCTGTTTTTCTTACATATTCCATCCTCATACGGTTGTCTTACATCAAAGTATTGCTTGTCTGTATCATGCATCAATGAGTTCTGAAGAGTGATTTTATTCTTTTGTGTTGTGGGTACAGCTTGACATGGCAAAGTCAAAAAAGAGCAAGGAAAATAATATAGTAGGGAGTGTTGTTACTCGTCGGGTGAAATGAAAAGCTTACGCCGTCGAGATTCTGCTAGTACTTATAGTGCAAGAGAAGGTCCAAGTCCACCGGCTAAATCTACAAACACAAGATCACTGCTCCACCAGCTGCAGATCCGCTTCAACTGTATTTCAAAGATCTCAACCAGTTACTCGTTCGTTTGCTCGGGCGGCGGTTCCCAAGCTGCCTTCACACCTAACACTACTTCAAGCACTCGACACAACAGGACTTGGCAAGATCATATGAACCTCATGAGCATCAACACCAAGACGGTACCTGACCGAGTCAAGTTGCAGTTGCATGCTCCTTTATATGTACTCTCACAGTTTGATGTACACTAACACTTTCCATATTCGTTGTTGAACTAGCACCACGGCGCAAGCGGAAACAGACATAAGGGATAATGCTTGATAGATTAACAAAATCTAAAGGAGGAAGAATGGAGATCCATTTTGAGGCAGGTTTAAAAAGGCCACGTGATGCTACAGAGTCAGCCAAGTTAGTATCACAGCCGTTGTCGTTAGGTGTCATGCGCGTATCCTCCCAACGTGGATCCAGTACAGGAATGAGAAAGACAATACCCAGTTTAACACCTTCCTTGACCATTTATCTGTAAGTAATGTTATTCATCGCAATTAGTAATATTGTCTTGCTCTGTCCCATTACTTTCTAGCTTCCTCTTAATAAGACTCACATTCTTTTTTCAACAAATGAGGTTCAAGTTGGATCCGAAAGATTATGCAACTAAACAAGCATGCACTCATGTTTTTCAGTCTGCTCGGCGATAGTATCGGTACCACATTAGAAAATCTCACTTTGAAGGCAAGGCTAACAATGAAATCGCCCAAACATCTCCAGTGGAATATATTACGATGAAGACGGACAGCCCTCATTAAACACCGGTCCGATCCAAAGTATCGTAGGCTATATGTATTTGATCGGACCACATATTGAACTTGTATTTATGTATGTGCCATACAAGTGTATCTTCTTCTAGGCTAACTGTTTGAAGAACAAAACCAACGGTTCTAAAGTGAAATTCCAACAGACAACAGATCTCGTAGCTATATTGCACACCATGAGGCTCTTGTAAATAGCTGCTACTTCCTTCTTTTTTGTGCCATATTATCGTATCTATATTGACTTGTTCCAAATACAGAGGAAAGCCCGTGCGGACCAAAAGAACTCGAACCAATGCGGTGCAAATCTTCAAGGATTGCCACACCAAAGAAGATGAAGGGCATGAGCACACCAGTTCAAGCATTGTTGTAAGTCCTTACTCCTCCTGCATTGAACTGATTGGTACTGTGATGTGTTCATTTAACTACTTGGTTTGCCGCCAATGTCAGTTACTCTATTCACTTTTATACACAGTTGTCTTAACGTATCATTTCACCTTACATGGTTTAAAAGAGATGAAGGATATTCTTTTGGTCTTGATCTGTAATCTAGTTATTATGTTCACGTGCGCACACAATGATAAAATAGCCTGTTTGTTTTATATCTGTTTGCCCACGATATGAATGATGTCATACTATGTTCACCCTACTTTAAACCATGTCTCTTTATCCTTAGATGTCAACGAATGTGAGGAAATAGACAATACAGTAGGCATGCTACATGGACATATGTTCCGAAAGTGATTTTATTATGTAGTTGGCACTACAATACATGCTAATGTATTACAATAGTTCACCAAAATAAGTTATGTATAAACGATTAACCTACTTTGTTTGTTTTTGTCTCATTAGTAACTTATCTGGTACACTAATCTACAAGTTCAAACTTTCAGGAAGCTATGGAACAAATGATTGAACAGCCACAACCACCTGAAAGTGACGAGGCTACTACAGCACAATGTCACCTCTTGCCGCTTTGCAAGTCGTCAAGATCTCTTCACTAATAGTGCAAAAAGCACCTTCCTGCGTAATTCTGGGTTGGTTGTCAAGGTAACCTCGTCCAAATCGCCTACTGAACAAAATCTTCCTGCTAGACAGAGTGATATATCTGTGCCCCAGACACAAGTCCAATCCCTAATGGACGTTGTTTCGGAAACAAGAATAGTGGTTGAGAAATGTCGTCAAGATATGAATGGTTTTGAAACCATACTATCATACATTCTCTTCGTTGTTCAAGAGCAATGGCGGAAAAAAGGTGGAGATCGTGA
This sequence comes from Aegilops speltoides, assembly GCA_021437245.1. NCBI lineage: Eukaryota > Viridiplantae > Streptophyta > Magnoliopsida > Poales > Poaceae > Aegilops > Aegilops speltoides. Next base: position 16,961,778 of record CM038143.1, read on the forward strand.
TGCTCCATCAGATTCTACAGCCTGAAACATTAGCACTCGGGTCAAATAATCTGTGCTTCTATACATCTGATGGTGCTTTTATCTGGAAGGACTGTAAGCTTTATGCCAACATGCCTTTTGTTGTATGGTTGGAATTTATTTTGTTGTGATACAATATTTATGATGTTGCCACAGGCTGTAGTAATTACGACGCTATTTTTATATAGTGTAGGTTTATCTTAGTAATGTATTCGGCCGAAAGCTTCGTAGGAGCCCAACATGCCAACATTCGTCGGGCCCATTCCAATTGGGCTAAAACGATTCTGTTTAAATTGGCATGTAGCCCACTAAAAATATCTAGGCTTAAATCAGCATAAGCTTTCATATTTTTCTGGTAAGCCTGTGCCCATAGTGGGCCTTTAACAGGCCTAAACATAATTTGGGTCCTCAGTAAAAATAGGCCGTTTACAGGTGTAAATATCTCGAGCCCATAAAAAACATGGGCCTTTAATAGACCGAAAGTGAGATTGGGCCCTGATTGTGCCAAATGACCCACTGGACTTAGCAGGCCAAAATGGTGGCCCATTTACGATGCAGATATTTGACAGGCCGAAATTCGGACAGACCATAAATGCACCGACCTAATACACGGGCCTTTAACAGGCCAAAACTTCGGTCGGGCTAGATTATCGCCATTTTTATATGGGCCGTTAATGGGCCCGATATGGTGTTGGGCCACATATGGCCCATGGTTTACGTCCGGCGTTAACAGGCCGAAAATGACAACAGGCCGAAAGTGGCCCAAATCTATAGTGGGCCTCTAACAGGCCGAATGACACACATGGCCGAATATGACCCAAATCCTTCACGGTCTGCTTATGCGCCGAAAGTTTTGATGGCCTATAAATGGGCCCAAATGAAGTCGGACCTTTAACAGGCCGAAAATAAACCGGACCGTAATTCGGCCAATTACTTAGCGGACTGTTAACGGGCCAGAAGTGACCATGGGCCACACTGATGACAAATCTAGACCAGGTCGTTGACTGGCCGATTTGACAGAGAATGTTGGGCCTTTAGCTGGGCCGGCGCATTATGGTCTGCAGAATCTTGTGGACCTTTAGCTGGGCTAGCCCATTGTGGTCCGCAAAATCTTGTGGGCCTTTAGCTGGGCCGGCCCATTATGGTCTGGAAAATTGTGTGAGCCTTTAGCTGGGCCGGCCCATTATGGTCCTCAAAATCGTGTGGGCCTCTAGCTGGGTCAGCCCATTATGCGCTAAATTTTGTGGGCCTTTAGCTGGGCCGGCCCATTATGGTCCGCTAAATCTTATGGGCCTTCGGTTGGGCCGGCCCATTTAAACTTTGTGGGCCACTTTTGGGCCGGTCCACGTGTCAACATATCATAGGCCCATCTCGACCGTTGGATGAGTGACACCTGTGCCAACGCGGAGCTGACACGTGGATCCGTCAGCCAATGAGAATTTTACACGTGGAAAATCAGCATTGGTCGTGGCTGTTAATGGGTTATCGGATCAAAATCCGACCCGATAGCTTAACGGCGTTCCGTTACGGCGGATGCCACGTGTCGGTCACCCTTGACGAAAGCACTTCTGTGACGCACGATTTATCGTCATGGAAGTGGGCACTTCCGTGATGATAATTTTGGTAATGTCATGGAACACTTCTACGACAAAGACAGTATGACTATCTTGATTCTGTCATAAAATCGTCATGGATGTACATGCATGACAGAAAACGCGACCTACTGTGACAAACACGTATCATCACGGAAGTGTATTTTTTTGTAATGTTTGTCTACCACTTGTTGCCATGAGCATGATTGGGGTGATTCTTCTTATGATCTTGAAAATTTATTTAAGCCCCATGATGAATATGAGATTGATAATAGTGTTTGCAATAATTTTGAAAGTGGGTTTGGAAGAGTGTCAACTTTAGATGCCACATATTTGGAGAATCTTCAATCTTATGGTATTTTTGATAAAAGTGGGTTTGGAGAGGTCATGACTTTAGTTAATGTTAATCCCACTATTTTGGAAGAGTGTCAACTTCGCATGCATTTGGATCGTGTTGGAAATATTTTATGTGATAGTTATTTTGTTGAATTTGCTTACTATCCTACATGTAATTATTATGAGAGATGAAAATATGGTTGTAGAAATTTTCATGTTACTAAATTACCTCTCTTCATGTTGAGATTGCTACCATCTCTTTGTTCTTCCTTGCATATGCTAGTTTTTGCTTGCCTTGATAATTTGTTTGCTTACAAGATGCCTATGCATAGGAAGTATGTTAGACTTAAGTGTTTGTCACATGTTTTATGATGCTCTCTTTGTGCTTCAATTCTTGTCTTTCATGTGAGCATCATTGAAATCTCAATGCCTAGCTAAAAAGGCTTTAAAGAAAAGCGCTTGTTGGGAGACAACCCAATATTTTTCCTTGCTGTTATTTAATAAATCTTGCATCTACCTTCTATTTAGATGTGTTTTTATCTTTTAATTAGTGTTTGTGCCAAGTAGAACCTATAGGATAACCTATGATGATAGTTGATTTGATTCTGCTGAAAAATGTAAACTTTATGGCGCACAATTTAGTTTTTTAAATCACAAAACGTGATTTTATGTTGATTATTTTTGCTGCTGACCAATAGACAAATTGTACAGGACTTCCTATTTTGGTAGGATTTTAAAGTTCCATAAGTTTGCGTTAGTTACAGATTGCTGCTGCACTGTTCGCGCTTTTGATGATTCTATTTTTCGTGTGTTGTTTGCTTATTTTGATGCATCTATGGCTAGTAAAATAGTTCATAAACCATAGAGAAGTTCGAATACAGTAGGTTTAACACCAAAATAAATAAAGAATGAGTTCATTACAGTACCTTATGTGGTGGTTTTCTTTTCTTTCACTAACGGAGCTTATAAGATTTCCTGTTGAGTTTTGTGTTGTGAAGTTTTCAAGTTTTGGGTAAAGCTTTTATGGACTATGGAATAAGGAGTGGAAAAAGCCTAAGATTGGGGATTCCCTGCACCCCAAGATATTCAAGGATAGCCAAAAGCCTAAGCTTGGGGATGCCCCGGGAAGGCATCCCCTCTTTCGTCTTTGTTCATTGGTAACTTTACTTGGAGCTATATTTTTATTCGCCACATGATATGTGTTTTGCTTGGAGCGTCGTGTATTATATTAGTCTTTGCTTTTTAGTTTACCACAATCATCCTTGCTGTACACACCTTTTGGTAGAAGCCTACTTGATTAGAATTTGCTAGAATACTCTATGTGCTTCACTTATATCTTTTGAGCTTGATAGTTTTTGCTCTAGTGCTTCACTTATATCTTTAAAAGCACGGCGGTGGCTTAATTTTGAAGAAATTGCTAGTCTCTCATGCTTCACTTATATCTTTTTGAGAGTCTTATAGAACAGCATGGCATTTGCTATGGTTACAAATTTGGTCCTAGAATGATGAGCATCCAAGTTGGGTATAATAAAAACTCGAAATTATTTGGGAGAAAAGGACTACGGGTACTGCAGCAGGTACCACACCTGCGAGTACAAGAGTTCAATGTCCAAAGGCGCGCCCATAGGGACATGCTAAAATCCATGTCGATGACCAGGCAGAGGGGGCTCAACATCGGCTATCTGCAGAGATAATGCTGGAAACTACCCTGGCAGTTCCTCTCTAGTCATTGAAGGAGTTTGCGACCCTTTGACGTTGGAGGCAATAGCCTTCCCAGAATCCCTATCATTAGCACAAGATCTTCACTTGCAAAACATTGTTATAGCTTCTGACTCAAAGCAAGTGGTGGCAGATATTAAGCAAGACAGCCATGGAAGAATTGGAGCAATCATCACTAATATCAAAACTAGATTAACTACTTCTAATTGTAATTTTACTTTTGAATGTCGTGCGGTCAATGTCGACGCACATAATTTAGTTAGATTTTCTCTTTCGCTAGCCCTGGGTCATCATGTTTGGTTTGGGAAACCACATGACCAAAATTCTGTCCCACTAGTGGTTTTTGATTAATATAAAGTTGGCTTTACCCTTAAAAAGTTAGACGATTATCAGTGCAATTCTCAAAATAGGCTTTCGCCCCGCTTTATAGATAAAGCACCAACCGAATAAGTACACGGACGAACGATACAAGATGGTGAGGTAATCCTCTTACAAAGCCGATCGTTTGATAATCAGCACAAGCAGAACGCACGCGACCACTACCAAGAAAGAGCACCGGGAGAACTAGACACACCCCACACTACAACCTAGCAAACCTAAGCTCCACGACAACGTCCTCAAGAGGGAAAACGGCACAGAGTGTCACCGTTGCCGAGTCCACACCTGACAAAAGGTCTTCACCCGGAGTCCTGACACGAAGAGAAGAACCATGACGACGTATTCAAGAAGAGCACGACACTAACGGGCGCCACCGTCGTCGGCGCCAAGGCACAGAGCTTTCGCTTAGCAACTCCCCCATGTCACCACGAGGTCGCCAGGCGTAATGCGGAAGTGCTAGAGTCCCGTATCCGGATCAGGATGCCGCCCCTCCGAGTGAGAGGGCACATCCGAGCTGCCAACCGCTGCACCTCCCTTTTCCCACACAACCCTGGAGGAGAGCCACCAGACTCACAATGATGCCCGCCGAAGAGAAACCATGCGAACCGCCATCCGAAGCCGCCGCCCCGGCATCCCTATCACCAGATAGCATATGTCGCGCACATCATGGCGCACTCAACCACGGTAGGAAGAGCGACACCAGCCCGTCAACTCCTAGCCCGGCATCTGTTGGGGATGTAGTAGTTTCAAAAAAAAATCCTACGCACACGCAAGATCATGGTGATGCATAGCAACGAGAGGGGAGAGTGTCGTCCACGTACCCTCGTAGACCGGAAGTGGAAGCGTTAGAACAACGCGGTTGATGTAGTCGTACGTCTTCACGGCCCGACCAATCAAGCAGCGAAAGTAGGGCACCTCCGAGTTCTAGCACACGTTCAGCTCGATGATGTCCCTCGAACTTCGATCCATCCGAGTGTCGAGGGATAGTTTCGTCAACACGACGGCGTGGTGACGATGTTGATGTTCTACCGTCATAGGGCTTCACCTAAGCACCGCTACAATATTATCGAGGAGGACTATGGTGGAGGGGGCACCGCACACGGCTAAGAGATCAATGATCTGTTGTTGTGTCTCTAGAGGTGCCTCCCTGCCCCCATATATAAAGGAGCAAGGGGGGAGGGGGCGGCCAGCCAGGGAGGAGGCGCACCATAGGGAGTCCTACTCCCACCGGGAGTAGGACTCCCTCCTTTCCTTGTTGGACTTGGAGAAGGGGGGAAAGAGGAGGGAGAGAGAGGAAGGAAAGGGGGGTGGGCGCCGCCCCCCTCTCCTTGTCCTATTCGGACTAGGGGAGAGGGGCATGCGGCCCAGCCCTGTCCGCCTCTCCTCTTCTCCACTAAGGCCCACCATGGCCCATTAAGCCCCCGGGGGGTTCCGGTAACCCCTCGGTACTCGTGTAAAATCCCGGTTTCACCCGGAACACTTCCGATATCCAAATATAGACTTCCAATATATCAATCTTCATGTCTTGACCATTTCGAGACTCCTCGTCATGTCCGTGATCATATCCGGGATTCCGAACAACCTTCGGTACATCAAAACTCATAAACTCATAATATAACTGTCATCGAAACTTTAAGCGTGCGGACCCTACGGGTTCGAGAACTATGTAGACATGACTGAGACACATTTCCGGTCAATAACCAATAGCGGAACCGGGATGCTCATATTGGCTCCTACATATTCTATGAAATTCTGGTCAAACCGCATAACAACATACGTTGTTCCCTTTGTCATCGGTATGTTACTTGCCCGAGATTCGATCGGCGGTATCTCAATACCTAGTTCAATCTCGTTACCGGCAAGTCTCTTTACTCGTTATGTAATGCATCATTCCGTAACTAACTCATTAGCTACATTGCTTACAAGGCTTATAGTGGTGTGCATTACCGAGAGGGCCCAAAGATACCTCTCCGACAATCGGAGTGACAAAACCTAATCTCGAAATACGCCAGCTCAACATGTACCTTTGGAGACACCCAGAGCTCCTTTATAATCACCCGAGCACGTTAGACGTTTGGTAGCACACAAAGTGTTCCTCCGTAAACGGAGTTGCATAATCTCATAGTTGTAGGAACATGTATAAGTCATGAAGAAAGCAATAGCAACATACTAAATGATCAAGTGCTAAGCTAACGGAATGGGTCAAGTCAATCACATCATTCTACTAATGATGTGATCTCGTTAATCAAATGACAACTCATGTCTATGGTTAGGAAACACAACCATCTTTGATTAATGAGCTAGTCAAGTAGAGGCATACTAGTGACATTATGTTTGTCTATGTATTCACATGTGTATCATGTTTCCGGTTAATACAATTATAGCATGAATAATAAACATTTATCATGATATAAGGAAATAAATAATAACTTTATTATTGCCTCTAGGGTATATATCCTTCAGCATCAGTCATAGAGTCTGGGTAGGCGCATCCACCATAGGAGCCACCCACACCTGTGTCCCTAGCCAATCCCGGTGGACAGGGAGGGACACGACTCCAAGACTGCCGACGGCCGCCGATGAGTAAGCTCCAAGCCCTTGGCCAAGCGACTCACACGACACCATATCCATGGTCACTGGCGCCGATCCGTGCACCGACACAACACTACCACGACCACCACCACCGAGCAGCATACCCACGCGGAAGCCCGCGAGCACATCCCGGGCCAAGCCCGACCTTTCCTACCCGAAGCAAAGGCTCTGATCCGCCCCGGGCCTTAATCAGGCCTGGCCGGGCACGAACCCTAGATCTGAGCCAGCCGCCGACACACATCCAGGAGAAGGAGGTCACCATCGCCGCCCTCGCGCCGCCTGCCGAACCACCGCTGCCACACCGCCGTAGCACACCAGGCCCGCACTGCCCCCCTACCCAGCCGAGGCATGCACACAGAGGCCGGGCAGGGCCCACCAATGCTAGCCACCACGCCCGCAAGGCGGAGCCGCAGCAACCAGCCAAGGCCACCTAGGCCCGGGCCGCCTTCCACCTAAGCCATTGTCGTCGTGGCGCAAAGGCCCGCCCGCCCGCCGCCCTCGGCCGCGCCACGAGCAGCAAAGAAGCAGCAGGCGCAGATCCAACCCGCCACCATCATCGACCTCGCGCCCGCCACCATCCACGCCACCAAACCAGAGAGAGCTGGCGATGCATGGTGAGGCGCCCCCACCACCAAGGAATGAGAGGTCCCTCGCCGCCGAGCCTGGGCGCCGCGGAGGAGGAGGTGAGGTGAGAGAGGCGGCGGCGCCGGAATTAGGGATCCCCTGCCGCCGCTGGGCGACGCGAGGGAAAGGAAAGGGATCTCGAGTGTTGACAGTTTGACGGCATACAACCTGACCTTATCAGTGCAATTAGTAATGTGGTGTCCCAAAACCGGTAATCTTGCAAAAAATATATGTAAAGTGGTATCAAGTTGTTAGCTTCTGTTTTTCTTGGGGGGAAACATTGTTAGCTTCAGTTGTGATAGTTGTATGCAACATTTGCACTCGAACGGATCACAAGGCGAGCGAAGAGCAGGGCCCACCATCCGAACCCGTGAACACTCGGGCCTGCACACCGGAGCGGCAACCGTCTCACGAATTTGCTCCGGCTCATAACCGCTCGCGGCCTTGGCTTTCCCCCCACCATCTGCCCCGCCTTCTTTCAAAGTTCGAACAACCGCCTTCCCTCCTCCTCCTCCCCTCGCCCCCTCTTCTTCGTCCACACCAAGAACTCGATCCCTGCCCATGGAGAAACACGAGCGCGCGGCTGTCGATCCGCTCGAGGGGCAGACGGAGCAGGGCGGGGAGGATCCCGCTCCGGCGGCGGCTCCCGCCGGTGACGTAGCCGGCGCCAAGGAGGGCGAGCAGGAGCGCGTCTCGGAGACGCACAATCCCGTCAGCGCCGCCGCGTCGGAGTGCGCCAAGAAGCAGGACCTTGAGGTGGTTGATTGATGGTGGTTCAGAGCGGCGGGCGACAGAAAGAGCGGAATGCTCTGTTCTTGACGTTCTTGTTGGTTCTTTCTTTGGCGCAGGAAACTTCGCCGGAGTCGGACGAGGTCGCAGGAACCTCCGCGGGGGCATCGACTTCGACCGCCGCACCGGCCGCAGGCGACCCAGCTCCCCCTGCTCGAGGAAGGAAGCAGCCCCGGCCCGAGCACTTCATCCCGGAGGAAGCGGCAGCCACAGCCAGCGCCAAAGCTCGCCGGGGCGACATCATCCTCGACAGGTTCCTCTCGTCTACTATGGCCCGCGGCTCCTCGGCTTCGGACTGGGCGAGGGACATCACGGCGGAGGACGCGGGTCAGCCCGAGCGCCCGCGCGGCGTCGAGAGCTTCAGGATCAGGGACGCGAGCCGCCACGCCGCGCGCGCCTGCGGGCTACGCGTCGCGATCAGCCGCCTCGGAGCCTCGTGCGGCGGCGCATCGTCGCCATCAACGGCAGCGCCAGGACAGCCCGACGGGAGCGGGAGCGGGAGGATGTACGGCATCCTCGCCGTTCTGGGCGCTTCTCTTGCGCTCAGCGTGGTGTCCTGCGTGCTGTTCTACCTCGTCGGTCGGGGTAGCGAGGCTGCTCCGTCCGGAGAGAACCAGGACAAGGTAATCGCCCCTGCTTCTCAATTCTCAATTTCTCACGCATCTTTATCATGCAGGCTTATGTGTATGTGTTCTGACCTGCAATTTTTGTTGATCTTTCTGTTCTTCACTGACAGTGAGCGGTCTGAGCGATTCAGCAAAGGGGATGGCTGCATAGTGGATCAGAGTACATTTGGTGTTCCTCTTCTCCGAAGCTTACATACGTTGGAATCCCTTATCTGTGATTCTGTACCTAGTTTTTGTCCGAACTGGTGTGGCTTTGAACTGTATGTGTGAGTGCAATCCAGAGTTAACTCAAGTTTATCATAAGCCTTCTGTGCTTGCAGTCTCTGAATACTGAATTAAGTTTCTCCTGTCACATCGCTGTAATGTAGCATAGCACTACAGTGTTTTTCCTTTTGAGTTTTGATTGTGGTCACGAGGTGATTTTTAGCACTAAATTCCATCCATACCATGCTGTCAGTTTCAATACTGAATTTGAGTCTCTTCATAAGCCCTCTATGCTCATAGATTTCTGAATGCAGAGTACTATTAATTGTTATACTGATGGCACTTTTATATCGAGGTGACTGTTTGTAACTGAAATTCAGAATGAACTCCGACTAGTACTAGGCTTCTGTGTTCTGACATGCAATTTCTGGTGTTGCTTCTGTTCTTCACTGACAGTGAGCGGTCTCAGCGATTCTAGGTTCAGCAAAGTGTATAGTTGCATAGTGGATCAAGTGTATTTGGTGTTCCCCTTTCTCCGAAGCTTGCGAGGCCTTGGAATCCCTTTTCTGTAGTTACTTTTTGTTCGAGGAATTGCTGTTAGAGCGTAGCTGGGGTGGTGTGGCTACGAACTGTGGTGCCATGGTGATTGGGTGTCAGTGGAATCCAGAGATTCTGAATACTGAATTAAGTTTTTGTTGTCGCGTCGCTGTAATGTAGCATGCCCCACTACAATGTTGTTCCTTCTGAGTTTTGACTCTGGTCACAAGGTGATTTTTAGCACTATAATTCCATCCATCGTATGCTGTCAGCTTCTGAATACTGAATTTCAGTCTCTTCAGACAGACGGTACTCCCTATGTAAAGAGAATATAAGAACGTTTAGATCACTATCTAAATGCTCTTATATTCTCTTTACTGAGGGAGTATATCTAGGTGACTGTTTGTAAGTGAAATTCCAACCTTTTTACGGTGGCAGTTTATGTATACTGAATTCCAGTCGACAATTTTTGGTGTTGTTTCTGTTCTTCAGTGACAGTTAGCGATCTGAACTGTTCAGGATTCAGCAAGAGGATAGCTACATACTACACCCCTGATTCAATCGTCCCGGGGCTGGCACCCCAACAAACACGCCAGCAACGCACAAAAGCATCATCCATCAACAACGCTAAGCCAAGTCTCTGCACAAGGAGAATATCCCAAGCCGTAGCACGTCGAAATCCCTCCAAGAACAAGCTAAAGCACTCCTAGCCGTTTTTCTCCGTGCCTGCCTTCATCCGCCATCCCCCAGTCTTAGTATCCAGGACGCCCATCTATGTCTTAGTATCCAGTCTCAATGCCGACTCGATCCAGAAGTTTTGCGCATCGTTGCAGCCCCATTTTTGTTTCCACCTTCACCTGCAATACACTCCAATCATTAATCCAGTACGGGACCTTGAACAGCACAATATTGGGTTCACTAGGCCATTTCTTTTGAAAACAAGCCCGGTTACGCGTTCTCCAGATGCTCCAAATAATGGCACCAACCCCCACAGAAAAATGATTCTTATTCTCAGATTTCATACCTTTCAGCCACACATTGAAGCCAGTATCAGCATCATAGAAATCACAAACAATTCCTAAACGGCAACTTACTATATTCCAAATGTACCTGGCCAGGGGGCATTGGAAAAAAAGATGATCAGTAGACTCTTTACTCCCACTGAAAAGACATTCAGATTCACATTTCCCCCATGGTGTAACAAAACATCTCTGGTCAGGATACTTTTTTTCAGAACCAACCAAAGAAAGGTTTTAATCCTATGTGGGATTTTAACCTTCCAAAGGAATCTATTAGGTCATTTGTCTCCCATCTGCATTGCAAAGTAGAAGGTTTTCACACTATATTCCCCTGAAGATGAAAAAGGCCAAGATAACTTGTCATCTTCCCCATTAAGCGAAACACTACTGCAAAGAGCAACTAGCTGTTGTCACAATTCTGCTTTCTCCCCAACCAGAGCTCTTCTGAAACTCAATGAAGAGAGACTGCAAGAAAGAGCTTCATACACTGTAATATGATGATTTTGAGAGATGTTATATAATCCGGAAAAGGATATGGCCAAATTATATTTTCCCAGCCACCTATCTTCCCAAAACCTAGATTTTTTTTTCCATTTCCCACACAAAATTTGCAACAAGACAAAAATAGTTCATTAATTTGTAGCATCCCCTGCAAAAAATGAGAATCCCCTTGCCTAAGCTGAACTTGTCCTAAGACTGAACTACCAATATACTTATCCCATAATATCTTCTGCTACAGCCCCTTCATATCCCCCCGCAAAAAAAAGCCCTTTCATAGTAAACAACTTCCACAACCATTTAGCAAGCAAGACAATATTCATAAGCTCCAGGTCCAACACACCCAAGCCACCTAAATCCTTGGATCTACAGACAGAATCCGAGGCTACTAAATGATATTCTGCTTTTCTTTCTCCCCACTCCAAAGGAAATGAGCCCTGGATCTGTCATACCTTTTTTCTATAACCTTTGGGAGACCATAAAAGGAAATCATAAACAAGGTTAAGCTAGTTAAGGAGGAGTTAATCGGTACGCACGACATTCACTTCGCGGTGGTAGTTGCTAGTAATTTCAGTCAAACTCCCGCTCCTTCGATTTTCCAACTCCACAACTCCAATTTACATTGCACAAATAGCCAGCTTCTCACTCTCATAACCAATATTTAAACCGTTCGGCTGGAACTCCTCGCCTGGAGTCACGGAGTTGAGAAGTTGGAGGGCTACCCAACACGCCCTAAGAAACCTCCCTAGCCAACCTCCCATTCTTTTCCCCGTTTTCTCCACAGAAGGATTCCAATCACTCTTTTTTAATCTTTTCTCGTCAATGGGTATCCCCAAATATTTTATTGGCAATGCTCCTCTGCCACAAGTCAAAATCTCTTCAAATTCTTTTATTCTACCCTCATCCGTCCCAGCACAAATCGCTAATTTTATGGAAATTAATCTTCAGACCAGACATAAGTTCAAACATCCCTAAGATCATTTTCACACATTTTGTATGTTCCAAATCATCCTGGAAAAGAAGAATTGTGTCATCTGCATATTGCAGAATGGCAACATCTCCCTGTCTCTGATGCTTGGCAAGCCCAGTTACTAATCCTATTCTACAACTCTATCAAACAAAATAGGCAAACACATTGCCCCCTCCCCCCGCCGCGTGTGTTTTGAAATAAGGATCAATCTCCCCATAACAATAATCTTCCCACCAGATATAGTTTTCATAATCCAGTCATTCCATTCTAAGGGTTTGAAGTAGGAAAGGCCATTTGACAATAATCTTCCCACCTTAACAATATATTTTTTTTCATTCTAAGGGTTTGAAGTAGGAAAGGCCATCAAGGCTTTTTCGAAATCGACCTTAAAAAGCACCCCCTGGAGTTCTCTTTTTATGCAGTGTTCAAAGTTTCATCCAAAATCAGGACCCCTTCTAAAATGTATCTGTCACACAAGGCCATGGAATCCCTTGTATCTACTTTGTTTTCGTTCATTGCATCCCTGAACATAGCATTGTTATGTTAGTGCCTTTGAACTGTTGTGGCCAGTGGCGGAGCTAGACAAAATTTGTTGTGGGAGCAAGACATAGTATGACTGTTTAAGGGTCAAAGGCTTAAAAATCCCCTTCTAAGCCCTTTAAAAAAACTCCAAAAATTGGTTTATAGCTGGGGGCAATTGCCCCCCCTTCCCCCCACATAGATCCGCTGATGAAGTGGAGGAGCAAGTTCACGGAAAAATTAACGACAGTGTCGCCATTTGTTTAACCGGGCGCCCAGGGATGGGTCCTGAAGGGGGACGCGAATACTGCCTACTTCCAGGCGATCGCCAACAGACGCCGTAGACGCAACACCATCCCCTTCCTTTGGGATGGGGAGACCCTCCTTCAGGACCCCCGTGACATCCGGACCCATGTCGACGGATTCTATCGGTCCCTCTTCTCTCCCGCTCCTAGGAGCGGCATCTCTCTTACCCCCGATTGTTGGGCTGGTGCCCAACTAGTATCTGACGCGGAGAACGCGTCCCTGACGGCCCCCTTCTCTGAGCAGGAGGTCTGGGAGGCCATCAAGGGTATGAATTCCTCTTCTGCGACGGGCCCGGACGGTCTTCCGGTCATTTTCTTCCAGACCTTCTGGAACGTGATTAAACCCGAGGTCATGGCCATCTTTGATGAATTCTTTGTGGGATCTATTGACCTAGGTCACCTCAACTTCGGGATCATCTCCCTCATCCCCAAGGTCCCTGGGCATGCGACATCCGCCCAGCCCGCCCGATCACGGTCATTAACGTGATCTTCCGGATCCTGGCCAAGGGGTACGCCAATAGGGTGACCCTGCTTGCAGATCGGATTACCCACCCTAACCAGTCGGCCTTCATTAAGGACCGGTACATCCTGGATGGTGTCCTAGTACTTCATGAGGTTCTTCATGAGGTCCGGGTTAAACGCCTGAAGGCGGTTTTTCTGAAGATCGATTTCCATAAAGCCTACGACACGGTTAGCTGGACCTTCCTCAGGGAAGTCCTTCTTCGGAAGGGCTTTGACGACCGATGGATCACTAGAGTCATGCAAATGGTCTCTTGCGGTCGCACGGTGGTCAACATCAACGGCGAGATCGGTCCTTTCTTCCCTACCCTATGTGGGGTGCGCCAAGGCGACCCCTTCTCCCCGTTCCTCTTCAATATGGTAGTGGACGCTCTTGCCTCCATTCTGCATAAGGCAAAAGCCGCGGGCCACATCCGTGGGATTACCCCCCACCTTTCTGAGGGCTCGGGATCTCCATCCTCCAGTATGCTGACGACACGATCATCATGGTCGAAGGCTCGGAGATGGACATCGCCAACCTTAAGTTCCTCCTTCTCTGCTTCCAACGGATGTCGGGCCTCAAGATCAACTTCGACAAGAGCGATGTTATGGTGATGGGATATTCCCCCTCTGAGTCTGTGGCCATTGCCAACAGACTTAATTGCCGCCTGGGTTCATTTCCCACTTCCTACCTAGGGATGCCCATTAGTGACTCGCGTCTCTCCATCGCGGACCTGCGGCCCTCCGTGACCAAGCTCCAGTCCCGGTGCGAGCCCTGGCAGGGGAGGTGGCTTTTTAAGGCGGCCCGGACTATTCTCATCAACTCATCCCTCTCCAGCCTCCTCTTGTTTCTTATGAGTTTCTACAGCCTCCATGAGTCTCTCCATAAGGAGTTCGCCAAAATTCAGTCCCGATTCTACTGGGCTGGCAAGCATGGCAAGCAGAAGTATCACATGGTCAGCTGGCCTGACATCTGCAAGCCCAGGGAGCAAGGTGGCCTGGGCATCATGTGCTCTAAAAGGATGAATATTGCCCTTCTATCCCGGTGGCTGTGGCGCATTGCGCATGGTCATGGTGGCCTCTGGCTCGACATTATCCGGAATAAATACCTGCGGGGTCAAACCCTTGCCTTCTGCCAGAAATCGGGCGGGTCTCAGTTCTGGCAGTCTCTCGTCCAGCTTCTCCCGGTGCTCCGCATTGGTACCTCCATCTCGGTGGGGTCCGGCCTCTCGACGCTCTTCTGGTTTGATCGCTGGGCCGGCGACTCTCCCTTTGCGGCCCGCTTCCCCGCCCTCTTCTCTATCTCCGCCGACCCCATGATTTCCGTTGATAGGGCCCTTCTTGACTTAGGGCGCCTTGCTTTCCGTCGGCCCTTTGGGCCGGCGGAATCCGCCGCCTGGCGTGAGTTTCTCGATTGCGTTGCTCTGCATGAGCCGTTGGTAGATGGGGGTCAGGACCTTGTGCGCTGGCGCTTGGAACCATCGGGCCAGTTCTCAACCAAGTCGCTGTACATGGCCATTGCCCCCTCCTCCGCCCCCTCCCCTATCGATGGTGTGGTCCGTCCGCGTCCCCCTGAAGATTCGCATCTTCATGTGGCAGTGGATTCGCGGACGAGTCCCGTCCGGTGTGGAGGTCTGCAAGCGCAATGGCCCGGGCACTGGTTTCTGCCCGCTCTGTGGAGTCCCGGAAGACTCGAACCACATATTCTTCGCTTGCGTCTCCGCCTAGTTCCTCTGGAGCTGCTTTCGCGAGATTGTCGGTGGAAGTTGGTGCCACACCAATTTCCCGGACTTATTTGCTGAACTCCAGATGTCCCCCGCGTCCTCTCGCCACATTAGGTGGCTTGAGGTTGGGGTTCTTGCCTGGACTCTTTGGACCGTTCGCAATAAGCTTGTGATCCAGCGTACTCCCCTTCGTCGCGCTACTGACGCTCTCTACAAACTCTCGGGTTTCTTGCAGCTTTGGCGGCCGCTTAGCCGCCCCCCGGACTGGGACGCCATCTCAGCCTTCATTGCCGACCTCCGCTCGATGGCCGTCCGCCTGTCGCCGCTGCCCCCGTCGCCCCCGCCGGATCCAGACTAGACTCCCTGCGCTTGGAGTGTTTTGTTTTCTCTCTTTCTTTTGGGCTTGTTGAGCTGTGCCCTCAGCAGAACCTGTGTACTTTGTTGTGAGACTCGGGTAGTGTGTGTGTGTGAACCTGCTTTGGTTGTATGTCTTGTGGCGGTTTGCTTTATTTATAAAGCGGGGCGAAAGCCTTTTTGGGTATTTGTTTAACCGTGGAATGTAGTATTCATGGGGAGTAGTGTGCGAGCAGATGGCAGTGTGCTCTTGCGCTACACCACTGCCGATTGCATGGTAAACCTATGTTGTTTTTCCTTATTAACATATCTCTTATCTTTCAATTTTTCTAATTGTTTGTTTCTTGGTTACATGCAAAAATCAAGAGTTGAGACACGTCCACATCACACCTTTGACTTCGGGATAATTCCACCGCCCATGCAGCGCAGGTGGCTCCAACATTCTTAGGACAGTGTGTGTCCCACGTATGAATAGAGAGAAAAGAAAAATAAACAAATCTGCAAGAAGCTCAACAAGTTTTAGGAGAAAATACTCATTAATAGGCAGCACAAGACTACAACAAACTTACAAAGTCTACTATACAACACCACAATAAGGATTAAGGAGGTCCTTCTGAATAAGAGGGTGCCTGTCGTCTTGAAAAGGAGGGTGCACTGGATTATAGTATACTGACGGCATCATGTGCCGAGAACGAAGCTTGGTACTTCTCTTTTTTTTGTTTTTTTGTTTTTTACATATGATTCCGTCATATTGAGCAATAATATCATGAGTGCCATTCCATGCTACTAATTTTTGCTTGCCCATGGTGATAATCCATCAGTTGTTCATTTTTTGAATTTTTAAGGTCATAGTGGTAACAATATGTGGGGTTATGCATTTCTATCAGAAGGATGGTGATGTTTAGGTGAAGAATCCTATGGAGATACATAGGGGAGTCTTTAGTGTGTTTTTTTTCTCATCTCTTGATAATGTATAGCTTATTGTTTGACTCACTTTTTTGGTTTATTTTGTTTTCTACATTATCATGCAAAGTTCAGCGTTAAACTTGTGCGTATGTAATTCCATCTAATGGTTGTACTGCCCTTGTGTGCATGGAAAGTATTCCCCATTGTGGAACTTTTTTACCTACTTGCCCTATGTTGTAGGTTAGGAGACTGCCATTATTAAACTTTGTTATGCTATAAAGATATCAATGCTTTTTTAGCATAACTTTTTTTTTATCACAAATGGATGGGGTCCAAGTCCACCTACGATCACATGCAGAAAAAACATGTCTATTGCCGGGCGCAGCGGAGCGCGCCATTTCATCTAGGAGTAGTTCAGATTTCAGAGTGAACACAAGCTAGCATTGCGGTTTTTCAAAAATAATCACACTGGTCCAGAAATAAAATGCTTTCATTGAGAGTTGAACTCAAGACCTCCCGCTTACTAAACGGGTGCTCTAACCAACTGAGCTATGAAAGCAGCTGCTGCAATTTCGAAAATAGAGCTATATAGCAGTACCAGCAAACAGAATAAAAACAAAACTGAATCATCTGCCAAACGGTAGCTTAATGCGGAAATCTTGAGCCAGCCCAGGTTCATTCCCTTTCCATGGAGACCTCAGTGAGGAGGGCTGCAATTGCGGTGTTCTTCAGTGACAGTTATCTGTCTGAATGATTCAGCAAAGGACAGCTACGTAGCGGGGCAAAGTACATTTGGTGTCCCCTGTGTTAGAAGGGAGAGAGGGATTTGGTGGAATTGTTGTTTTATTGCTTGAGCCTCATGGGCATATATATAGGAGTACAATGATCTACTTGGAGTACAAGACAAGCCGGAACAAATCTAGTCTATCTTGTCTTTCCTAACTAAATGTAATACTCAACATCCCCCCGCAGTCACAACGGTAGCGACGCAAACGGTGAGACTGGAGAAGAATTCGAAGGCAAGCCGACGGACACCCCCGATCAACAGATCGGCCGACGATCGCGAAGTCGTGGCTGGAGTAGAAACCGACGAGGTTGCTCAAGCAGGCGGTAGCCCTTTGTGCCGTTTGTCGATGTAGCCGAGAGCGTGTGTGGTGGAGCCGTGGACGAGGTAGCCGTGCAAAGAATGCCGTGATCGATGTCGAGTCAGGGTGGCCGGTGTCGAGGAAGTCGCCGTGGAGCCGCGGGCGCAAGGAGGCACCGAGTTAGCATGGGCGCATTGGTGTCGAAGTAGTGGTGCGCCGGGAAGAAGATGTTGTTGACGACGCGTTGCGGCGGGTTTGCCAAGCCCGGGGACACATCGTAGACGAAGGCACGCACCGGTGTTGCTAGCACCGGGCATGCGTAGACGGACGAAGACGAAGTTGACGAAGCGCTGCCAGGCTTGCCAGGCCCGGGGACACATCGTGGATGAAGGCACGCATCGGTGTTGCCAGCATCGAGCATGCGAGACGAGGACTCGCACGAGCTGTACGCCATGTCGGAGAAGTCGGAGAGGCCAGCAGAGAAGGACTGGAGGACGGTTGCGGCGCCAATCGGCGAGGGGCCAATGTCGCCCGCGGTTGTCGGAGTAGATGAAGCGGTCGGGGTAGAAGACGGCGACGCCGGGCGACAATGGTCTTTGACGAAGACGGCGGGGTGGACGGGCGGCGGCGGCGTCTACAAAGGTAGCGGCGGCGGCGGCCAAAGAAGAGCGGCAGCGGCGGCCTGACGGCGGCGGCGGCGGCTAGGTTAGGAGTGCGGCGGCGGTGCTCGAAGTAGGCGAAGAACCCTGACAGTGTGACGAAGACCGGCGGTCGGACGGTGGCGTTCCCGCGCCAAGGGAGACGGCGCGGCGCATACCACAGGAGGTCGACGCGCGGGGACGGCGGAGTGGACCACGGGCCGCGGCGCTACGGCCCGAAGGGGCGATGCAGCGGGCTAGGCGGGTCGGGGCGACGGCGGGAAGACCTATGGGCGGTGGCGGGGACTGCGGGCCGCGACGTTGCGGCCCAAAGGGGCGACACAACGGCGGTTCACGAGTCGGTGCAACCGCGGGGACAGCCTTGGGACGAAGGCGTGGACCGCGTGCCACGCTCGCTACGGCCTGACGGGGCAACGCAGCGGCGGTGCGAGGGTCGATGCAGCCACGGGGCGGCCTAGAGCGGACGCCCTCAGTCGCGGCGGTGGATCGGGTCGCGGCACTACTCGAAGGGGCGACGCAGCGGTGACGCGGGTCGGTGCAGCCGGGAGAGGAACCACGGGGCGGCGGCACTGCGGCACGACGGGGCGACGCAGCGGCAGCGACCGATGCTCGATCGGTGGAGAGGCGCGCTGAACTCGGGACGATCTTCATGGGACTGCGTGGTAGCGTAATGACGGGCGGTCGGTCGTGGCGTAGATGAGGCGGATCGTGGCGGCGAGAGGGTGATCAAGCCGATCGCGCGAGGTCGAGGACGCCGCTTCGGTGGAGGCGTGGTGGCGGCGAGTCCGAGATGAAGCCGGCGGCGGCGGCGGCGGCGGCGGTGTGATTGGCCGCCGCATGGCGTGAGGCCGCCGGGTCGGGGTGATGCAGAGTCCGGTCGAAGCAAGCGGTGACGGCGGTGTAGATCGACGGCGAAGTCGTCGCTGAACGTGGCGGTGAAGAACGCCGATGTCGCGAGGTCGCCGGGTCGGCGCGACCAATGGCCGACGACGAGGCCGCCCGCCGGGCGACCAACGGCAGACGCGTGGACGACGCGCGCGAGGTCCGGGTCGGTGAAGAAGCCGCCAATCGCGCGGTGTTGGAGTAGAGCGCCGACGGGTCGACGGCGGCGGTGGATGGCGCAAACCGGATCACATAGACCGGAAAACCAAAGAGTAGACGCCGATCAAAGCGACCGGAGAGAGAGAAAACCGGATCAAAGGATCGGGAAAAAGACTCTCTAGGGCAGCCGGCCAACACGGACGGCGGATGAACCTTAGGTGCGGCAGCAGCTGCCCCGGCGGCGGTCATGGAGGCCGACCGCCCGAAGCGGCGTGCAAAAGTGAAGAAGCGGCGGCTAGGGTTTAGGATCGACCTGCGATAGATACCATGTTAGAAGGGAGAGAGGGATTTGGTGGAATTGTTGTTTTATTGCTTGAGCCTCATGGGCATATATATAGGAGTACAATGATCTACTTGGAGTACAAGACAAGCCGGAACAAATCTAGTCTATCTTGTCTTTCCTAACTAAATGTAATACTCAACACCCTGAAGCATACAATACAGGGCACCTGTAGTTAGTTTGTTCGACGAATCGCTGTTAGACCATAGCGTTGTACACCTCTGAACTCTGAATGGAACCTAATGCTAACATGTGTCCGTCGAATTCAGAGTGAACACATGTTAGCATTAGGTTCCATTCGTTCTATGCCTGCAGCTTCTGAGTACTGAATCTAAGTTTCTGAATAATATGCCGGTGCTGGAATCCCTTATTTTGTTGTCCTAGAATTTGTTCCGTCGCATCGCACTATAATGTTGTCGCTTTTGATCGTGGGTCCAAGATGATTGTTTGTGACGGAAATTTCAGATGAAGCAAAGAACCTTCCTTCCTAGTCGTAATTTTAGTCTTCGATAGCCACCCCTAGTCACAGGTTCTTCTAGGCAACAACAACAACAAAGTTCTTCAGGATAAGTAGTGACGTATCAGGTTATCAATGGTTAGCAGAGGCAGAGCGATACCTCAAAACGAAATAATGTTGTTGCTGCTTTCTGACTGGTGCCGAGGTGACTGAAATTCTGAATGAACACGAGTTAGCAGTAGATTCCATCCTTTCTACGATGGCTGTTTCTAAATACTGAATTTCATACTCTTCAGACATACTCCCTCTGTTCCTAAATATAGATCTTTGTAAAGATTTCACTATGGTCTACATACGAAGCAAAATGAGTGAATCTACACTCTAAAATGCATCTACATACATCCATATGTGGTCTATAGTGAAATCTGTACAAAGACTTGCATTTAGGAACGGAGGGAGTAAATAACATTGCTAGCGATGCGCATGCGCTGGTCTTGTTGGTTACTTTGTACTACTAGCTCTGAGACCAATATCTCCGTCTGCATTTTCGTGAATTATTATTGTGCTCAATGATACACAGGGGAGTGTTGAAGTCTTTCCTATCACTCTCCCTTCTGAACGTTGTTGTTGTAAAATTCTGGTGGAGTGTACATTGGTTTTTCTATCATACCCACCCTCTGAACCCTGTCCTCATTAAACAAAACTTAATCTTTGCTTCTCTATCTGCCATTGTGGATTTTCATCTTTATGATTACGAGAAGTATAAGAAGTAATCCCATCAAGAGAGAAGGAAAAAAAAAATGGTATGCGTAGAATAGGAAAAAACATATCTGCTTTCATTGAGGGTTGAACTGCCATTGTGGTTTTTCATCTTTATGATTATGCGAAAGTATACCCATCAAGAGAGAAGGAAAAATAATAATGGTATGCGCAGAACAGGAAAAAGCATAACTGCTTTCATTGAGAGTTGAACTGCCATTGTGGATTTTCATCTTTATGATTATGAGAAAGTATAAAAAGTAATCCCATCAAGAGAGAAGGAAAAAAAATAATGGTATGCATAGAATAGGTAAGGTAAAAACATAATTGCTTTCATTGAGAGTTGAACTCAAGACCTCCCGCTTACTAAACGGGTGCTCTAACCAACTGAGCTATGAAAGCAACTGGTGAAGGTAATAAATATATTCTATAACAAAACAGGGTGTCTGAACGGGTCAAATTCACGATGCTAAATGATCGAATGGTCAGGCAGAATTCTCGAGCCAGGCCGGGTTTATTCCCTTTTACACACAGAGAGACCTCAGCAAGGAGATTGTGGTGTACTCGTCACAGACAAATTGAAAATAAAAATCTGGCCCAAGCCCAGCGTCGATCGACAGACCACAGACATGCACAGTTGCCCAGAGAGACTCCCGAAAAAAAAAATCGGTTTTTCTATTTCTCAGATACCTGAAAATTTCTCTAGCATCACTCACCTTCTTCCTTCCTTGCACGCCGGACCTCGCCGGAGAAGAGAGCCCCACTATCTATCTGTCATGCCCAACTACACTACTTGGGCCTTCTCTCTGGAATGGGCTATCCGGTTTGGGGCTTGGCCCAGCTATGAGAATCTGCAATGGTGCCTGTAAGGAAGGATGGGCAGCACAGAGGAGGGCATCGATCAATTGATACGTTTTGAACCCTCTCCTCCTCCTGCTTCTGTTCCACACCTATATTCTACCTGTATCTCACCCCTTGCTGCTGTTTCTCATCTCAAATCCCTCCTCTTGTATCCCAAATTGGTACCGATCTGATTGTTCATCCCATCGTTGTGTTGGGGTCGTGAGTCGTGACACTATCTTAGAGTGAATTCATTGCCCCATTATCTATCCGAGGGGTGGGGGTGCAGAAGATCGTCGGAAGTCTTCCCTAGTGCGGCAGGGCATAAGAGGGATGGTCGGTGCGGCGGCCAGCAACGACGGTGGGGGAAGGTTGAGGGGAGGGCGGGGCGGGGCGGCGAGGCGGTGGGTGGTGGTGGCCGGCGGTTGGGGGCGGGGTGAAGAAGGGAGGGAGGTTGAAAATGAACAATGTGATCTGTTTTTGGACCGTTGGATCGAGATCTAGTGGCTCATATGAAAGTGAACGATGGATGAAATTTTTCGTCCCAGAAAATGTTGCGCAGGGAGAGAGAGAGAGGGACACGTAAAAGTGGCTCCGCATACATTTTCATCCTTCCCGAGTGAAACAATGGAGGGTGGCTGCAAGATGCCAAGATCCACCACCATAGATCCAGGAGTTGCTGGGACCCCGAGCAGCCAACCAGACACCGTCAGACGCTGTAACACCCATGCACAGCACAGCAGCGCCGTCCGCCGTAGAAGGTGGAAGAGATCGGTCGGTCGATGCAGGTCAAAGACACGAGCACAGTGCGCGCCGAGGAGGAACAGTTTCTCCCCTAGAATCAGAAACCTAGAAATGACTCTGCGCCGCACGTCCAAACATTCGTGCTCCTCATGCATAGTTGCTGCATGAGCGCACCCACACATGCATGCATGATGCATGCTTCCCTGAATACATGGGCGGCTCTGTTCCAGAGGCCCCCCTACGACTTTGACCACCACCACCCCCCCACCCTAGCCTAGCTAGGGGCGCATGCAGCTGGCCTTCGGCACACCAGCACGGGCCTATTTTTGTACCGTCCGGTGGAGCCAACGAGTCGGTGCAACCGTAACTTGTTTTGTGGTACTAGTAGTGATAATTAGGGAGATCACATCGACATTCCTGGCTTGCTGGTTCAAAAAGCTGGCGGAGGTCATTTCATTTGGATGCATGGGGCATGGCGACGCACAATGATTCCCTCGGATCCATATGCATCCTGGTCCAGCCAAGCCAGCGTTGCACTAAAGCGAGCGAGGAGTGTGCGCTTGTGTGTCGAATAATTGAGCCATGCTAGCGTGCGTGCCCACTGTCCAAATTCCAAAAGGAGCACGCCCACTCTACTGCACTATATGTGCAAGTGCAACCAGCACGGTGTGCTACACGACAGGTTACATTCTGGAGTGGATTTACCCTGGCATTTCGCCTTGGCCGATTGGATGTTTCACCACTCCTGGCAGAACGGACAAGATTTCAGCGTCCCTGCCCCCCTTTTTTCTCTGCTATATAGCGACTAGTGGAGTCTAGAGGCAGGGCAGAGAGCAGACACCAGAATCCTGCTCGCTGTAGCATTTTCCTGTTCCGCGATGCAGGAAAGGGAAGGAGCGAACCTTCCTCTTCTGTTCACGTTTGGAGGTTTTTGATCGATGGATCGATCGAAATGCGCACGAAAACGGAAGCCCATTCCGCCATGTTTTTGTGCTCGATCCCGCTGCTTCATTTCATTCATGGAGACAGGGACTGGACAGACTCCTCGCCATGATATTCTGTTCCATTCCGGGGCAAGTGAGCTGCCGAGCTTGCTTGCTTGCCTCGCTCGGGTTCCTCTCTTGTCCATGTCGAGCCATGCAGCACGTACAGTGTTGTGGCAATCTGGCATCGCGATTTGTATCGGTACCCAACTAATTGGGACAACGATGTGACCTAGGCGGCTTGTTATTAAACTCATCAATCAGTGTCATGAAATCTTCCAACGAGAGATTTGTTTAAAAAATTACAGCAAGGTGAGAAGTAGACTAGGATGAA
Organism: Aegilops speltoides; assembly: GCA_021437245.1. Taxonomy (NCBI): domain Eukaryota; kingdom Viridiplantae; phylum Streptophyta; class Magnoliopsida; order Poales; family Poaceae; genus Aegilops; species Aegilops speltoides. Next base: position 16,985,228 of record CM038143.1, read on the forward strand.
GTGTAGGTTGATGATGCTTGGGCAAGTTTGATTGCCAAAAATTCACGTTCAATGAACGGAAAAAGGGAGCTACTCCTCCTATGGCATTCATTCACGTAGGTAGGTTACCCGACCGACCAAGGGACCAGGATCGCTGCGGTGGCGCGAGTGAGATCGAATCAACCTCACCTCTCACTTGCAATCAGAATTCGATCGGATGCGAGGTTTGTACAGCACGGCGCACGGGCCCTGCCGTCCTGGCCGGGACCCGAGCCGCACCACACTCACCATACCACCTATTTATATCCACGTTCCTCTCACTCTTCTTCTGGGTAGCAGCAGCAGCTCTCACATCGCATTCTGAATCTCTGACAGCAACTTGCTTCCCCTTGCTGATCCAGTGGTACGAGATGGTGGAGGAGGAGGAGGAAGCTTCGGCGGAGCTGATCAGCCCCAGGATCTCCTTCTCGCACGACCTCGCCACCTTCGCGGCCACCGCGGCGTGTCCGGCGACGACGCAGCCCGAGCCAGGGCGGTCGGACGCGTCCCTCATGTCGCGACGGAGGCGGCGGCGCGCGCCCGAGCCGGAGTTCGACTTCGCCAACGCGGCGGCCGCCGACGTCGCGCCGGCCGACCGCCTCTTCGCCGACGGGAAGCTGCTCCCCGTGCCGCCGCTGCCGCCCGCCGTCCCGCACGCGCGCTGCGCCAAGGCGACGAGGCCGGCGCCGCGGTCGTGGGCGTCGCCGTTCGCGCGCAGCAGCAGCGTCAACTCCGCCAGGGCGTCGGCGGCGTCAGGGAGGTTCACCTGCCCCGCGTTCCCGCTCATGCGGAGCCGGTCCACCGGCTCTGCGGCGGCCACGGCCACGGTCGGCGCCCACCAGCGGCCGCATTGCAAGAAAGTCGCTCCGGCAACGACAACCGCACCTGCCAGCAACAGCAACGGCGGAAGCGGTGGTGCGAGATCGGTTTACTACTACGGGTACGGGGGCGGCAGGAACGGCAGCGACGGCCATGGTGGCGGCGGGGTCCGGGTGAGCCCGGTGCTGAACGTGACGTCCATCGGCACCAGCGTGGTGAACATGCTGAGCCACCTGCTGTGCGACTGCGGCGAGAAGGCCCCCAAGCAGCAGAGCAGGGGCTTCGGTGTGCGCTGCTGGGTAACCAGATAGTAACAGCAGTAGTACTACAAGTTAAGCGCACTTGTTAATTACCGACTGATTGTCCACTTGTCGCCATGGTTGCTTGTAAGTATAAGTAAGATGGAAAGATGAATCAATCCATGTGAATTCGAGACAGCTTGATGGGTTCAGTGCGTCTATGTGACATGCATGGGATGGGAGGAGGCCCTGTTGGTTGTGTCGTTGGTTAGTTGGTGGCAAGGCATGGAATGGATAGATCGGGGGTTGAGAGGGATGTGCATGTGGTGTTGTAGGGGAGGAAAGGAAGATGATTCACCCGCCATGAGAGACCGATGGAGTGCATGGGGACTGGGTGTCCCCGGCCGGGTTTCCTGCGGGGCTGGGCTTGCTTGGCGTCGCAGCATGTCATGTCTCTGTCTCTCGCACGCACGGAACACACAGTTTTATTACTCCAATCAATCATACTTTATCATGTGTTGATCAAGTACTCCCTCCGCCCCCAAATATGATACGTACTAGTGTACATCCGCGCTGGCGTAACGTTTTGCAAGCGATCCGAAGGGTTTCCTCGTACTTCCATTCTTCGGCGGCGTGTTCCAGTAAAGCTGATCCTGGCAGTTGGTAGGACACCGGCAACGGCGCTGTGCTTGCATGTCTCACCGGCCGGCAGCGCGACGTGGACGGCGGCGAGCCTTAACTACGGGAGGTGAGGAGGCTGGAGGGCCGGGATCACCGACCGGCCACTTGGTGGGCGGCGGACCTGGCCCCACGCTGCCCATGCTGACTATCGGCTCAAACTTTTGGAGGGCTGGAGTGAGGCTGGTGCGCGTCTCGTGAGGCCTTGGTGCCTGACTCAGGCCCGATCAATTGATTTTTACTGTAAAAATAGATTAATCTTTCCTTGCCTAAAAACAACAACATTTGGTTTCTCTGTTTTTTTTTAAACCGGGCTTTACCCCTTTCCATTGCAAAGAACGGAAATACAACCAGTTCAAGCGAGAAAGACAGGAGGGAGGAAAGAGGTATAGCGAGTTCTAGCACTACAAGGAAACCCACCATAATCGCTCGTCGTCATGGGGCGAAAACCTGAGTAACACGACATAACATATTGGTTCCTCTGTTCTGAAGAACTCATCACAGTCAAATTTTTTATGAATACTTTATTGAATCTTTTGCATGAACTAGACAGGTCCATGGTGCACATGTATCTTAGCCTATCTTACACGCATCGATTTATTAGCACGACCCATCTATTGTTTCTACGTCGTTTAATTAGAGCAGCAGCAAGAACCACCATTGTCTGGTTTACAATGGCTATTTTTGAATTCGAAAAATGAGCAGTGGTTCCTGCACGCCTCTTCGGATTCATGGCCTTTCTCACAGCTTGCAAAACGCACACACAAGTCCAAGGGGATTGGTTTTGTTGAGCCTGTGCATGACAAAGTATAGCAGCGTTAGGATATATAAATTACTTAAGTTACATGGGTTAGTTTGAATTACATACGCAAAGGTGTGCGCGCGCTTAAAAATGAATATGAAAATATATAGACAAACGACTGTAGTACCTGCATGGCATGATAATAGGGTGGTAGACATCATCACAAGAGCTACCAAGAGTAGGGCTCTTGTGTTGTTCTTGATAAGTTCCATGAGGAATGGTTTCTTGTTTCTTTATTTCTACGTATGTGCAAGTATCCTTGTCGTTTGCACTTGTCAACCTATGCCTTTTGTGTTGGTGTTTATATAAGCATGGCCAGACCTGGGAGGATCAGTTCTTGCCCTTCTACTTTTGGCTGGAGTTGATTAGTACTTATAAAATCGAATAGATATATACCAAAGTATTTTATGTTAAACGAGGATATATGCCAAAGTATATCTTGTGCATAAGTTGTTATTAATTGGTTCTTAAGTTCTTATATTTGAAATTATTTGGTGCTTTAAAATGACATACATATCACACAGTAAAAATTATCTTCGACATAGCTTGTTATCTTCTTAAAAATGGTGGATTATTATTTGCTCTGAATATTGGCGAATATAATTAGTTGATGTTAAGTTCTCTTAAAGTATATGATCTAGAATCTCCTTTTACTGATAGGTCTCAGTTTTTTTTAGTATTGATCATGATATTTGGCATGGTGCCATAATCTTGTTCCCGTGCCTATGCATAGTCTGGGCAGCAGATCCAGGGTTTGTTGCACCGACAGAAGCCCATGGTGACTCCCCGCGATTTCCCAACGCGATTGAGTAGGGTATTCAGATGTCCCGGTCGTTGTGAGCACTATAACTTGGGTTGGTGGAGGTTTCCTATCCACTGAGTGTATAGTACCCATTAGGTGTCTATCAACATAGAGTTGACTTGCATTTATTGATTCAGAGGCCTTAATATCCTTGCTTGCGAGAAGCTGAATCCTGATGTACTATTGTCGTACTTCTCCCCTGTTGCTTTGAACGGGAAGTTGAGTGGTTTTAGTTGGTACCTCCACTCCTTTCGACATATTTTTGCAGGATTGTAGGATTGCATGACACCATTATAGTCAGTAAATGAATCTGGCAGGTTATTTGCAATGTGTTGCAAATCTTCTGAACTCCTGGTTCAGATCTTTGAGTACGTGGATTTGAGGCAGAAATGTGTTGAGCATTCCACTAATTTCCTAGCATTCTTTATGGTACTTAAAATCTCCCCCTAATGCTTTGGAATATTCCTCATTGAATCATCATACTGACCTTGAATAACTCCCCATATGAGGGGCTTGAGGTATTGACGGTAATACAATTATTCCTCACATAGATCCCAACTATATGTTGAGGGGCCAATGATGTATGCCGAGGTAGTGATATCGGTATGTAATTGAATTACTGCAGATGGGAAATACTTGATTGATTTCCATGTATCAAAGATAGGGGGGAACAATATTATGCAGTTTGGTCGTGAGCATGTAAGACCGCATGACTCAAATGTGAAGTTGGTAAGTTGCAATTTCAAAGTAAGGAACATGCAATGAGCTCAGTTCTTTGTATGGGATTCTACCAAACCGTTTTGAGTCTAGACATTAGGACAAATTGCTAAACTTCAATCCAAGGGCCATAGAGAAAGGCACTCAAGGAGAATTCTGCAATGCTATCCATTCGATTTGCTTGAAATCGATGTCAGGATAATGAGCGAATGGTTTCGTGTGAATAAAGCACATACTTAAGACCATCATGTAGATATGCCTTTTAGAACGATGGAATTCCTGAATAGTCTACTCAATGGTTGGGAAGAGCCACTTACCTCGACTTGATGCATTCAAGGAGCCTGAGTGCTTCAACATACACTTTAAGGTGTGCGAGCCTAAAAATTTGCCTCCTTGCGTCACACCAAGTGTACACAAAATCCAAATATTGTTAGAATTTAGCATCATAATAATCATAAACCATTGGAATTGCTGATAGTTTCGGTTTTAACCCAATGTCAATGATGACCAAATCGAGAATGCCAAGTTTGTCATGCAAAAGATACTCTAGAAAACTATCTCGTACGCAGCATGTGCTACGGGTTTTGTAGTATGTGTAGTGCAATCCCGATGATACATAGAGAATGTGCTTGCAATATATCCATTGCATATGGTAAAGAGAAGATATTCCTCTTTGTTGTCATGATAAGTTTCACTATGGAAACTATTTTGACGGATACCTCTATAGTTTAGTAGGGTATGAGTTAAACCAGGAAGCAATAAAGCATCCTAACGTTACTCGAGTACGCACAAGGACAATAAATATGACTCTAGTTGAGCCAACAAATACCTCATCGCATCTAGTGATTTTAAAATATCTCATTTCTCTCAACAAGAGTGGAAACATTTCACTTCTCTGAGTATAGAGTTCGTGGTGCATATGTTCACATGGCACAAATCCTTCATCAGATTAACCCCCGTAGAAATCTACATATAGACATGAACATTCTCAAGAAAATCACTGTAAGATATATAGAATACATAAAAATGAATTTGTACCAAAGTGCTGATACAATATATCGTGATGTACAATACGATGACAACAATACATATGTTCTTATTACAATATCAGACATGGACATAAATTATATTGACTACTTAGGAGACTGGGAGACTATTCATAGTCTCCAAACATGTCGGTTGAGGCATATTCGACCATCACGTTCTCCGTGCCCATATGGTCCCGTCACCTTTGATGATGTCGGGTTGAAGATTGAAGTGGGCTTCCAACCTTTGCCCTTGAGGTCCTTTGTATCCCATGGATTGCTAATACAGAATAACCAGATGCTGAGATCTAGATCGATATAATGCCTTATGATGCATAAGGTAACATATTTATTCTTTTAGTGGTGTGACTCCAAGCGTAGGTGAATCCGACAGGTCTTGGATTGCACACATTATCCCATGTGACACAAGAGCGATCATGGTGTCCATGGCCGGGGTAGGGCTATGGTGGCCATTGAAGGCAAATGCCTCAAATTCTCTAGCCATCGGTTACCAGAGATAATTAATTTATGATCGGTAAATTAAAGACCATCATGGTTAGTGTTGTAATGAATTTTGCAAAATTAATGAATATTTCAAGAACTTGGCTTGAAATCATTAGTGTGAATCTCAAATTGCTAATTGTGACATCTTGAAGATAATCTCCAAAATGGATTATATTTCACAGCACCAAGGAGTATAATCTGATGAAATCAGTAGATACTCACTCGTAGTGCCTTATGTCACGACATAGTAAAATATGTGGGAGAGCACTTTGTAAGTAATCATGATGTCAAGATGACAAATGTTGGCTTTAACAGTAGTGGTGATAATTTGCAAATCAGTAGAACTACACACTACCGTGTGATCTCAATACATCAATTTGAATAAATCATTAAGAATTTTGCATTCATATTTGCAAGAAATTAACAATCTCAATTGCAAATAGATGTCATTAATCTCGACACGTGACAAACGTGGAAATATATTACATCAACTTAGGTTCTAGAATACATTGGTACTCAACAGAAAACAGTACTGAAATATAACAGGTTTAAAACGTGAATGAAATCACTTCTAGAACTACCGCTAGGTGACATATCTGCTAATATGCTAAATCAGTGGAGCAAATAGCAAGTAAAGCAAGCGTTGCTGGCTGCCTAAAGTCCCAGCCACAAGCAAATTGGCCACGTAAAAGGCAGCCGCCCAGCCTGGTCAACCCGAGCAGACAAGGGAGAGCGGCCAGAGGAAAATCCCCCAGCAGCTTTCTATCCCAAATCCGCACCGAGACAGGCGGACTGGCCGCATCACCGACGGCGAGAAGAGATCCCGCCGCGCTCGTCCTCGAAGGAGTCACCAGGGAGGACTCGCGAGCCCGAGCGCCGCGGCACGGCCGGAGCGGCTGCTCAACGGTGGGCTCACCAGCGGGACGTCGAGTGGCAAGGGAGCCGCGTCCCGTAGAGGACGGCATGCACGGGTATCCCGGCAGCAAGAAGGCGAGCGCGTGACTGGCGACGACCTCGACGACCGCGGGGGTCGGAGATGGCAGCGGCGCAGCCTCGTGCGTCTGCGAGCACCGCGTCGGGAGGTGCGAGTCAGACCGCACCGACTGTTGCTGTCGTTCCTTGTCTGCGATGCTGGCCGGTCCCGCAGCCCGCTGTATGGAGCGGTTCCGTTGTACGCCGGTGAAAGAAGATAAGGAGGGCGCGTGGCAAGATACGGCACCGTGGCTGATGCTAGTGCTTTCTACAGAGTGGAAAAAAACACACACGGTGAAGTACCTTTTTTCTTCTCAGGTGATGGCTTTTTGCATCAGTTTGTTGATCGATATTCTGGCCGTGATGATCTTGAATCGATGGATGCCATCGCCCACTTAGAGCAACTCTAGCAGACCCCGCATCCCGCCGGCCCGTAAAACGCGTTTGCAGTTCGGGGAAAACCACTTTTGCGGGCTGGCTCGGGCCGGCGCAGATGCAGACCTCTCAAAAGGACTCATATAAAAGGATACTCGTGGAATATACTTTTTTAGGGTCGGCTTTTGCGGGGTTTGTTCGGACACCGCCCCGTCGACCCGGAAACAGAAAACGCCCAATTCTCGCATTTGACATAAGTTTTCATGAATAATTTCAAATTCAAACAACATAACACAGTTTTAGGCGCAAATAAAAGCCAAGTTCAGTACGAGAAACGCAAAAGAGGACCGTGCATGCATCAAGAGATACCGCACTCCATGCTTGGATCAAAGCTTGATCTTTCAAGATCGTGTAGTTCTTCGATTTTTTGGCTTTTCCCAGATTTTGATTGCGATTGCTCAAACGCTTCCGCTTCGATCTCGGCCAATTCGTCCTCACAACCATGATCATCCACGCCACCCTTCGTTTCATTTACTCGAATGCGAACGGGGCTTGATCAATGTCAATGGCATTGGTGTCCAACAAGTTCACGAACTCGACAGTTCCACTGTTTGAACTACCGCTATATTGAACGATAACAAGTCACGAGCTAGCAACAAATGGCGAAAACGAAAGGAAAGCACGATGACCGAAGACGCATACCTTCCGGCCATTTCGTCGAACACCTCGCTTGCGGGGGGAGCAGCGCCGTTGGACGACATCGGCGGGGCACTTCTTGCCGGGATGGAGTTCAAGGATAACGAAGGCACCTTGTTTGTAGCCGGATTCCTCTTCCTCTTGCCGGCCGTGGCCTTGGTCACCTTCTCTGCCGCCTGCCGAGATCGCGCAGCAGCGTTGGCGCCGGGAGCGCGAGCCTTGGCGGCGGGGGCAGCCGGATTCCCCTACTGCGACCACATGCCGCTCGCCGCTTATGCGGTAGCGCGCCACTAGCTTCAGCGATGGCGGGGCCAACATGGCCGGCGACGAGATCCTCCCAAGGGGAAGGGGCATGCGCGACCTCGACGGTGACGGGCGGTAGGAGTCGTCCATGGCGGCGAGGACGAAGCGCGAGGATGATGCGGAGCGTCTTGGCGGCGAAGCGGCAAGTGGCGGAGGAGGCGTGAGCGGAAAAGGGCGCGCGGAAATGTCCCTCCCGCCAAATCTCGCTGCGGATAGGGGCTGCGCTCGGATCGGCCTCCCAGCCCATGAAATTAAAGGAAGGGGAAGATGTTTTGCCGCGCCCCGCAAAAATATTTGCGGGCCGGGGCGGGATACGGGGTTTGGTCGGGCAGGTTTTTCCGCCCCGACCCACACTTTGGCTGTTATTTTACGGGCCGGGGCGGGATGTGGGGTCTGCTAGAGTTGCTCTTATTCTGTTGCCGATTCAAAAAAATGAGCGCCTGACAGACACCCATGCGGCTTGAAAAGATGTTGTTTGGTTCATTCCCAGAGCCTTGCAGCAATATTAAAATAAAATCACATTGTTTAAAGTGCATGCATGCACACACTGATTGCTCTGCCCGACTCAGGCCTCCTATTCTGGTGGCCTGGCACCGGCTAATTACGTGCCGGAGGTTCTCAGGTCAGGCTGGCCGATTTGTGCTCAGGCAGCAACCAAACAAGACGCGAGTAATTGTCCGGCTTGCTCCTGGCCAGACGAATTTTTCTCAGGGCGGCAACCAAACATAGTCGACGGCGGCTGGGTTACGCCCTGATTATGAGTGAATTGCAAAAAACCACCACATTTGGGGTTTATCTTGCAGAAAACAACCTGGTCGCTAATCATTTGCAAAATCCACCGCGGATTCAAGATATGATGTTGCAGTTACCTTGAACAAGTGATTTCGCGGTTGAGGCGTTCCGACAAGTGGGGCCCAATATGCGTGATGTGGCGTAACGGACACGGTGACGGCGCCGTTTGTGCTTAAGACAGACGCGGTCGGGTCGGCAGAGACAGACCGCCCGCGCCCGACCAGATCTCGCTCGGTCTCCTCTCTGCTCTCTCTGCTCCCACGCTCGCTCGCTCCCCTCTCCGGTCGCCATCGGCCGCGTCCACCATGGTGTCCTGGAGCGACAGTGAGAGCACTGAGGGCTCCGCCGCGCAGTACATCTCCTCCGACGACTCCCCTCTCAAGGTCAGAACCTTGTTGCTCATTTGTGTTCTAGGGTTTCTAGGGTTCAACATTGCTCGATTTGAACAAGTTTTTGTTGGATTTCTCAGATCCCAGCTACAATTGATGATCCGTCATTCAAGGGTCTTGCTGACGACTTGAATGTGATTTGTGAGCATGGGCGTCCAGGGAGGAAATATGTTGCATTTGAGGGGATAAGCACTGGTAGGAGGTTCATTGCCTGTGCCACTGAAGTAAGTTTCAAGTTTTGTTTGCAGCATTCCAATTCTTGTTCATGTTCTAGGGTTCATAGGTACTGTTCATGTTCTAGGGTTCATAGGTATTGTTCATGTTCTAGGGTTCATAGATACTGTTCATGTTCTAGGGTTCATAGGTACTGTTCATGTACTGAATTTTTGTATTGTAGGGTGTTGGAAATTGTGGATTAGTGCAGTGGGTAGATGAGCATTGGCCAGAGCATCTGCAGAATGCTATTCATAAGATGTGGCTTATGTATGAGCATAGCCAGCATGATAACAAGATGGCATGCCTGGAGCATTCAAGCACTGTACACAATCTCACACAACAGAAAAAAGAGTTGCAGGAGACATATGAGAAGCTTGTTGAAGATGTGAACAACCTATAGGATTATAAGGATAGCCAGCCTGAGGTAAACCAGAAGAATGATGCTGAGAACATTTCAGTGTGTGTGGAAAGCAGCATGACAAAGGATGCTAAGATCAAGAAATTGAAGGCTGTTGTTGTCCAGTTAAAGCAAATTCATGTAGCTCAAGCCAATGTCATTAGGAATTTGAAGTTCAACCATCTTAAAGAGAAGGAAAAGTTGAGCTCTGATAAGAGGATGTTGGAGATTTGCTATGCTGACCTGAAGAAAGAGAAGGATGACTTGAAGAAAGAGAAGGATAAGCTGGATTGTTGCATTGTTGAGCTGATGAAAGTGAAGGAGAAGTTTGTTGGGGAACGTAGTAATTTCAAAAATTTTCCTACGCACACGCAAGATCATGGTGATGCATAGCAACGAGAGGGAAGAGTGTTGTCTACGTACCCTCGTAGACCGAAGCGGAAGCGATCACAACGTAGAGGAAGTAGTCGTACGTTCTCCTTGCGATCCGACCGATCCCGGCGCCGTTACTCAGGCGCCCCGGAGTTCTTGACACACGTACAGCTCGATGGCGCTCCTCGGGCTCCAATCCAAGAGAGCGGGGAGGAGAGTTCCGTCAAGACGACGGCGTGGTGACGATCTTGATGTACTACCGGCGCAGGCTTCGCCTAAGCTTTTATGACGATATGACCGAGGTGGAATATGGTGGAGGGGACACCGACACGGCTAAGGAACGATCTCAAGGATCAACTTTTGTGTTCTAGGGTGCCCCCTGCCCCGTATATAAAGGAGCAAGGGGTGCGGCCGGCTCTTGAGGAGGCGGCGGAGGAGTCCTACTCCCACCGAGTAGGACTCCCCTTCCTAGTTGGAGTAGGATTGGGGGAGGGAAAGAGGAAGGGGCGCCCCCTCTCCTTGTCCTATTCGGACTAGGGGAGGGGGCGGCCTGCCTGGCCGGCCCTTCCTCTTCTCCCTCATGGCCCACTAAGGCCCAATAACCCCCGGGAGGGTTCCGGTAACCCCCCGGTGTTCCGGTAAAATCCCGATTTCACCCGGAACCATTCCGAACTCCAAATATAGGCTTCCAATATATCAATCTTTATGTCTCGACCATTTCGAGACTCCTCGTCATGTCCGTGATCACATCCGGGACTCCGAACTTCTTTGGTACATCAAAATACACAAACTCATAATATAACCGTCATCGAAACCTTAAGCGTGCGGACCCTACGGTTCGAGAACAATGTAGACATGACCGAGACACGTCTCCGGTCAATAACCAATAGCGGGACCTGGATGCCCATATTGGCTCCTACATATTCTACGAAGATCTTTATCGGTCAGACCGCATAACAACATACGTTGTTCCCTTTGTCATCGGTATGTTACTTGCCCGAGATTCGATCGTCGGTATCCAATACCTAGTTCAATCTCGTTACCGGCAAGTCTCTTTACTCGTTCCGTAATACATCATCTCACAACTAACTCATTAGTTGTAATGCTTGCAAGGCTTCAGTGATGTGTATTACCAAGAGGGCCCAGAGATACCTCTCCGACAATCGGAGTGACAAAACCTAATCTCGAAATACGCCAACCCAACATCTGCCTTTGGAGACACCTGTAGTACTCCTTTATAATCACCCAGTTACGTTGTGACGTTTGGTAGTACCCAAAGTGTTCCTCCGGTAAATGGGAGTTGCATAATCTCATAGTTATAGGAACATGTATAAGTCATGGATAAAAGCAGTAGCAACATACTAAACGATCGTGTGCTAAGCTAATGGAATGGGTCATGTCAATCAGATCATTCAACTAATGATGTGACCTTGTTAATCAAATAACAACTCTTTGTTCATGGTTAGGAAACATAACCATCTTTGATTAACAAGCTAGTCTAGTAGAGGCATACTAGTGACATACTGTTTGTCTATGCATTCACACATGTATCATGTTTCCGGTTAATACAATTCTAGCATGAATGATAAACATTTATCATGAAATAAAGAAATAAATAATAACTTTATTATTGCCTCTAGGGCATATTTCCTTCGGTCTCCCACTTGCACTAGAGTCAATAATCTAGATTACATAGTAATGATTCTAACACCCATGGAGTCTTGGTGTTGATCATTTTTGCTCGTGGAAGAGGCTTAGTCAACGGTCTCGCTACATTCAGATCCGTATGTATCTTGCAAATCTCTATGTCTCCCACCGACTAAATCCGGATGGAATTGAAGCGTCTCTTGATGTGCTTGGTCCTCTTGTGAAATCTGGATTCCTTTGCTAAGGCAATTGCTCCGAGATTGTCACGAAGATTTTCATTGGACCCGATGCACTAGGTATGACACCTAGATCGGATATGAACTCCTTCATCCGCACTCCTTCATTAGCTGCTCGAAGCTGCTATGTACTCCGCTTCACATGTAGATCCCGCTATGACGCTTTGTTTAGAACCGCACCAACCGACAGCTCCTCCGCTTAGTGTAAATACGATCCGGTCTGCGATTTAGAATCGTCCGGATCGGTGTCAAAGCTTGCATCAACGTAACTGCCACGATGAGCTCTTTGTCACCTCCATATACGAGAAACATATCCTTAGTCCTTTTCGGTATTTCAGATGTTCTTGATCGCTGTCCGATGATCCTCTCGATTACTTTGGTACCTCCTGCTAAACTTATAGCAAGGCATACATCAGTCGGTACACAAGATTGCATACATGATAGAGCCTATGGTGAAGCATAGGAACATCTTTCATTTTCTCTCCATCTTCTGCAGTGGTCGGGCATTGAGTCTTACTCAACTTCACACCTTGTAACACAGGCAAAAACCCTTTCTTTGCTTGATCCATTTTGAACTTCTTCAAAATTTTGTCAAGGTATGTGCTTTGTGAAAGTCCAATTAAGCGTCTTGATCTATCTCTATAGATTTTGATGCCCAATATGTAAGCAGCTTCACCGAGGTCTTTCATTGAAAAATTCTTATTCAAGTATCCCTTTATGCTATCCAGAAATTCTATATCATTTCCGATCAGTAATATGTCATCTACATATAATATCGAAATGCTACTGAGCTCCCACTCACTTTCTTGTAAATCTGAGGCTTCTCCAAAAGTCTCAGATGAACCCAAATGCTTTGATCATACTATCAAAGCGTTTATTCCAACTCCGAGATGCTTGCACCAGTCCATAAATGGATCATTTGGAGCTTGCACACTTTGTTAGCTCCCTTTGGATCGATAAAACCTTCTCGTTGCATCATATACAACTCTTCTTCCGTAAATCCATTCAGAATGCGTCTTTACATCCATTTGCCAAATTTCATAATCATAAAATGCGGCAATTGCTAACATGATTCGGACAGACTTAAGCATCGCTACTGGTGAGAAGGTCTCATCGTAGTCAATCCCTTGAACTTGTCGAAAACCTTTGCGATAAGTCGAGCTTTGTACGATAATATTACCGTCGTCGTCGGTCTTCTTCTTGAAGATCCACTTGTTTTCTATTGCTTGCCTACCCTCGGGCAAGTCAACCAAAGTCCATACTTTGTTTTCATACATGGATCCCATCTCGATTTCATGGCCTCAAGCCATTTTATGGAATCTGGGCTCACCATCGCTTCTTCATAGTTCGTAGGTTCATCATGATCTAGTAGCATGATTTCCGAACAGGATTACCGTACCACTCAGTGCGGATCTTACTCTGGTTGATCTACGAGGTTTCAGAGTAACTTGATCTCAAGTTTCATGATCAACATCATCAACTTCCTCACTATTTGGTGTAGATGTCTCAGAAACCGGTTTCTGCGACAAACTACTTTCTAGTAAGGGAGAAGGTACAATTACCTCATCAAGTTCTACTTTCCTCCCACTCACTTCTTTCGAGAGAAACTCCTTCTCTAGAAAGGATCCATTCTTAGCAACGAATGTCTTGCCTTCGGATCTGTGATAGAAGGTGTACCCAACTGTCTCCTTTGGGTATCCTATGAAGACACATCTCGACTTGGGTTCGAGCTTATCAGTTGAAGCTTTTTCACATAAGCATCGCATCCCCAAACTTTAAGAAACGACAACTTTGGTTTCTTGCTAATCCATAGTTCATAAGGTGTCGTCTCAATGGATTTTGACGGTGTTCTATTCAGTGTGAATGCGGCCGCCTCAAGAGCATAACCCCAAAATGATAGCGGTAAATCAGAAGAGACATCATAGATCGCACCATATCTAGTAAAGTGCGATTCTGACGCTCGGACACACCATTACGTTGTGGTGTTCGGGTGGCGTGAGTTGCTAAACTATTCCGCATTGTTTCAAATGTAGACCAAACTCGAACTCAAATATTCACCTCCACGATCAGATCGTAGAAATTTAATTTTCTTATTACGATGATTTTCAACTTCACTCAAATTCTTTGAACTTTTCAAATGTTTCAGACTTATGTTTCATTAAGTAGATGTACCCATATCTCGCTTAAATCATCTGTGAAGGTGAGAAAATAACGATATCCACCACGAGCCTCAACATTCATTGGACCACATACATCAGTATGTATGATTTCCAACAAATCTGTTGCTCTCTCCATAGTACCGAGAACGGGTTTTAGTCATCTTGCCCATGAGGCACGGTTCATAAGTGCCAAGTGATTCATAATCAAGTGACTCCAAAAGTCCATCAAGATGGAGTTTCTTTATGCGCTTTACACCGATATGACCTAAACGGCATTGCCACAAATAAGTTGCACTATCATTATCAACTCAGATCTTTTGGCTTCAACACTATGAATATGTGTATCACTACCATCGAGATTCATCAAAATAGACCACTCTTCAAGGGTGCATGACCATAAAAGATATTACTCATATAAATAGAACAACCATTATTCTCCGATTTAAATGAATAACCGTCTCGCATCAAACAAGATCCAGATATAATGTTCATGCTCAACGCAGCACCAAATAACAATTATTTAGGTCTAAAACTAATCCCGAAGGTAGATGTAGAGGTAGCGTGTCGACCGCGATCACATCGACTTTGGAACCATTTCCCACGCAGATCGTCACCTCGTCCTTTGCCGGTGTTCGCAATCCGTAGTCCCCTGCTTTGAGTTGCAAATATTAGCAATGTAACCAAGATCAAATACCAGTGTGCTGCGAGCTCTAGTAAGGTACACATCAATAACATGTATATCACATATACCTTTGTTCACCTTGCCATCCTTCTTATCCGCCAAATACTTGGGGCAGTTCCGCTTCGGTGACGACCGCTTGCGGTAGAAGCACTCGATTTCAGGTTTAGGTCCAGACTTGGGTTTCTTCTCTGAGCAAAGAACTTGCTTGCTGTTCTTCTTGAAGTTCCCTTCTTCTTCCCTTTGCCTTTCTTCTTGAAACTAGTGGTCTTATTGACCATCAACACTTGATGCTCCTTCTTGATTTCTACTTCCGCAACCTTTAGCATTGCGAAGAGCTCGGTATAGTCTTTACTAACCCTTGCATATTATAGTTCATCACGAAGCCTTTGTAGCTTGGTGGCGTGATTGAAGAATTTCATCAATGACACAATCATCCGGAAGATTAACTCCCGGTTGAGTCAAGTGATTGTAATACCCGGACATTTTGAGTATGTGCTCACCGATGTAACTATTCTCCTCCATCTTGCAGCTATAGAACTTATTGGAGACTTCATATCTCTCAATCCGGGCATTCTGTTGAATATCAACTTCAACTCTGGAACATCTCATATGCTCCATGACGCTCAAAACGTCGTTGAAGTCCCGGTTCTAAGCCGTAAAGCATGGCACATTGAACTATAGAGTAGTCATCGCTTTGCTCGCCAGACGTTCTTAACGTCGTCGGTTACATCAAGAAGAGTTGGCACCTAGCGGTGCATCCAGACGTAACTCTTACGGCAGCAATGAGGATAATCCTCGAGTTACGGACCCGATCCGTGTAATTGCTACCATCATCTTTCAACTTTGCTTTCTCAAGGAACGCATTAAAATTCAACGGAACAACAACACGAGCCATCTATCTACAATCAAACATAGACAAGCAAGATACTATCAGGTACTAAGTTCATGATAAATTTAAGTTCAATTAATCATATTACTTAAGAACTCCCACTTAGACAGACATCCTCTAGTCATCTAAGTGATCACGTGATCCAAATCAACTAAACCATAACCGATCATCACGTGAGATGGAGTAGTTTTCAATGGTGAACATCTTATGTTGATCATATCTACTATATGATTCATGCTCGACCTTTCGGTCTCCGTGTTCCGAGGCCATATCGCATATGCTAGGCTCGTCAAGTATAACTGAGTATTCTCGTGTGCAAAACTGGCTTGCACCCGTTGTAGATGGACGAGAGCTTATCACACCCGATCATCACGTGGTGTCCGGGCACGACGAACTTTGGCAACGGTGCATACTCGGGAGAACACTTCTTGATAATTTAGTGAGAGATCATCTTATAATGCTACCGTCAATCAAAGCAAGATAAGATGCATAAAAGATAAACATCACATGCAAATCAATATAAGTGATATGATATGGTCATCATCGTCTTGTGCTTCGTGATCTCCATCTCGCAACACCATCATGATCACCATCGCCACCGCGCGACACCTTGATCTCCATCGTAGCATCGTTGTCGCCTCGCCAATCTTATGCTTCTCGACTATCGCTACCGCTTAGTGATAAAGTAAAGCATTACGAAGCGATTGCATTTCATACAATAAAGCGACAACCATATGGCTCCTGCCGATTGCCGATAACTTCGGTTACAAAACATGATCATCTCATACAATAAAATATAGCATCACGTCTTGACCATATCACATCACAACATGCCCTGCAAAAACAAGTTAGACTTCCTCTACTTTGTTGTTGCAAATTTTACATGGCTGCTACGGGCTTAAGCAAGAACCAATCTCACCTACGCATCAAAACCACAACGATACTTCGTCAAATAGACTCCGTTTAACCTTCTCAAGGACCGGGCGTAGCCACACTCAGTTCAACTAAAGTGAGAGAGACAGACACCCGCCAATCACCTTTAAGCAACGAGTGCTCGTGGCGGTGAAACCAGTCTCGCGTAAGCGTCACGCGTAATGTCGGTCCGGCCGCTTCATCTCACAATACCGCTGAACCAAAGTATGACATGCTGGTAGGTAGTATGACTTGTATCGCCCACAACTCACTTGTGTTCTACTCGTGCAAAACATCAAACCATAAAAACCTAGGCTCGGATGCTTTGTTGGGGAACGCAGTAATTTCAAAAATTTCCTACGCACACGCAAGATCATGGTGATGCATAGCAACGAGAGGAAGAGTGTTGTCTACGCACCCTCGAGACCAAGCGAAGCGATCACAACGTAGAGGAAGTAGTCGACGTTCTCCTTGCGATCCGACCGATCCGCGCCGTTACTCCGGCGCCCGAGTTCTTGACACACGACAGCTCGATGACGCTCCTCGGGCTCCAATCCAAGAGAGCTTGGGAGGAGAGTTCCACAAGACGACGGCGTGGTGACGATCTTGATGTACTACGGCGCAGGCTTCGCCTAAGCTTTTATGACGATATGACCGAGGTGGAATATGGTGGAGGGGGGCACCGCACGCGGATAAGGAACGATCTCAAGGATCAACTTTTGTGTTCTAGGGTGCCCCCTGCCCCGTATATAAAGGAGCAACGGGGTGCGGCGGCTCTTGAGGAGGCGCGCGGAGGAGTCCTACTCCCACCGAGTAGGACTCCCCTTCCTAGTTGGAGTAGGATTGGGGGAGGGAAGAGGGAGGGGGGGCGCCTCTCCTTGTCCTATTCGGACTAGGGGAGGGGCGCGGCCTGCCCTGGCCGCCCTTCCTCTTCTCCCTCATGGCCCACTAAGGCCTAATAACCCCGGAGGGTTCCAGTAACCCCGGTGTTAAAAATCCCGATTTCACCGGAACCATTCGAACTCCAAATATAGGCTTCCAATATATCAATCTTTATGTCTCGACCATTTCGAGACTCCTCGTCATGTCCGTGATCACATCCGGACTCAACTTCTTCGGTACATCAAAATACACAAACTCATAATATAACCGCCATCGAAACCTTAAGCGTGCGGACCCTACGGTTCGAGAACAATGTAGACATGACCGAGACACGCCTCCGGTCAATAACCAATAGCTGGACCTGGATGCCCATATTGGCTCCTACATATTCTACGAAGATCTTTATCGGTCAGACCGCATAACAACATACGTTGTTCCCTTTGTCATCGGTATGTTACTTGCCCGAGATTCGATCGTCGGTATCCAATACCTAGTTCAATCTCGTTACGCAAGTCTCTTTACTCGTTCCGTAATACATCATCTCACAACTAACTCATTAGTTGTAATGCTTGCAAGGCTTGATGATGTGTATTACCGAGAGGCCCAGAGATACCTCTCCGACAATCGGAGTGACAAAACCTAATCTCGAATACGCCAACCCAACATCCGCCTTTGGAGACACTGTAGTACTCCTTTATAATCACCCGATTCGTTGTGACGTTTGGTAGTACCAAAGTGTTCCTCCGTAAACGGAGTTGCATAATCTCATAGTTATAGGAACATGTATAAGTCATGGATAAAAGCAGTAGCAACATACTAAACGATCATGTGCTAAGCTAATGGAATGGGTCATGTCAATCGATCATTCAACTAATGATGTGACCTTGTTAATCAAATAACAACTCTTTGTTCATGGTTAGGAAACATAACCATCTTTGATTAACAAGCTAGTCTAGTAGAGGCATACTAGTGACATACTGTTTGTCTATGCATTCACACATGTATCATGTTTCCGGTTAATACAATTCTAGCATGAATGATAAACATTTATCATGAAATAAGGAAATAAATAATAACTTTATTATTGCCTCTAGGGCATATTTCCTTCAAAGTTGACCATGGAGAAGAGCACTCTTGCTTCCTGCATTGTTGAGCTGAAGACAGCAGGTGATAGCAACAAGAGGAGGCTTCACCAGATCAAGGCTATTTGTGATGAGGACTAAGTTGTTTTGTTGTCTGACCATGTGTGTCAATGATGCCTTTTGTACTAGCTATGGAGGAAACTTGGAATGTGTTAAGCTTTATTGTGGTGAACCTTGGATTGTATCTTGTTTGTGAGAGTACTATGTTTTTCATTAATTATCAGGTTGGATTAAGTTCGGTTTGTACCGCATACTAACATAATATGCTTTGGCATATATATATAGTACCTGCATAGATAGCCTGACATAGATAGCAAGTTCATACTAACATAGATAGAACTGACATAGATAGTACCTGCATATATAGCCTAACATAGATAGCAAGTTCATACTAACCTAGATAGAACTGGCATGCTAACATACTGACAAAACTGAACTTTTTCTTCTTCTGACGAAACTGAAGACAACATGTCACTCCTCCTTCTTCAGCATCTTCAGGCATTGGGAGCGCTGCACTTCATTGTTGTTCACTGCCGCCCTCTTCTTCTTGGCCGGCGCTGGCTCCACCACCTCTTCACCGCCGCCCTCCTCTTCTTGCTTGACAACGACGAGCTCTTGGTTGTCGGCGACCTCCGGCAGCTTATCCACATCAATTGGGCTGTTCTTCTGCCCCTCGATGGCGTGGAGGACGGGCGCCAGGAGCTGCACATCAGGCTCGTCGTCGGAGGAGTCAGAGGAGAGTACGACGACCTCGTCCACCTCGTCGTCAGAGGAGTAGGAGGAGTAGTCATCAGATTCGTCAGAGTCGTAGTTGTCAGAGGACTCGGACTCGACGTCAGAGTCGTCGTCTGGCCGGAGCACCCATGGATTGCGCCTCTCCCAGTAGGCGTTGTTGATGGGGGCTGGGAGAGCGAGGACGGCGTCGGTGATGTCATCCGCGGCGGCCGGCGGCGTGGTGGATGAGCGGTACATCCACCAACGGGCGCGCTGCCTGGGGTCGGGGGAGCGCTGCACCTTGCGACGCCATACAGGAGAATGGTCGCCGGCGGACTCTGCGGCGGCGAGGAATGCACGCTGCCTTTGGCTGGTGTCATCACCTTCACCAGCCGCGGACATGGTTCTCAAGATCGCCAGTGGGGAATCGTGTGCGATCTCCCTCAGATCGCGCAAGATCTCGTGGTTGTTGCGGCGAGCTCTTCGATGGCGTTGCCACTCCATGGCGACAGCGGTGGGGGTGGTGTCGGCGGTGGTTTCGACGGAGAGAGGGAAGAGGTGGGCGGTGCGGGCGGCGAGCGGTAGGTGGACATGTATTAAAGGCAGAAACCGAAACGACTAGTTATACAAAACGGACGTTCACCACGCTGCCGGCCTCAACGCACGCTGCCGGCCTCAACGTACCTAACTAAATATAAGTAAAATTGCGGATGCTACTAAAACAACATCACTAGCATTATCCTACTGGTATTGAACCCCTGGTTACTACCCATTGGTCCTGGGTTCGATCCCCAGGCCAAACTAATTTTGTGCATTTTTTTTGGATTTAAAAAAATTAATATGTCAGTAACTATGCACCAATAGGGTTTTTATTTGTGTGCAATTTTTTTTGGATTTAAAAAATTCAGATCATCATCATATCAACAATGAAACTATGCTCATCATCACAACAACAGAATGAAAACTTCTTGCAAAACATCATAACTAATAAGTTCATCATCACATCATCATAACCAGAGTACCATAGTGCATGACAACCATTAGATACATTACA
Source organism: Aegilops speltoides (assembly GCA_021437245.1). Classification (NCBI taxonomy): domain Eukaryota; kingdom Viridiplantae; phylum Streptophyta; class Magnoliopsida; order Poales; family Poaceae; genus Aegilops; species Aegilops speltoides. Next base: position 17,005,661 of record CM038143.1, read on the forward strand.
TAGTCCACCACTTGGACTTGATTTAACTGGTTTCAAGATGAAATTCTTAATATTCTTCATCGCAAACTAGCCAAAAAAGGCTGAATTAAACATGTTTCAACATTACATCACTTCGGGCTGCCTTGAGAACAATTGAACCATTCAGACATCTTGTATGATGGCTTTCTCACTCTTCCGAAGACAGCGGTCTTGGTGGTATGAATGTTTTCTTTGCCCTTGACCTAGCAGAGAGCGAGAAGATGAACTAGGCCTATCAGCTGACAAAAGATGAACTTGGCCTTGTTGGAGCAGAGCGAAGGAGCTGCCCTAGGTACAGCCCTAGTTGCAGTCATAGCTGCAGTGGAGCTCTTGCCCTTCTCGCTTTGGTGGAGCTGTCCTTCTTTGTTGCCTTTGGTTGCGTAAAGAGCTCTTGCCCTTCTGCTTCTTTGGAGCAGATGGAGCTGCCATTGGTGCATCAACTCTCCTGTTTTCCTGCAGTGACAACATATAGATAGATTAGAATATAGTATTAATTATACAAAGATTTAACCTGCAGTGACAACATATATAAACAAGATTTAACCTGGTGTTGGTTCCTTCTCATTGCTAGGGATGGCTTCATATTTTTGTGGCAGCTAGTGTACCTATGCCCTGTCAAGTTGCAATTACTGCAGGCTATTGTTGCCATCCTTGAAGTATCTTTGGGAGCTGGCTTCTCAAACTGATTCTTTCTCCTCTTAGTCCGCTTCTTTCTGGCTTGTCTCAAAACTGGTGGCTCTATGTCGTGGGTCCCAGATTTGGCCATAGATCGTGCCTGCATGTGATACACAATTGGATTGTAGGCTGCTTGGTACATTGGTTTCTTGAAGAAATCACTAACAAAATCTTCTAGATGAAGTTTTGCCTTGTTAATTGCAGAAACACCATGCTTGCAAGGAACACAGGTCATGTACCATTTGCTACACCCACATGTGTGCACTTGCGCATTCTTGCATATGTGCTTTCTCCATCGCTAACCTGGTATAGATCAGGCCTTGCTTTGATTGACCGACAATATCTAGCATGGTGTTTTGCTTCTTCTAGCTTCTCAAAGATATGTTGGGCATATCTCGCCACTTGGTCGTCTCGATCCCGGTCCTATTGGCATTGAACTTAACTAGCAATTTTGTTTTGATGCCATCAACCATGGTTTTAATTGGTTTCTCTCACATCAAGTATCATTTTGTTGAACACTTCACTAATATTGTTAACAACCAAATCAGTTTTACAATTCTTGTCCATGGCTTGTCTAGCCCATGTATGCTTGGGTATCTTTCTAAGCCATTTCCAAGCTGCCTCACACTCTCTTTTCATGCCTTCTATTGCTTGTTCAAAACCATGCTCAAGATATGAATAACTAGCCTTTGATCCATATACTTCTTTAACTCTTCACCTCTAAAGCCACTGTTTGAAAGTTCGATAAATATGTCTAAGGCAAGATCTTTGAGGGCAATTTGGGAAGACATTGTTTATGGCTTTAAGAAGGCCCTGTTTAAATAACTAGTGTTCAAAATATAGTACAACAACACCTTTGTTTGACAAGATAAGCATGGTAAAACTTCAGTAAAAATAAGAATTATGATGTATGAGGTAACTTTTGTCTATCAGATATGATAGTGTACTTGCCATACTTCCCTGACTCACCACCAAGAGCATACTTGAGCTGGGTTAGAAACCAGGACCAGCTGGCAGTGTCCTCCTTGTCAACAATAGCAAATGCAATGGGAAAGATGTTGTTATTACCATCTCTTCCATTCAGCCAATATTTGTTGCCCTGTTGTCAACTTAACAAAGCAACCATCAACACCTACAACCAAACATAACACATTAGCACTAAACATAAACAAAAGCAATGGCAAATATGTTGGGAAAATAATTATGCAAGTACCTATGAAGGGTCTGCAACCATTTAGGAAGCCCTCTTTGCAAGCATTGAGGCACATGAACAAGCCATGAAATCTAGGGTTTTTGCTAGGATGAAGCTTTAAATGCTTTGTTGTCACAATGCATCTACTTCCAGGATTGGTATCCAGCACAGCTTGGAGGTAATCCCTTATCCTAGTGTATTGTGCCCTCTGATCTCCTTGGACAACTTCATTAGCTGCTTTCCTTGCCCTGTAGGCCATGTGAATGGACACTTCAATTCCATGTTTGTTCTTCAAATTGTCAATTATTGCCTGGACTGGTGTGTTTATGTCGACCTTAACTCATTGCTCACACTCATGTGCCAACCATTTTGCAAAGGACTTTGGTGCTCTCTCCAACAGCAGGACAACTATGATACAAGTTCATTTTCTTCATGCAAAATGTCTTCTCATGTGCAATTTGGGAAGCAACAATGAAAAAAAAGGATATCATATGTACTGCAAACTACAATAACTCTATCTGAGCAATTCCTATGAAATGAGTAGTTCCTGTTTTGTGAGATGTGAAATGTAAGGAGTGCCCTCCTGAACTGCTGGACATCTAGGAAACAAAGTTGCTTGACAAATTGTTCTTGTGGGTTTTCCCTCTCCTCATCATACCAAACCCTAACTTTATTCTTTTTGGCCCTGCTCTTCCTACCATTTGGTAGCTTAAATGGTGGAAGCTGAGCACAATCATTCTCTTCATGACTTAAGTCACCTGGGTTGCTCTCCTCATCAGATGAAGGTGCCCAGTCTTGCTCTATGATTTGATCCAAACTTGCATGGGATCTGGTTGTTGGCCCCTTCCCCCTCCTCTTACTTCCTCTGTCTTCTTGCTACCTCCCTGACCGCTTCCTCCTACACTGCTTCCTCCTCTCAAGCCATCATCTAGTTGCTCCTCTTGTCCTTCCTCTTCATCTCTTCCTTCATTATCCTCCTCCTCCTCATCTGGTCCATATAGCTCTTCTACATCAGTGTCTCCTTCAAAGTGATGTAGTGGATCATCCCTATGCCTCTTCATTGCCTCCAACCTTGCCAATATGTCCTCATCTTCAAGATCTTCATCCTCACTTTCACTATCAGTGAACTCCTCAGCAAGCAGCTGTGGGAGTTTTCTTTTTGCTGCCTTGTACTTCTCTCTTTGTATCATGTTACTCCTGTACCTCTGAATTTCTTCATTTCTTTTCTGCTCCATCATCTGCTCAATGTGCTCTTGCTCTTGGTCTATCTCCATGAAATACTCATGCCTCTCATTACCATTGTCCAAAGCAAACTCAGGTTCACTTGGGCCCTTTTGCTTCAACAAACAAGAGCTCTCCTGTGTGTTCACTACTTGGACTGGCAGTGGTTGGGGTTTCACTGGACTGGGGAAAAGAACTCCTGAATTTTCTACCTCATAGACAACTGGTACACCTATTTCTGACAAAGGAACCTGCTCTTCATAAGCATGATCAATGTTCAAATCAACTGGTCTAGGTGCATCACTTCTCATAACTGTAATGTTAACAACATTCTTTCCTTTCCTAGCTATGTCATCCAACATTTCTTCCACCTTGTCATCATCAGTTAATTCTTCCATTCCTGACACACCAACTCCTGGATCTCTAACATAATACATAAAATCCCTTGAACTATAGCCTTCTACCTCTATTAGGGCAATGAGATTCCAGAAGGTTATGTCTGATAAACAAATTGTTCTTTCCAAGTTATCTCTGTCTAGGAAATGGAACCTCACTTCCCATTCTTCATCATCCAAGCTACAAATTCAGATAAAATGCACTTAATAAAGTGTTCAATAAATTGATTACACGATTAACAGTTCATTGAAAATTCGATTAACACTAACACTAACCCTAATGTTAGAACCCTAACACTACAACCTTAACTGTACTACAACTACCCAAGAACACCAACCATAGAACCCTAACACTACAACCCTAACCCTAGAATACAAATCGCGGAAATGACAAGGGAGGAGGAGGATGACTTACTCCACTCCGCCGAAGGAGGAGGCAAAATGGTGGTTGCCCGTCGGATTGGCCTTCACCGCCTAGGCGAACGCAGTAGCCGCCGCGTATTCCAACGACTTTGGTGGCGACGACGGTTGAGGAAGAGGCAGCGCGCTCGAGGGATTGGAGCTCCCGCAGAACCCCGGTGGATCTCCAGCACCGCCGCCCGAGCATCCCCATCGGCAAAGAACTCCCCCCGCCGCCCACGCCGCCAGTTTTTCGCTGCCGCCATGGATTGAGCCGAGGAGAGGACGGAGCAGATCTGATCTGGTCGGGCGCCGTCAGTCGGTCGGTCCGGCTCGACCAGATGTACGCGCAAACGGCGCCGTCACCGCGTCCGTTACGCCATGTCACGCATATTGGGCCCCACCTGTCGGAAACGCCCTCAACCGCGCGAAATCACTTTGTTCAGTGCAATCTGCAACACTGTTAGATTTTGCAAATGATTAGCGACCAGGTTGTTTTCTGCAAGATAAGCCCCAAATGTGATGGTTTCTTGCAATTCACTCCCTGATTATGGCCGAACTCGTATGATTTCCTTTCTTCGATTTGCTCTTTCGGTATGCACTTGATGGAAGTAACTCGCGTGAGTGCATAGCGTAAACGAAGAAGAGAAAACAATCAAATCAATTGTTAGATCATTGATGTTGATCACAAAAGACAATAAATTTGCTTTCTCCTAATTGATCTCTTGCACGGCGGTGCGTGCATAGTCTTCTGCAGTGGGCGGCCGGCGTAGCGCGGCGCACGGCTGGGTGCAGGCCTCGGCGCGGCGGCTGGGATCAGGGCCTCGGCGCAGCGCGGTCCAGCGGCGGGGACAACGTGGCCAGGGGCACGGCCGGGCGGACGAGCGCGGGCGGCCGGGAGGCAGCCGGGCGCTGCGCAGCCGCGGGAGGAGCGCAGGTGCACGGCGCGGAGGTCGGGCTGCCGGGCGTGGCGCAGTGCGGAGTCGCCAGAGTCGGTCCGGCGAGAGCCACCGCGGGCGCCGGGCACTGGAGTTGGCCGCCTCGCTCATCGTTCCTGTAGCCTTGGAAGCGAGTTGCTTGGCCTTCTCGCTTTTGGCATAGCAAAGTGCGTGATAACATATTGATATGTAAAGATATGTAAACGGGAGACAATCGAGAGAGACAACAAATGATTCAACTGTATGATGATTCAGGTACACAATGGCGCATGCTACAAATAAACCGGATGATTTCTCATCCGTCTAGCCAGCCGTCGGATTAGCGTGCTGGTGGCCGTTCGATGCAGCAAAGCCACGCCAGCAGACCAGCTTCAACGTAGTGCTGCTGGCACCTGTCGAAGCTTCACTGTAGCACAGCACGACCCGGCGATAGCTCCGATGCAGCCCCGACAAGCGACAACGTCCGGCGAAGCTTCATTGCAGCCCCGACGGAGCTCCAACGAAGCACCGACGTCGTCCGGTGAAGTTCCATTGCAACTCCGGCAGAGCTCCAACGCAGCATCGACGGCGTCCGGCGAACTCCATTGCAGCTCCAGCGAAGTTCCATTGCAACTCCGGCGAAGTTCCATTGTAGCGCCGGCTCTGCTTCCGTCGGAGTTGAAAGAGTTGCCTCGACGCACGCTCCGACGAGCCGCATGACTACCCTGACAGTACCAGTTGTGTTGTGCAATAAGCAGCAGCAGCAGATGTGCTCACCGCAGCCTCCTCCACTGGTAGCACCGGTGGCGTTGCAACGCAGCACCGCCGTGTGACGACGGCCGGAGTTGAGGGAGATGGCACGTCGCAGCAATGGTGGTGCTGCAAAAAAATATGGATTTAAGCGTGGAGTGGCAATGGCGAGCAGGAACCTTACAGCGGTGCTGGCCGGAGACCCGGAGTCGCCCTCCCCCTGACCTTGCTGTCACCTTGCCGTTTGTGTTGCTGGTTCAGATTCTAGCCATGGCGTGAATGGAGCATCAGGGTGGCTGCTCCACCCAATGTTTGCAACAGGGGTGGTGTTGGGGCAGAGTAGAATCATGCGGCCGTCGGCGGCGGCCCGTTTCCGTTCCTAGCTGTGCTGGTTGGTGGTGCTCGCCATGGGGTCAATGGCCTCTTCTCTCCTGTAACCAATGAGGACAATAGGGCAAAAAGGAGAGAACGTGTGGAGAAGCGAGCTTGCGAGAAGATAAGGCTGGGATGGAGCAGTGGGTGAGGACACGTGGCATGCACAGGACACGGTTTACGGAAGGAAGAAATCATCTGGACGAATCCAAAGGTTTTCCTTACACAATATATAGATCCTGTAGGGACGCGATGGTACAGAGGGATGCGAGTAGCGTCAGTTAGCGAGATGAAAGGAAGAGTCGCGCCTGTTCGAGCAGTTAACAAGGGGAGATTCGCTTCCAATTAAATATCTGTTTAATTGTAGCAAACATCATTTTAAATCAAAGGACGGACATATCATTTCTTATTCATCAATTACAACAAAATCAAGTTTATAGTTAATAAAACATCAAAAAGTAATACTGGAGGCATACTTTCTTCATCAATTAAAGCTATTTTTTGGCAATAAACTTCCTTTTGCATGTGATGTAAAATAAAAACACTCAAAGGTAAGACCATTTTATGCAATTAAATGATCCACACTTCGACATGAGATGTGATAAAGAATTGAGACAGTGCAGATGTTGAATAATACCGATAATTAGAGAGAAATTCGAGACTGGACAAATGCACTATGTAGCCAATCAAACACTCCTAAATCTGAAGGAAAAAACAATATACCATTTACTATTAGTAATCTTAAATAAGCGCACAATCTTCACTTCCATCGCTCCTTCAGATTGCAATTTTGTGTACATGTATTTCCGGAAATACATTAGTACAAAATCCATCAACTCTGCCGTAATAAGCAAAAAAAAAAACATCTTGTTATCTTGCAAACCTAAAGAAGAAGGGAAAACATAAGGATTAATTATTTATACAACTATATTAAGAAATCAGCTAATCATTGAATTAGACATCAAGGCGCAGTAATGAAGTTCTTTCAAGGTAATCATTAAAATAGAAGGATTATTTATACAACTATATTAAGAAGTCACCTATTTGAACAAAGCATAAGCAACCAGACAAAAGATTCAATCAGAAACGCAAAAGAATAATTGAGGAATAATTTTCTGTACAAGAATCAACTGAAAATTATGTAAAGAAAATTCTGCCAGCATATACACTGTACCACACCATTCCTTGACAAACAGGAATGACAGTAAACAAGTGACAAAGACTAACTTCAAGATATTTAACACAAACTGGACATAAACATAGGCCAAGTTCAAGTCAAAAGGATGTAATATTGTGGACTATATTAACTCAATGTTTAAATCAAAATCGGCATTTCATCTAACTCGATGTTTATGTTGCAAGTTCATCTCAAAGCGCCAACAAATATAGTACTAAACAATACTTGCTTGCCAAGTGAACTCCAAATGGCATGGAAAATATTAACAAAGAATATGATACAGTTTCAACGACAGATCTCCCACACTGATAGTATATTTGTGGAGCACTAAGCTGTGTACTTGTTATTAGATGAAAAATTCAAAATCTGTACTGTAGTGAACTATGAAACAAGAACAGTGAACTAATAGTTAGGAGAGCGCCACTTGAATTGATCATGCTTCGCTTATATTCAAGGACAGGTAGAAAAGCTAGTCTATCATCCATGTTACTTCTGTTCACGATTCTATATGCTCAGGGCTAGGGGTTTCCCACTTGACCAACATTGAGACTACTATATGCTCATTGGCTTGCACGAGAACTACACATTATTTTATTACATGGAAAAAGCAATTAATTGATGGTTATTTAAATACACACAGAATCAGAATCCATGAACACCAAGAGATAGCTACTCTAGTTGAGTATGGATGCAATGCATGATATCAGGGACATGGTCCAATGCAGATTTGCTACGGAACAGTCCACACCTTGAACAGCTGAAAATGCACAGCGTGAATAATTCACATCAAGAATAAGACAAGTGGAATAATGGAAGGGTATCAACGTCGACCAGGTGGGAGATATACCGACTATAATGTGCAAAGCAAAGATATTAGTGTGAACTGGATGTGTGGTTTCATTTCATTATTACTGAAATGCAAATGTTGTCTCAACTGAATCGATTCTTAAAGAACTATGCCATCACAAACCTCTAAATTTACTAACTGGAGTCATAAAGAATTGATTCAAATGCATACTAACTGAACTAAGAAGGAACAATGTACAATGTCTAGACGAACATTACTTTCCCTTTCTTCATGATATACTTGAGGTTTGTCTGGCATAAAGTAACAAGTATCTATTTATTACTTGGAATTATAATGAACTTGTTGGTTTTGATCTGACGGCTTAAACAAGCCAGATTAGATCTATTAGTCTAACAAAAAAAAGAAGGGATAACGATAAGTGAAGGGGTCCACGTACCAACGTACGTGAGCCTCGATCAGAACTAATGCGCCCTGATCGGGGGCACCCAAAAACCAACTCAGGTTTTGGGTCCCCTGTCGCCAGCGCCATATAAAAGGATACGGGAGAGAGCTGGCCACCTGCGCGATCACAATTCACGTAAGGTTTACTCTCCTCCCGATATTCTCACCCCATCCGATCAGGGGGAGCGCTGCAGCGACGGGAAGACCTAAGCCAGCCGCCGCCGCCGTCCCCGGCCAGTCCCGGTGGCGTCCTGAAGGAATCAGGACGTCGAGGAGAACCTCTGCTTCGACTACATCACCCCTGCATCACGCCTGCACCGAGCAGGCGATCATGTCCACTCCCGTGACATGTAAAGAAACTCTAAACCCTTCTTTGTTCATGTTCTGAGGTGATCTAGATGCAATTAGATTCTGCTAATGGCATCTCCTAGATGCATAATTACTCCAACAATGGTATCAGTCGCCATTTTTTTGATTGCAATAGGTCCCTATATTATTGATCTATAGATCAACATCAAGTTTTAGATCAAGTCAGGTTTAGGGTTTTTATGATCAAGATTGAAAGTTTTAGCCCTATGATCATGCTACTGTTTGACGTTCATGCCAATTGCCGTCTGCAAATAATTATGTGATACCCTATTTTTGCATCGGATCATTACTGTTAATGCCAGTTCATTTTAATTAACCCATGTTAAAGATTAATGCTCATGGTTATGTCACGGTTAATTAGAATCAATCATGTTTACGTACTGATTCCGGCTTTTTGATAAGCAACTTATAAGGCAGAGGGATCAACAGTAGCAAACCCCCCATGTTGAAGAACCCTAGTTTTTATCCCCAATTCGAAAGAACACTCATTCTGCAATTAGGGCTGTTTTTAATCCAATATAAGCACTGATGAACACGAATTGGAGAAGAATGAGGCATAGGCTCACCTAATGCGCCGCGTAGTCGCCTTTCCCTTCGGGTCCCGCACTGCATCAAACTTGGTGCGAGGGCGGAGACACCGCGACGCCGTCGCCTCCCACCGGAGCGACGCGCGGAACGTTTACTAGCCGCCACCGCCGCCACTTGATTGGACGAGCTCGTCGCCGTCGCCCCACATGTCGCGGTGGCCGGCGTCCCTCCTCCCCTGATGCGCCATGAGACGGACGCCGGGGCCAGTTCGACGGGGAGCGCGCGGGATTCACCCCGCTGCACGCTCCTCCGGCGAACGTAGCCGCCGCGCCGCCATGGCCGGCGCGCCTCGGGCCACCGTCGAACGCCGTCACGCCTCGGGCCGCCATCGAACGCCAGTGAGTGGGAATCGGGAGGAGGCGAAGAAATGGATAGGGTTTGACCCAGCCGCTGGTTTTGCTCGGTTTCGGGGCGATCCGAGCCGTCGGCTCGATCCGACGACTCAAAGCATCGCGCGGCTCCCTGCTGGGCCGGCGGGCGCTAATGGCCCAGTTCCGGTTGTGGGCTGCGGCCCAGGTTATGTTAGTCCAGCGAAAAAAAAAACTTCTTCTGGGCTGGGCCGATTTACGTGTAGCTGTGGGGTTTTCAGGCATATATCTTTTCGCCGTTTTTTCCAGTGCATTTCAAGTTAACACATTATGTTTTTGCACTATTTTTTTTTTGCCAGAAAATATCTGAGATAAATAATGAATTAAAACATGCTATTATTCTGGGTAAAATTGAACCAACGAGATATTTTTATTCAGGTTTTATTATGTGTTTGCAATTTACATGATGAATTTTTATTTTTTTAGACATCAAAAAATGATATTCTTTCTTATGTTGATGTCTAAATTGAGAATGAAATAACTCTGATTTTAATTCGGACCAACGTTGTTTTATTATCATGAGTCATCACTTATGATATTTTAATTCCATCTTTTTCTGCCCAACGGTGTTTTGACATGGAGTTGAAATAAAATACATGGCATGTCTATTTTATTTTGCCAATGTAAAATTTCATATTCATGTCAATTACTCATAAAACTCTTTCATGTCCACTGCAGCTTCCGCTGCGTTTACTGTCGAACCGTTGACAGGTAGCAACTTCCCTCGTTGGAAGAACTCGATGGAATTATGCCTAGCAATCCATCAATTTGATTATGCTTTACGGGAGGATAAACCCGTGGCTCCAACTGCTGGTGTCACGGGGTATGCCGAACTAAAGAAAACTTATGATTCCAAGATGGAAATATGGGAAAAGTCAAATCACATTGGTATGCTTGTGATGAGATCATCCATCTCACCTGACATAATTGGGGCACTACCCAAGAAAGATACTCCTAACAAATTCATGGCAGCCCTGGAGGAGCAATTCAAAGGCTCCGACAAGGTTTATGCACACGAACTTTTTCACAAGCTCCTTGGGAAGTATAATAATGATGGTGATGTCAGGGCTCACATTTTAAAGATGGTGAATGCTTGTAACAAATTGAAGGCATTACAATGTGAGCTCAATGACAATCTCCTTGTCATCATGATCTTGGACTCCCTCCCTGAAGAGTTTGATCAATTTAAGATTAACTATAACTCTCTTAAAGAGAAATGGACAATCGTGGAGATATCTCCAAGAATTGTTGAGGAAGAAGAGAGAATTAAGAGGCAAGGAAAGGACCAAGCCTTTCTGGTTGACTCCTCCAAGAGAAAACATGATGGAGCAAGCTCTTCTAAGCAACAACCACAAAAGAAGTTCTTTAAGAAACATTCATCAAACTCATATAAAGCAAAGGAGAAGGTCGATGATAAGCCTAAAGAAAACAACTGCAACTTCTGCAAGCATGAGGGTCATTATCAGAAAGACTGTCCCGAATTTCTCAAATGGTTGATGAAGAAAGGTACTGATGAAATTACTTTCGTTGATGAAATGTTATATGTTGATTACTCTAGTACCTCTTGGTGGATTGATTCAGGTGCAACTTCTCACGTTGCCAATTCTATGCAGGACTCAAATATAATCCAAACCATGGCAAGGGGGGCAAGAAGACTTAAGGTGGCAAATGGAGTCGAAGTTGATGTTGAAGCCATAGGGTCAATCACCTTAGAACTACACACTGGCTTCCGTCTTCATTTAAATAATGTTCTTTATGTCCCTACCTTAAGTAGGAATTTGATTTCTGTCTCTTGCCTAGATGATAACATGTTTGAGAGCAAGTTTGGGAACAAATAATTTGTTTTGAATTATTGTAATAAGAACGTAGGCCTCGGCGTCAGACAAGGCCAATTATATATGTTATCATTGAATGATTCTATCCTGCATGTGAGTGATGTATGTAATATTGAGAAGAAATGGAAGGGTATGAGTACCTCTTCAAAATTGTGGCACCGTCGTTTAGGGCACATTTCGAGGGGGAGAATTGAAAGACTTATTAAAAATGACGTACTCCTTCCGTTAGACTTCTCTGATGCAGACAAATGCATTGACTGTATAAAAGGTAAATACGCAAAAACGATTAAGAAAGGAGCGGTAAGAGCCACGAGTGTCCTTGAACTCATACACACTGACATATGTGGACCCCTTAATGTTAAGTCTATGGATGGTTTTGATTCGTTCATTACCTTCACGGACGACTTCTCTTGATACGGATATATTTATCCTATACGTGATCGATCGGAAGCTTTGGACAAATTCAAAGTGTTCAAAGGCGAAGTGGAGAACCAACTAAACACTAAAATAAAAGTTGTACGATCAGATCGCGGGGGAGAGTATTATGGTAGGCATGCTCCTTATGGGCAAATTCCAGGACCTTTTGCCAAGTTTCTCTCTGAGAATGGAATTGTTGCCCAGTATTCAATGCCTGGTGAACCTCAACAAAATGGCGTGGCTGAACGCCGAAACCGCACACTTATGGACATGGTGCGAAGCATGCTCAGTCATGCAAGTTTACCAGTCAGCCTATGGATGGAGGCATTAAAGACGGCCGCACATGTGCTAAATCTCGCTCCTACTAAAGCAGCACCGAACACACCTTACGAGATGTGGGCGGGAAAGAAACCGAGCTTGAATTACTTATGTGTATGGGGCTATCCCGCTGAGGCTAGAATTTTCAATCCACAACTTAAGAAATTAGATCCAAAGACAGTTAGTTGTTTCTTCATTGGATACCCTCATAGGGGAAAGGGATATTGTTTCTATTGTCCGGGTCACACCACCAAGTATGTGGAGACTCGACAAGCAGTATTTTTTGAGGATAACGAAGCCACCGAAATAAGGGAGATCAATCTTGAGGAGAAACGGGTGTGTGTTCCATCCCCGACCATCCAAGAGATTGTTTTGCCACTACAAACTATGGTGACGCCTCATCCCCAATCTAGTACTTCAGTCCCGAGGCTGATGGTGATCCCGAAACTAATGTAAATCCGAAGGTGAAGAGGATCACCAGTCGGGTAATGAAGATGACCCTCAGAACAATGATGCTCCTCCGCCACCTCCTCCTGTGGGCAGGCCACGTCGTGAGAGAAAGAAGGTCATATCAGATGATTATATCACATACTTGCTTGAGGATATGAATGATCTGGGAAATGTGGAGGATCCAACCTCTTATAAGGAAGCCATTAAAAGCGAAAATTCGTCCAAGTGGTTGGTTGCCATGGAAGACAAGTTGAAGTCTATGGGCTCAAACAACGTTTGGGACTTAGTAGAAGTTCCCGATGGAGCTAAGAAAGTAGGCTGCAAGTGGGTCTACAAAACCAAGTATGATTTCAAAGGGAATGTCGAACGGTTCAAGGCAAGGATAGTGGCAAAAGGGTATACACAGAGAGAAGGCATTGATTATAAGCAAACCTTCTCTCCTGTGTCAACCAAGGATTCTTTTAGAATCATAATGGCATTAGTAGCTCATTACGACCTAGAACTACACCAAATGGATGTTAAAACGGCATTTCTAAATGGTGACTTAAAAGAAAACGTTTACATGGCTCAGCCAGAAGGCTTTGTTGTGGTAGGGAAGGAACATTTAGCATGTCGTCTAAAGAAATCAATTTATGGCTTGAAGCAAGCTTCAAGAGAGTGGTACCTCAAGTTTGATAAAATTATCAAAACTTTTGGTTTCACCGAAAATGTTGTGGACAACTGCGTATATGTTAAGTTTAAAGGCACTAGGTTCACATTTTTAGTCCTATACGTTGATGACATATTATTGGCATGTAGTGATAAGGATATGCTGCATGAGACCAAGAATTTTTTGTCATCCAGTTTTCATATGAAAGATCTTGGTGAAGCCTCGTATGCCCTCGGCATCGAGATTCATCGAGATAGATCCAGAGGAACGTTAGGACTATCTCAAAAGGCATACTTTGAGAGAGTACTGTAAAAAATTCAATATGCATATGTGCTCACCCTCACCTGCTCCTATAGTTAAGGGCGATAAGTTTGGGACATTTCAATGTCCGAGGAACCAATGTGAAACTGATCAGATGAAATCGGTTCCTTATGCTTCAGCTGTTGGAAGCATCATGTATGCTCAAGTGTGTACACGCCCAGACTTATGTTTTGTAACCGGGGTGCTTGGCAGATACCAACCAAATCCAGGACCGGACCACTGGAAGGCCGCAAAGAAAGTCTTGCGTTATATGCAAGGAACTAAGGGTTTCATGCTTACATATAAAAGAACTAATAACCTAGAAATTGTTGGTTATTCAGACTCTGATTTGCCGGGTGCGTGGATAGTATGAGATCCACGTCAGGTTATATATTCACACTCGCGGGAGGAGCTATATCGTGGAAAAGCTCCAAACAAACATTGACCGCTGGATCTACGATGCAAGCAGAATTTATAGCATGTTATGAGGCCACCGGGCAGGCTGTATGGCTAAAGAATTTTATTTCCGGACTTAAAGTGGTTGACATCATATCTAAACCAATTTTATTGTACTGCGATAATGAACCAGCAGTTTTCTATACGAGTAACAACAGGTCAAGTAATGCTGCCAGACACTTTGACATAAAGTATCGTGTTGTGAAAGATAGAATCCAGGATCAAACAGTTGATGTTAAACATATAAGAACGAAGCATATGCTTGCGGATCCGCTAACAAAAGGCTTACCACCTAGTATTTTTCGTGTGCATGTTGCCGGCATGGGACTACTGGAAGCCTGATGATTCTGGAATAAGAGGACCATTAAAATAAACCACTCCCCAATTAGCAAAATGTTTTCCATTTCGAAATAGGCGGGTGTGCTATAAGTGTTGAGGTTCTATGGCGTTTCGAGCTGTTGTAACACCTCACTTTGGTACATCATTCCTATGTAGAATGGGCGAATGAAGTTAAGCCTAACGATCAAGGGGGAGAATGTTGGTTTTGATCTGACGGCTTAAGCAAGCCAGATTAGATCTATTAGTCTAACAAAAAAAGAAGGGATAACGATAAGTGAAGGGGTCCACGTACCAACGTACGTGAGCCTCGATCGTAACCACGCGCTCGATCGGGGCGCCCAAAACCAACTCAGGTTTTGGGTCCCCTGTCGCCAGCACCATATAAAATTATATGGGAGAGAGCTGGCCACCTGCACGATCACAATTCACGTAAGGTTTACTCTCCTCCCGATATTCTCACCCCATCCGATCGGGGAGCGCTGCAGCGACGGAAGACCTAAGCCAGCCGCCGCCGCCATCCTCGAAGTCTGGCGCCCTGAAGGAATCGGGACGCCGAGGAGAACCTCCGCTCGACTACATCACCTCGCATCACGCTCAAGACTGAGCAGGCGATCATGTCGACTCCCGTGACATGTAAAGAAACTCTAAACCCTTCTTTGTTCATGTTCTGAGGTGATCTAGATGCAATTAGATTCTGCTAATGGCATCTCCTAGATGCATAATTACTCCAACAGAACTAACATCAGGAAGCTGAAGTTGTGCAACACTGACCATCCTTTGGATAATAATAATAAATGAAACATATTTTCCATCTTTGCATTGGTAAGGCTAAAACACATATATCAGACACCAAATTACTAGTCCTTGAAATGCGCCAACTAAAATGAAATACTGGCTTCACCTGCCCTAGATGTCCTCTGCTCAATCATGCAATGTTCGAACTTACAGAATTCGTGAGATATATATCTTTCAAAATTCGCTATGCAATCTAAGTGAAAATGCAAGCCTTAACCTATGGTTAATATAGATCGGGAATCAAAAGTGATTGGTCACAAGCGAATACTACAAATAAATTTTGAGAAGGAAAGGTCCAATACACACGATGGTTCCATGAATAATTCGGGAGCAGCGGATGAAATAAAATAAGCAGAAGATGATGCCATAGAGGAGGAAGGCAGAGGTACCAAGTGCTCACTAAAGAGGTTCATTGGTGATGCAGTGGTCGTAGTGCAGGTCGGCAACCACCGTCGTGCGGCACAGGAGGTCAACACATGATGCATAGCTGCGCCGGAGAGGCGGCAGAGGAGGTCCGGGTCGCCGCCGTCCAGCCCAACGCAGATTCATGGAGCAATCTTTGGGTGACAATGAGATTCATGGAGACTCAATGCAGATTGTCTTTCCTTCCCATTTGTTTCTTATTCTTGTCATGTGACGTAGTATATGCTTTTGTGCTGAATTACATGGAAGGTCGAGATGACCTCACCTACATAATTTTTTTGGTTATGTTTCTTAATATATGGATGCCTACTGACCCATATATATTTGGTTAAAATGTTTCCCTATGAAGTTTCTATGATATATAAGAAAGTTCGTCTGAAATATTTGAGGTCGTGTTCTATTTTACAGGTTACTCGTATAGTTGCATGGATGATACAGTTACATTAGTTAAGAACAAGTGTTTGTATCTGGACGAGGATTTAGAGCTCTCGGGTGCTCCGCACCCCTATATGTACAATACCAGGAAAAAAATACCGAGAAATTTGAAAAAAAATCTGGGATTTTGGAATATCAGACGTGGGTTACCGATGTACTCCCGTCTGAGGTTTGGTGAAAAAAATACCTGGAAACGTATTCGCGGCAAAAAAGACAAAAATTTCCTATGTATAGCAAAACACTGTTTGTGTACATTTTTTTCCGGGCAGTAATTCCTTCGCCACGGGTGCGTTTTTGGGTATTTTTTCACGAAATTTCGCACGGAAGTAGATTGGGGGACCAGGTTTCACATCCCGAAAATTTAGGTTTTTTTGATTTTCTGAGAATTTTCTATGAATATTTTTCTTATAGGGGTGCGGAGCACCCGAGAGCTCCTGTGTATTTTCCGTTTGTATCTATCTTAATTTTCAGGTTACTTGTATTGCATATTGATTGATTTCGTACAGGCTCGTGCGCTAGATTTTATTTTAAGTGTATGTTTTTAATCAAGAAGGTTTATATTATGGACATATCCTCAATAGCAAGTTTCTAATTAATTCTGAACCCCCTAGGTTGAAGTTAGCAAAGATAGCATATTCAACTATATTCAAATAAATGTACATAAGTGCCATAAGCAAGATAAGTGAGCACTGGACGGCCTCAAGAGACGCGCCGAGGGTGCCTCCCAACCACTAGTTCGTGCAGTAGTACAACTAGCACTTGTATCCAGCTAACAAGCCCTCCAACCCAAGGCATACAACTATTACTTCTGGATAACCCGACTCAACATGTTCGTATAGCCTACCAAGCTTGGGTGTCTCATGTGTCTTGCCGCTTCTCACAACCTTGTCATATCTCACAACACTATCACATCTCACCATGCTCACTGCATCACAGTTCAGCCCAACATCTCGCCTCCTTTCCACGCACAACTGAACCTTCATTCGCCTATTACACTGCCCTAGACCATCCAAACTACATGAAAAACTGAAAACAAAACATCCCGATACAAAATATCAAGATTAGTTCCAACACTCGTGAGGTTAGATGCTAAGCTTAGATACATCGAGGTAAGAAATAAGACTGAGAGTAACAGCGAGCTTCCAGATGAGCGCCACCATTCCCGGATCAGTTGTTGCAATTGTAGGATTCAACACAACCCAATAGATGCTCACGTAGAACTCAACTCCTGCAGCAACTGCTAGTCCCTCACACGCCCGATACATTTTGGTGTAGTCTCAAACACGTTCAAACTATAGGTAGGCCTCAAGTAATTTTCAACCTACGTCATATTTAGGCATATTGTGAACCTTAGTATTGATTATGTATCTTGTAGAATATAAAAAAACTTGAAAGTTTAGATGACGGCCCACAATATTTGATAAACCTTTTTGTGATTATATATTTGATAAACCAATTGACTACAATATGCTTTGTTAAATACAACTACGTATGTGTTAAAATTCTGAATATTTTGGTGAAACTGCATGACTTGCGACAGTTGACAGTGCTAGTTTCTCCTTACACAATTGATGAAGGAATAAGATTACTGTACTGAATTATTGAACATTGTTGCATGATGATATTGGTCCAAACCTAAAGAGATCATGGCAGAGAAGATAAACCTGCTTGCAAAGGACCAAAACAAATTTCTATTCAATTTCTCTCTTTGGAAATTGAGAAATTTCTATGTCATACAATTGGATTTCTTTGTCCCTTAGTTTTTATAGAATATCTTCATCTATTAGCTGAGGGTGAAGATTCATCCTAGTATCTTCTGCCCCTACTGGGCCGACACTTCGTATTTTTAACAAGAGGATTTACAACCACGTTCTTCCAATTTCACACATCGTGATAGTAGGTACTCACACTAAGCATATGAGTACCTACTACATTTTAGGTACTCATGCTGTTCTAAAAAAGGATATATGTAATTATACAGTTCTAGAAAAAAGTAATAGGTACCCGGGAAGCCATATACTGGCTGGCTTGGGAGAGCAGTATAGGCCGACCTGGATCTTTAGATGGACAAAACTAAATGTTGTATATACCCTCAAGGGCACTTGCCATTTTTTTGGAAGGTTATGGTCACAAGATCACCAGATGTGATCATGAGATATGCAACATGGGATTTGCTATGTCTTAACAAACAAGCAAAAACCAGTAAAAAGATGTTTCTAGTGAAATTATGATGAGTTAAACAGCATGGTGAACTATTTAACTCATACCCCACACCTAAAGTGACGCATGGCTTGTTGGATAATCGAATCCTACAAACATTGCCATACATGTAACAGTGGACTAAATGCATACAGTGCCATTTTATGTAAAGAAGGGCCATGAATGGATTGTTGATTGGTTGCACGTATTGTCATAGAAGATAGCAACAGTTGATTCCACTATTAAGAAGAACTATTCACAGTCAAGCTGGTCAATAATTTGTTGGAATACTTGGTGCACATCTATGTTGACGATATCTTACACGCAACACTTTTGTAGCATAAGATTATAACAGTGTACCCATCATTTCTTAGACGTTCGAGCAGCAACAAATGCCACCATGGTCTGAATGGCAGCGTCCATGCTTTTATTCAAAAAAATGTGCAGTGATCCATGCATGGTCCCCCAGGTACATGGTCTCCCTCGCAGACTTTGAAATGCACACATAAGTTGGGGATTGGGGTTGGTTTTGGACCTATGCGCAACAAATATACCAACATTAGAATATATAAATTACATAAGTTCATGAGTTAGTTTGAATTACACACACAAAGTTGTGCACATATGTTAATCCCCAAATGATCAGGAAATAGATAGAAAATAGTTGTATATCTGTACGGCACGATAATAGAGTGGTAGACATCATTATAAGAGCTACCAAGCATAGAGATTGTGTGTTGCACTTGGTAAGTCCCATGAGGAGTGGCTTGCTAATTCCTTCCTTCTATGTATGATTGTTCTTGTAGTTTATATTCTTAACCTATGACTTATGTGTTGGTGTTTATATAAGCATGGCCGGACCATGGAGTAACAGTCCTCACCTTTGAATTTTTGGATGGAGTTTATTAGTCTAAATAAACCAAGGCTTATCTTGTGGATAACCTATTATTGATTTGTTCACGAATTATAATTTTTGAAACAAATTAATATTCTAATATGGCATTAATATCACATTAAAATGTATCTTGATATAGCTTGCTATTTTCTCAATGAGGTGCATTGTTATTTTCTTCTAATGTTTGGCTGTCAGAATTAGTTAGTGTTACATAATGTTAAAACACGGCTGGACCGCACTTGGCAGGATGGGAGGCGGACAGGACCAGACCAAACTAGAGGCCTTGGCGCAGTCCATATGTGCACATATCAGTAAATCGAAGAAAGAAAAAATGAAGCCTCAGAGGTTATTGATGATGTGACATGTGTGGTATGGTGGCATATGTGCATGTTGAGATCAACAAAAGGAGTGGGGATCAACTACTTAAGTATACACGATTTTCCTATTGATGTATGTAATCAGTTTCTTTTTCGTTGCTGTAGTAGTTGGGCCCCATTCATGGAGTTTGTCCCGGGGCCTCCGAAGCTCAAGGAACATTGTTTACTTGATGTATATCATACGAAATCTATTGTTATACATGGTATTAAGAAAATGTAAAATCATGATCCTGAGATGAAATATTAAAAATAACAAAACAAAAAAAAAACAAGGGTAAGGGACAAAAAACACAAAAGGTTAACAGTGGCGGGCAGGAAAAGTTACTAGTGATGCGCGCAAAACAACGCCTGCCAATGCTTCTTGAGTTAGCAGTGGCGGCCACCTATTACAGCCCGCCACTGGTGTCTTTTTTAACAAATTTGCAGCGGGGCCAACAATTCCAGTGGCGGGCATTATGCCTGCCGCTGGTGACCCAAGTAGGAGTGGCGGACGATGATGGATTCATGTACCTAGGGTAGGGTCATAGGCCTGACCTAAACGTCCTACCCAAGGACACCCTTAGAAGAGATCACCTTCCAGTCGACCAACGAGGAACCCACTCGACTGACTAGAAGGACTCGACCATGGAGATTCACTCGACCATGAAGATACACTCGACCACCAGAAGGTCGGAAGGCACTCCGCAACACAACGGCTTGTAATTGAATAGACTTAATGATAGTTAAGGCACTTATGAGGGGTGTTACCAGTAACGTCCCCGGCTTAATGTACTTTAACCCCTCCATTATGTGGGCTGGCTGGGGTCCTGGCGCACTCTATATAAGCCACCCTCCTCCACAGGCAGAGGGGTTCGCACTTTTGTAATACCTACACACATAATCTACTCGACCGCCTCAGGGCTCCGAGACGTAGGGCTTTTACTTCCTCCGAGAAGGGCCTGAACTCGTACATCGCTTGTGTTCACAACCTCTCCATAGCTAGGACCTTGCCTCTCCATACCTACCCCCACTCTACCGCCGACTTAGAACCACGACGGTTGGCGCCCACCGTGGGGCAGGTGTTTTAGCGATTTGTGGAGAAGTTGCGGTACTTCCAGTACTTTCATCATGATGACCGCTGGAGTTTTGGTTGAGGCGCGAGATCCGTCTCGGTGCTCTCACCTTTGTCGCCGACGACTCGCGTGGCTCGTGGAGGCTCCACTCGACATCGAGGCGCTCCCGTCCGCTGGGCGACGACTTCGCGCATGTGTCCGCGGCGTTCTGCTGCGGCAACCGTCGACCCCAGTCGGTCGACTCCTTTATCGATCGCTTCGCCGGTCTCCGGCCAGTAGAAGCGCTCTGGTCGGTCGAGACTCCAGTGATGGGTGAAGCACGCGGTGGCTCGCCAGACAGCCACCGCCTGTGTCGGCAATTGAGCCCGACGAGTCCCTCTACGGCCTGTTCGATCTGTCGACTGGCTCCGGAGAGACTGCATCCAAATGCGATAGCAGTGATCCAGCGGCGGAAATCCTCATGGTCGACGGCCCCCGTAGTCCTCCCGGCTTCGCCCATGGCGGCGGAGCGGCCGGTGGAGGTGACCCCGCGCAAGACCACGAAGAGTACTAGCCCGAGACACTCGACTCTCTGCAGAGAGAAGAGCTTCGCCGTAGGAGCATGGATGCCCTGCATACTCCCATCGCGGGAGAAACCCCCGAGGCTCGCGCCTTGGAGGAGGCACGTTTGGCCAATGTGGCTGAACGCGCTCGCTTGGAGAATCTTCAACGAGCACTCGGACGTGTGCAAGGCAATTCTGAAGCGGTTACCGACGCCGACTCTTCCCGTCGACTCAGGTATACCGCGACGCCAATTCAAAATTTAGCAACTGCAACCCAGATAGCAGAATCCATCCAGCCTTCTCGGCCGGAAGTCGGAGAGGCTTGATGCAGATCGAGATTTACTCCGAGCAGCAGGAGACCGAACTCAGCCATGTCGCGATCGCGCAGCAGAATTCACGGTCGATCCGTCGCTGCGAATCTTATCGATCTGCTCACAGCCCCCGATCGCCTCCGCGGCGGAAGGGCGCGACAACGGCGAGATCAAGATGGAGACCGACATGACCGGGATGACAGCGCCGAGTGCCCATTTCTCCAAGGAAGGGTCTTACGCTCCTCGGCGGCAGGATGATGAGACGCCGATTCAAGACGGGCGAAGAGTTCGGTCGACCCGTGGAACCAGGCTTCGACGCACGATCCATTATCGTGCAAGGCTTGGTCGACCGAACAGAGCCCATCGAGGCGGACCGAGAGGATGCACCCACAAGCGATCGAGTGCATGTTTCGGTCGGAGTGTTTTAGCAGGCTATCGAGCCGCATGATTCCCCAATTTCAGGTTGGCAACAGAGTCAAGAATTCATCGAGAATCCAAGCCTGAAACTTGGCTTGAAGATTACCGAGTGGCTGTCCAGATTGGAGGTGGGAATGACGAGGTGGCCATGAAGCATTTGCCCCTCATGTTGGAAGGTTCTGCCAGAGCATGGCTGAATCAATTACCTCCTAGCAGTATTTACACTTGGGAAGATTTGTCCCGAGTGTTCGTCAGAACTTTTGAAGGAACCTGCAAGCGACCAGCTGGTTTGACAGAGCTCCAAGTTTGTGTGCAGAAGACCAATGAGACTCTTCGAGAGTACATTCAGAGGTGGATCACTCTGCACCATACCGTGGAAAATGTGTCGGACCATCAGGCATTTGTGCCCTCAAAGATGGCGTCAAGAACAGAGAATTGAGTCTGAAGTTTGGTCGAACCAGCGACATGACCCTGAGTCGAATGATGGAGATTGCTACCAAGTACGCCAACGGCGAGGAAGAGGACCGACTCCGAAGCGGCAAGTACAAGCCAAGTCATCGGAAAGGGAAATTCCAATCGGAAATGAAGCGGAAAGCCGAGCCAAGAGCTCTCGGAGAGGCTTTGGCGAACTTCGGGAAGTTCAAGGGGAAGCCAAAAGGATCCTGGAATCCCAAGAAAGTAAAGGATAAAGAAGGAAATGACGTGATGGATATGCCACGCCATATTCACACGAAGAAAGATGAAGAGGGCAACATCATTTACCCAAAGCATACCACTCGCCAAAGGTCGACTCTCGATCCAGCGAAGCCAGGAAAACAGTCTAAGGACAAGGAGAAGGAGCCAGACAAGGCCGGAGACAAAGAGGACAGTGAGGAAGAATATCCGCATGTCAACTCTACTCTGATGATCTTCGCAGATGTGGAAAGCAAGAGTCGACTGAAAGTCATTAACCGTGAGGTGAACATGGTTGCCCCAGCAAAACCAAGTTATGTGAGATGGTCCCAAACACCCATCACATTCGACCAATCTGATCATCCGACTCATATTGCCACCCCTGGGAGGCAAGCTTTGGTGGTCGATCCAGTTGTCGAAGGCACTCGACTGACGAAAGTGCTGATGGATGGTGGTAGTGGGCTGAACTTGTTATATGCAGACACATTAAAAGGAATGGGCATCCCGATGTCCCGACTGAGCGCCAGCAACATGAGTTTCCATGGAATCATACCAGGGAAGAAGGCCAATTCACTCGGCCAAATAGCTCTGGACGTGGTTTTTGGAGATTCCAAGCATTTTCGCAAGGAAAAGTTGACCTTTGAGGTTGTGGATTTTCAGAGTGCATACCACACCATTTTGGGGAGGCCAGCCTACGCACGATTCATGGCTCGACCGTGTTACGTGTACCTCAAACTGAAAATGCCAGGCCCCAAGGGAGTGATCACTGTCACCGGTGATCGGAAAAAGGCAGAAGAGTGCTTTCAAAAGGGCTCGAAGATTGCCGACTCCCAAGTGACAGCGGTCGAATTCGAAGAATACAAGCAAAACGCAGATCCGAGTGATTTGTTGCGCTCCAAGAAGCCGGCCACAGAATCTGCATTTCAGTCGTTTGGTGAGAAGAAGCCAGTTCACATCCACCCGACTGACCCCAATGCAGCTCCGACCCACATCTCCACGACACTCGACCCAAAATAGGAAGAAGCGCTCATCCAGTTCCTCCGTGAGAACTGGGACATTTTTGCATGGAAGCCAGTTGACATGCGTGTTGTTGTGGGATGGCTGAGCATCGCCTCGGTCGACAAATCAGCAAAACTAGTCAAAGAGCATCTTCGGCGGTCCGCCGTCCAGAAGAGAAAGGCTATTGGTGAGGAAGTGGCTCGACTGTTGGCGGCAGGATTTATCCGAGAGGTATACCACTCCGAGTGGCTCGCTAATGTCGTCATGGTTCCCAAGAAGGGCAAGTCGCTCCGCATGTGCATTGACTTTAAACACATCAATCGGGCCTGCCCGAAGGATCATTTTCCTCTCCCTCACATAGATCAAATTGTTGACTCGACCGCGGGATGTGAGAGATTGTCTTTTCTAGACGCGTATTCCGGTATCATCGATCCGTCAGATGGACCCGACGAAATAAAACAGCTTTCATCACTCCATTCGGTGCTTCGCTATATCACCATGCCATTCGCCTCAAGAATGTCGGAGCCACATTTATGCGAATGATTCGAAGTGTCTTCTCACCAAATCAGTCGGAATGTGGAAGCGATATGGATGATATCGTCGTTAAGTCGCGAAAAGGTTCCGACCTGCTTGTCGACCTCGCCAAACATTTGCCAACCTCCGAAGGTACGATATCAAGCTCAATCCATCCAAGTGCACATTCGAGTTCCCGTGGAAAGTTACTCGGTTTTCGTTTCGAACGAGGATCGATGCTAATCCGAGAAGATCGGCACTATTCTCCGAATGAAACGCCTACTGGCGAAAGTGCACGATGTCCGAAGCTTCTTGGATGCTTGGCCGCATTAAGTCGATTCATCTCACGACTCGGTGAAAAGGCATTACCTCTTTACCGATCGATGAAGAAGGCGAACAAGTTCGAGTGGACTCGAAGTCGATGCAGCGTTTGCCGAGCTAAAAGCTCGCTCTCCACCCAGCCGGTGCTTGCTGCTCCAATCAGCAAAGAGCCTCTGTTGCTTTACATTGCAGCCACAGGACAAGTCGTCAGTACAGTGCTTACGGTCGAGTGGGAAGAGGAAGGAAAAGCCTTCAAAGTTCAGCGCCCGGTGTACTATTTGTCTGAAGTTTTGACTCCATCCAAGCAGAGATATCCTCATTATCAGAAGCTTGTGTATGGAATATACATGACCACGAAGAAGGTTGCTCATTATTTCTCTGATCATTCCATCATCGCTGCCGCCGACGCCCATTATCGAGATTCTCGCACAACAGAGATGCAACGGTCGAGTGGCGAAATGGGCGATTGAACTTCTTTCCTTGATATCAAATTTGAGGCAAAGAAAGCCATTAAGTCGAGCAATAGCGGATTTCCTTGCCGAGTGGATTGAACAACAGCAGCCGATGAAGTTCACTCGGAGCATTGGACCATGTTCTTTGACGGCTCTAAGATGCTGAATGGTTCCGGTCTGTGGGGTTGTTCTCGTTTCCCCAGAGGAGATAAACTTAGGTATGTGCTCCAGATTCACTTTGATTCCTCCAACAATGAGGCAGAGTACGAGGCCCTTTTATATGGATTAGCATGGCCATCTCACTCGGCGTCCGTCGCTTCGATGGTCTATGGCGACTCAGATTTAGTGGTCAATCGGTGATGAAGGAGTGGGACGTGAGAAGCCCAGCCATGATTGGATCTTGCAATGCAGTGAGGAAGCTGGAAAAGAAGTTCGAGGGTTGGAACTCCATCACATCCCCGATGAAAAATCAAGCAGCAGATGATCTGGCAAAGATAGGTTCCAAAAGAGAAGCCATCCCGAGTGGTGTGTTTTTGGAACATATACACACTCCGTCGATTAAAGAAGATCCTTCACGTAAGAAGCTCCACAACCCAAGAGTGCCATGACCGATCGAGGTTGAGGTCCCAGCAGTGGTCGACTTGGTCATGGAGGTTTTAGTGGTCACTCCCGACTGGACAATTCCATACATAGCATATATCCTGAGAAAAGAGCTCCCAGAAGATGAGGAAGAGGCTCGACAGATCGTCCGTCGATCCAAAGCCTTTACCGTTATCAAAGGACAGCTATATAGAGAAAGCCCGACTGGAGTTTGTCAAAAATGCATAACGCCAGAAGAAGGTCGAGTCATACTCAATGACATCCACTCGGGGACCTGTGGTCACCATGCGTCCTCTCGGACCATTGTAGCCAAAGCATACCGAGCCGGATTTTACTGGCCAAGGGCAAATGAGATGGCGAAGGAAATAGTGGACAAGTGCGAAGGATGTCAGTTCTACTCCAATATGTCACACAAGTCTGCGTCAGCTCTGAAGACCATCCCACTCGTCTGGCCTTTTGCAGTATGGGGGTTGGACATGGTCGGTCCCTTACGAACAGGTCGAAGTGGTTTCACGCATGTGCTGGTAGCAGTCGACAAGTTCACCAAGTGGATCGAGGCTAAACCAATCAAGAATCTTGACGCCGGTATTGCTGTTTCCTTCATCAGGGAGCTGACGTTCAGATATGGAGTCCCGCACAGCATTATCACGGATAATGGGTCGAATTTTGACTCTGAAGAATTCAAGGATTTCTGCAACGCCAAGGCACACGAGTCGACTACGCTTCGATCGCCCATCCACAATGAATGGACAGCAGAGCGAGCCAATGGATTAATCCTCAAAGGTTTGAAACCTCGACTGATGCGCGATCTCAAGCATGCGGCTGGAGCATGGGTCGAGGAACTCCCTTCAGTGCTTTGGGGATTGCGGACCACGCCTAATCGGTCGACCGGAAGAACTCCATTCTTCTTGGTCTATGGAGTGAAGCAGTCTTGCCGAGTGATCTTCTCCACAACTCCTCGGATTGAACTCTACAACGGCGAAGTTGAGCATGCGCACAGACGCAATGACCTCCTAGAGGAAGAAAGGGAGATGGCTCTGATCCACTCGACCATCTACCAGCAAGACTTGCGTCGACTTTACGCTAGATATGTGAGAGGTCGAGCCTTCCAGGAAGGGGATCTAGTTCTTCAAGTGGATCAACAGAAACAACATAAGCTCGCTCCCTCCTGGGAAGGGCCCTTCATCGTCACCAAGGTTCTCCACAACGGGGCATATCGTCTCTACAACGTCGAACACAATATCGAAGAGCCCCGAGCTTGGAACGCGGATCTGCTCCGCCCGTTTTACACTTAAAGTTTTTCACTCGGATGAGTTGTAATAAAATACTTCTGTAGTTTATGGATTTCGAAATAATAGTGTCATAATTCTTTCATAATTTTTGTCACTTTTTATTTTTGTCCAGTCAAATTTTCCCCCAGTGGGTGGCTTAGCCGCGAATCCGTTTCGCCTAAGTTTGTACAAATCCTACCGAGTGGTGAGCCAGACTTCCACTCGGAGGCTTAGCCGCGAATCCGGTTCGCCTAAGTTATAAAAATCCTACCGAGTGGTAAGCCAGACTTCCACTCGGGGGCTTAGCTGCAGCCCAGTGCTCGCCTAAGGTATAAGAAATCCTATCGAGTGAAGAGCAAACCTCTCACTCGGGGGCTTAGCTACAGCCCAGTGCTCGCCTAAGTAACTAAAAATCCTACCGAGTGGTAAGCTAGACTTCCACTCGGAGGCTTAGCTGCAGTCCAAGTACTCGCCTAAGTACAACGTATGCTCGCAAGAAGGACGAGGCGCAGGTCGACTGCGACCCTCTCGTCCGAGCTACGCCATAAGTACAATATGTGAGCTTACAAGGAGGACGAGGTGCAGGTCGACTGCGACCCTCCCCTCCGAGCTACACCATATGTATAATGTGCGCTCGCAAGGAAGACGAGGTGCAGGTCGACTGCGACCCTCTCTTCCGAGCTTCGCCACAAATACAATGGAAATCCTACCGAGTGAAGAGCAAACCTCTCACTCGGGGGCTTAGCTGCAGCCCAGTGCTCGCCTAAGGTATAAGAAATCCTACCGAGTGAAGAGCAAACCTCTCACTCGGGGGCTTAGCTGCAGCCCAGTGCTCGCCTAAGATATAAGAAATCCTACCGAGTGAAGAGCAAACCTCTCACTCGAGGGCTTAGCTGCAGCCCAGTGCTCGCCTAAGGTATAAGAAATCCTACCGAGTGAAGAGCAAACCTCTCACTCGGGGGCTTAGCTGCAGCCCAGTGCTCGCCTAAGGTATAAGAAATCCTACCGAGTGAAGAGCAAACCTCTCACTCGGGGGCTTAGCTGCAGCCCAGTGCTCGCCTAAGTAACTAAAAATCCTACCGAGTGAAGAGCAAACCTCTCACTCGGGGGCTTAGCTGCAGCCCAGTGCTCGCCTAAGGTATAAGAAATCCTACCGAGTGAAGAGCAAACCTCTCACTCGGGGGCTTAGCTGCAGCCCAGTGCTCGCCTAAGGTATAAGAAATCCTACCGAGTGAAGAGCAAACCTCTCACTCGGGGGCTTAGCTGCAGCCCAGTGCTCGCCTAAGTAACTAAAAATCCTACCGAGTGAAGAGCAAAACTCTCACTCGGGGGCTTGGCTGCAGCCCAGTGCTCGCCTAAGGAATAAGTCGACTGCAGTAGGCATCTTGCCTGTGAACCTGCAAAGGGCAATTCGAGCCAAAAGCAATCATATCCAAACATCAAATCCAAGTTTAGGTCGATACTTAAAGGAACCGAGAGTGCTCAGGCACTAAGCCTGTTAAGGTTTTATCGGTTACAATTCCACTCGGCATACCGAGGCAAATTTAAAGTGTCAGACTTAAAGGAAGTTTTTTACCCCTCTTGTGGAGGGATGGAAGGAGCAACGAACTCATCGAGGTCGATCCCATCTGCGATTCGAGTAGCAGCAGCGATGAAAGTTTCCATGAAGGACCTGAAGTCGTGTTTCTTGGTGTTGGCCACTCGGAGAGCCGCCAGCTTATCTTCTCGTGCATCCTTGCAGTGGACTCGCGCCAGGCACAGGGCGACATCTGCGCCACACCGAGCCGAGGACTTCTTCCACTCCTGCACTCGGTCAGGGACGGCGTTCAATCGAGCCATCAGCGATTCGAGGTCATTTTGGAGTGTCGCCCCTGGCCAGAGCATCGAGTCGATGCGGGACGTAGCAACCTTCAGCCTTGCGAGGTAGTCCACGATACCGCAACACGGACTCAAATCGGAAGACATTCATTGCAACTTCATCATTCACCGGGGAATTGACAGGGTCAATGTTCAGCTCCAACTGGCTGGTTTTTTCTTCAAAGTTGCGACAGAATTCTGCAAAGACAAAGCCCCGAGTCAAGACAATGGTCGAGTGGGAACATCACAGTTGGAAGAGTTGGTCGAGTGTAAAAGATTACCTTCAAGCATAAGGAACAATTTCTTAGCAAGACCACCCAGGAAGCCTTCCAGGTCATTCTTCTTCCCAGTCAATTGGTTGATCTTCTCAGTCAGAGTGGTCTTGTCAGCTTTCAGTCGGTCAACATCCTTGGTGGCAATTGCCAGAGCAGCTTTCATATTAGTATTGTCCTGTTCGAGCTTGGTGACTGAAGCTAACTTCTCGTCAGCAAGCTTGATCTTCTCAGATAGCTCAAGATCCTTCTTCTTCTGGGCCTCCTTCACCTTGCCTACAAATTACAGCAAAGTCAGATTTTGAAACAAATGGGAGGACAAAGGAGTCGTCGAGGTCTCACCAAACATACCTTTGGTCTCCTCCTTCGCCTTTGTCAGATTCTCCTGCACTAGCTTCAAATCCAGCTCGAGCTGAATGTGCTTCTGCTCCAATTCAGTATAGCGCGCCGCAAGATCACAGGATTTCTACGAAGAACCAATCGACAAAGTGTTAAAGATGATTCACTTCCGAGTGAATAGGGGAAAATCATACGTTTCTAAGACTACAGTCGAATGCAAGCATTCGACCGTAGTCTCGGGGACTACACCAAGTGGGTGCACTCAGCGTGCCCCCACTGGTCTTATTAAAAATGAGTCGACGGTCGACCCAAAAAAAAGAAAAAAGAGAATCTTCTTGATGTAATCAACTACGGTGATCGACCACAGTCTCGGGGACTACACCCAGTGGGTGCACTCAGCGTGCCCCCACTGGTTTCAAGAAACCCATTCGCCCTAGTCGAATGGTGATCAATCTTACTTATAAAGCCTAAGGCCGACTGCCAACAGTCGACCTTAGCCTTGGGGACTACACCCAGCGGGTGCACTCAGCGTGCCCCCGCTAACACGGAGTTTTTTATCGACACACCCAGTGGGTGATTGTTATGGATTTCAGAAAGAGAAAAGTTTTGATAGCATATCCTAACAGAACAGGCGGTGGTCGACTGACCTGAACATTACTTTGAAGAGCAGAGCTGGCGTCATAAGCTGCTTGGCTTGCATCCCGGACGATCTTCACCTACTCCATCATGATCCCTGCTTGGCGTATCGCCTCCTTAGCAGCGCTAGCTTGGTCCTCCGGGACGTGGTGCGTGGTGAAGAGCGAAGGCTGCCCGGCACTCGACGAAGTGGGACGAGCACTCGTCAACGGCTCCGCGAAAGACACGGTGTGTCGAGTGGTGTTCTCCCCCTCCGTGGCAATAGTCTCGGGATGCTTTGCCAGTGGACGCCTTCCTGCTCCTCCTAGGCCTCAGTGGTTCTTCGTCCTCATCATCATCATCAGGAAGGGTGATAATGTCATGGGATGGAGCTTCAGAAAAGGATCTAAGTTAGAAATCATGAGTCAGTCGACTAAGAACAGAATCAAGGGTATAGTACCAGGATTTGAGGTCGCCGCGTCCTCCATCTCATGGTCCTCAGCCTTGCCTGATGTTTCAGAAGTTGCAGCACTGAAGTTCCAAAGAGTCAGTCGATTAATTCAAGTATCAACCAGAGATAAAGCTTGTACAAAACAGGAAGACTTAAGTAATATGTTTACCCTGATATGGTGGGGATGGACACCTTCATTTTCGGCAGTCTCAATTCATTTTACGTATATTTCAACCAGAGAAGCGGTCCGAAGGCATTTGGTCGACTGCGAGGCAGTCGCAACCCCCTTACCGCGTTCAGTCGCAGGGTCATGAACGAGTTTTGACCGCCTTTCCGAGCGCGGTGGTGCAACCTCCCCCTCCTCCTCCTCTACTTCGTCTTCATCATCGTCGTCGTCGTCATCGTCATCTTCAGCAGCGTCTGAATCCCACTCATCCTGGCTCTCTCCCCCGCTGGCTTCTCCCTCCTCAGTCGGAGCCTGAGCTCCATTGGGCATTGAGTACAGCTCGGTAAGGGCCTGGAAGATGTCAAGACAGGGTTCAATCGACCAAATTCAATAGATACGCAATGGAAAGCAGAGCAAATGTACCTTATCTGGAACGCTGTGGTGGTCGAGTGGAGAAATCCTCCTGGATCCACGAGGATTATCCTTGTTCCCGGTAATCGCGGCCATCCACCTTTCCACTATGGCGTCGTCGACTGCTTCCGGGTGGACTCGAGTCTCGTCTTGGTTCCATGATACAACCACATGCAAGGTGGCTCCAATGAAGGGGCTGGATTCGCCTCGAAGGAAAACCTCCGAAGGTCCATGCTACCACACCGTCCCAACCAAGCGCACCACGCGATCCATCAACATCTTCACATCGGCTCTCTCCTCCGGAACCACCTTCGTGGAGGAGGGTTTGTTCACTCGACTCATGGTGAATGGAGGAGTCCACTGATCGTCTCCGGCGTCGGCTCATTCAGCGAGAGAACCGGTCGATTGCCGCCCCGACCGACTCGGGAAAAGACATTCTTTGGGAAGGTGCTCTTATTCCTCACTTGGATTCCTAGGCCCCGCACATCCGGACCACTTGGGTTTTCTCATCACCTGGACTCGCCTTCTTCATAGTCTGAGAACGACATGTGAAGATGTGCTTGAACAAGCCCCAGTGCGGTCGACATCCCAGGAAGTTTTCACACATGGATACAAATGCAGTAAGATACGCGATGGAGTTTGGAGTAAAGTGGTGGAGCTGGGCTCCAAAGAAGTTCAAGAAGCCACGAAAGAAAACACTCGGCGGCAGGGAAAATCCTCAATCAACATGAGTTGCCAGGAGCACACACTCACCCTCCGCCGGCTGAGGCTGCCACTCTTTACCAGGAAGTCTTGCGGCGCCGTGGGGGATCAGCCCGTCGTCGGCCATGTCAAGGAGATCCTTCTCCCTGATGGTCGACTGGATCCAATCTCCCTGGACCCAGCCCTTCGGCAGGCGGGATCTTGATGAAGACCCGCTGCGGCTGGTAGATCTCCCCTTCGCCTTCTCAGCTGCCGATGCCTTCTCCACCGCCGACGCCTTCTTCGCGCTCAAAGACGACGTCTTCTCCTTGCCCATGGTCACGCCGAAGCGCAAGGGAGAGCGCGCTATGGGCGACAACGATTGCGTTGGACGGAGACGAAGAGAGCAGAGGAGGAAGAATGAGGTATCGTGCGTAAACCCTCACAACTCGTGATTTATAACGCCCTTCCGAGTGGATGACAGGTGGACCGGGCAATCCAATCATATCCCAAACAGTTGCATTGACACGACACGTGGCGTAAAAAAGCGCGGAGATCGAGGCGCCCATGTCCTGTCCCGTCCGGAAGGCCATGTCCGTTTCGCCAAGGCTTCCCCAAATTTCAGATCCGCAGAATCCGCGAGCAGTCAGATCACCGTCAAGTCGCGAGATTTCTGCGATCCGTCGCGCCGAACCGCAAAGTATAAAAGATCACTCGACGAAAGAACAAGAATGGATCGAGTCGATCAAGAAAAGTTGCTCGTTATCAACAAAGAAAATCTTGGTCAAAGAAGACGATAATCAGCATGCCAAAGTTTAATCGGAAACAGCATCAACTCCTTCCTCATTCAAGCCTCGATCCATTCGGGGGCTAATGATGGATTCATGTACCTAGGGTAGGGTCATAGGCCTGACCTAAACGTCCTACCCAAGGACACCCTTAGAAGAGATCACCTTCAATCGACCAACGAGGAACCCACTCGACTGACTAGAAGGACTCGACCATGGAGATTCACTCGACCATGAAGATACACTCGACCACCAGAAGGTCGGAAGGCACTCCGCAACACAACGGCTTGTAATTGAATAGACTTAATGATAGTTAAGGCACTTTATGAGGGGCGTTACCAGTAACGCCCCCGGCTTAATGTACTTTAACCCCTCCATTATGTGGGCTGGCTGGGGTCCTGGCGCACTCTATATAAGCCACCCTCCTCCACAGGCAGAGGGGTTCACACTTTTGTAATACCTACACACATAATCTACTCGACCGCCTCAGGGCTCCGAGACGTAGGGCTTTTACTTCCTCCGAGAAGGGCCTGAACTCGTACATCGCTTGTGTCCACAACCTCTCCATAGCTAGGACCTTGCCTCTCCAAACCTACCCCCCACTCTACTGTCAGACTTAGAACCACGACAGACGATGTTTCATGCCCGTCACTGGTAACATTTGTCCCACAACAAATCTGGACAGCTGTTACCATGGGCAGACACAAATCTGGGCATTGTTTTGAGCCTGCTGTTAGTAATTTTTCAAATTACCAGTGGCAGGCGCTAGATTACGCCTGCCGCTAATGTGAGTTCACCTGTAAGTCTTTTTCCCAGTAGTGCATGGCAGAGAAGTTAGAAGTTCCTTGCAAAGGACCAAAAGAAATTTTGTGTTCAATTTCTCTCTCTGGAAATCGAGTGGTCTGTCATACGATTTTGTTTTCTTCGTCCCTCACTTTTTATAGAACATCTTCATCTCTTAGCTGACAAGTGAAGATCCATCCTAGTATTTTTTTGGGCCTGATGGCCCGAGACTTCGTATTTTCACAAGAGGCTTCACTACAAGAAATATGTCAACTTATGACCTTCTGTCAGTGACCCTGGAAGAATTGGTCATAGATTTATGACCATTTGAGACCAATTGGTCAAAAGCTGTTCGAGGGGCTCCAAACCCTAAACCATTGCCACCATTTTGGTCAGAAAGGTCATAATTTCCTTACATGAAGTGGTCATAAAGCTAACAGCGCTAGTCCGCTGCCTTATTTCTAGTTGTTAACGACCAATATAGATGGTCATAGCCTTGTAAATTGTGGTGGATTGCTATGACTAGGCGCCACCTCATCAGTTTTGCCTATGTGTCATGTCCATGTGGCAGTTTTGACCTAGGTTGTGAAGCAACCTATATTTCTATCATTCCCAAAATTCCCAAAAAAATCTCATAAATTCTTTGGGTCATATCTTCGTCAAATATGTAAAAACCTTCCTTGCCTAGTTCAAAAATAATTCAAAAATATTCATTTTCCTATTTTGTTCAGAGTAACAGTTTGTGAAGGAAGTACCACTTTGGCATGTCCAAATAGTATCCATTTTCTACAGTGCTTTCCTATGCCCAAATAACCATCCTCCACCAAATGCCAGCTCAATCCATTCATTATTTTGAGCCGAGCTTCAACATTCAGTATTTATGTCGGTGTGGTGGTTTGCAAAGCAAGTACCACCTAGGCTCCTCCTTTTGAGCTGAAAATTTGTGAAAACGGTCTTCTTAGTAACTGATCATCCTCAGCCAAAACTCACGCCCATTAGCCATGTACATTTCCGCATCGCTAATCAAACACTTGGTTGCTAATTCATGTTTAAGCATCGATTGGTCTCCTCGTGAGAATCTTATGTTGTAATTTTCTTCCTAGCACCAACCTGGGAGTGCCCAACCCACTAGACATGCCTAGGCCGCCCTGAACACATGGCAACGCCACGGTCACGCTGGTGACCACTTGGCATGGCATCTTGAGTTCTGGCGCTCTAGAGTTGGGGCCCTCGGCCACCGCCCAAACCTCGACGACGCCACCAAACCATGTATTTATGATTAAATAGGTCCTTATGTAACTAGAAATGATTTTTGGAAAAATAAATAGCAAACTATGAGGCAGCTGCAGTTCAAATTTGACCCGCCCAACCGAATCATGGAAATTTGTCTTTTTCACGAGAGGTGGATCAATTTTTTACACCAGACCATTTTGTCAATTGTGCATTAAATATGGCCTAGTATTTTATAAAAATGATTTGGTCCAATTTTGCAACAATTATTTGGTAGTTCCTTCACAAAAAACCTCCTTTCGCACTCTCGAAAAATGGAAAATGGTTTTTTCGTCCAACGAAAATGAAAACTTCCTTAGGCAACATTGTTTGCCATTCCAATATGCACCCTTGTGCACAATATGAGATCATTTGAACAAACTATGCCATGAATGTGGCCATAAGATTGATCATTTGGCTTGAAAGCCATGAATCTTCACACTTGATAGCTCATTTCTGAGAACACTTTTTTAAAATAATTACCGTATTACAAGTTTATTATTTTTCCTGGAAACTTGGTCACATATAATGACACAATGCGAAGGTTTTCCAATTTTTTGATTTTTTTTGAATTTTTTATGCCCGTTTCGAAATGCGGTGACCGTTCCTAGCTAGTGGTTGAATCTTGGAATTTTTTTGGTGTTTCTATGATTAAATAGATACTTATGTACCTAGAAATGATTTTTCGAAAAAATAAAGAGCAAACTATGAGGCAGCTGCAGTTCAAATTTGACCCGTTTCCAACTAAATCGACGACAATTTATCTTTTTCATCAGAGGTGGATCAAAACTTTTTGCACCCAACCATTTTGTCAATTGTGCATTATATATGGCCTAGTATTTTATAAAATTGATTTGGTCCATTTGTGCAACAATTATTTGGTAGTTCCTTCACAAAAAACCTCATTTCGGGCACTCGAAAAATGAAAAATGAATTTTTCGTGCAACGAAAATGAAAACTGCCTGAGGCAACATTGTTTGGAATTCCAAGATGCACCCTTATGCACAATATTGGATCATTTGAACAAACTATACCATGAATGTGGCCATAAGATTGATCATTTGGCTTGAAAGCCATTGATCTCCACACATGATAGCTCGTTTCTGAGAACACTTTTTTAAAATAATTACCGTATTACAGGTTTATTATTTTTCCTGGAAACTTGGTCACATATAATGACACAATGCGAAGGTTTCCCAATTTTTTGATTTCTTTTGAATTTTTTATGCCCGTTTCAAAATGCGGTCAAAACGGCGGGAATGACCGTTCCTTGCTAGTGGTTGAATCTTGAAATTTTTTTGGTGTTTCTCTGATTAAATAGGTCCTTATGTAACTAGAAATGATTTTTGGAAAAAATAAATAGCAAACTATGAGGCAGCTGCAGTTCAAATTTGACCCGCTTCCAACTGAATCGGCGGAAATTTGTCTTTTTCACGAGAGGTGGATCAAAAAATTTTACACCCAAACATTTTGTTAATTGTGCATTAAATATGGCCTAGTATTTTATAAAAATGATTCGGTCCAATTTTGCAACAATTATTTGGTAGTTCCTTCACAAAAAAACCTCCTTTCGCACTCGAAAAATGGAAAATGGTTTTTAGTCCAACTAAAATGAAAACTTCCTTAGGCAACATTGTTTGCCATTCCAATATGCACCCTTGTGCACAATATGAGATCATTTGAACAAACTATGCCATGAATGTGGCCATAAGATTGATCATTTGGCTTGAAAGCCATTGATCTCCACACATGATAGTTCGTTTCTGAGAACACTTTTTAAAATAATTGCCGACACAAGTTTGTTATTTTTCCTAGGAACTTGGCCACATATGATGACACAATGCGAAGGTTTCCCAATTTTTTGATTTTTTTTGAATTTTTTATACCCGTTTCAAAATGCGGTCAAAACGGCGGGAATGACCGTTCCTAGCTAGTGGTTGAATCTTGGATTTTTTTTGGTGTTTCTCTGATTAAATAGATGCTTATGTACCTAGAAATGATTTTTGAAAAAAATAAATAGCAAACTATGAGGGAGCTGCAGTTCAAATTTGACCCGCTTCCAGCTGAATCGTCAGAAATTTGTCTTTTTCACCAGAGGTGGATCAATACTTTTGACACCCAACCATTTTGTCAATTGTGCATTAAATATGTCCTAGTATTTCAGAAAATTGATTTGGTCTAATTTTGCAACAATTATATGGTAGGTCCTTCAGAAAAAAACCCATTTGGGGCACTCGGAAAATGAAAAATGATTTTTTCGTGCAAAAAAATGGAAACTTTCTTAGGCAACATTGTTTGCCATTCCATGTTTGTTATTTTCCTGAAAGGTAGTTCACAATTGGTGACACAATGAGAAGGTCTTTTAGTTTTTTTGAATTTCTGTGATCATAAAATAGCTTACATGATTTTAACATCTTATTTTTAAATCTATCACGACCAATTTAGTTGGTCATAATGTTGTACTACGTTCTGATTGGTCCGTGGACCAGACACGCGAATCATGCACGAAACACCGTTGGATCCTCCCGGATCCAACGGCAGCCATCACCCCTCGCCTCCCCCACCAACCCCATGTGAGGCGAAACCCTAGCTCTCTTCTCCCCCGTTTTCCATCCACCCCCGCTTCCTTTCTTTCTTTCTTTCTCTCCCTCCCTCCTCTCCCCCGATGCAGATCCCCCTCGTCGCCGCCACCCACCCCTCAGAACCTCCCCGCCACCCACCTCCGCCGCCACCCTCACTCTCCCCTCGTCTCCCTCGTCCTCGACCAACCTCGCGTCCCGCGGGGCTCTTGCATCGCCGCCACTCCATGCCCACGCACGACAGAAGAGAAGCCCGAGGTCCTCCTCCGATGCTCCTCTGCCTCCCTCGCCCATGGGCTCTCGCTCCACAGCTGCCGCCAAGATCGAGAGCGCTGCTGCTGACGCCGTCCCCGCCTCGCTCGGTCCGTCGCGCCGTTCGCCTCCTCCTTCGACTCCACACTCTCCTTCGACTCCACCCTCTCTTTCTCTCCATGCCGAAACCCTAGATCGACGCTATGGCCACCTCGCAGGCGGCACGTGTAGGTGAGATCTGGTATTGCCCCCCTTTCTTCTCCTCCTCCTTCTAGATTTCTTCAGCTTGCTCGAATCTCATTGTGTTTGTGCGGGTTTGTGCAGGCCATCCAAGACGGCGGGGCCATGCTCGCCTCGTCTGTGAGGGGGAGGCGGCGGCAGTTGTCGGGAAGATGGTGAACCTCAGCTCCCCTCCCCGGCGGCGCAGCAGCAGCAAGATGGTGAAGGGACGCACCGGCCAGCGCGTGAGGCTCTACCTCCGCGGCACCATCCTCGGATACAAGAGGTGAGAAGCTCCCTCCGCCGACGCAGCTCTGCTCCTTCTCCCTAGCGTGGGTATCTGAATTCCTGGACGCCCTCCTCTCTGTCGAAGGTCGCCGGAACCATGATGGCCAGCGCGCCCGTGCGCGAGGATACGACGACGACCCCGACAAGCCCTCCAAGGCCAGGAAGAAGGCCGCCGCCAAGGGCGACCAGCCGCCCCAACACCAGCAGCAGCAGTACCTCCAAGGTATCGTGCACGTGCGCCCCCCGATCCCACCACCTCCGTATATTGCTTGGTCCCGATCTCGGCCATCTTGTTGATTGCCTGTGAACCCGAATGAACAGCCTTGGCTCGTTCAGTTTTGTAATCACTAGTATGTTCAGCCTTGACATTGAATCTGAATTAACAACCTTGCTATTTTATTCTGGAATTCCTTTTGATCCCTGTGACTGCTGCACTAAGCTCTCACCTGTACCATGGTGCTAAACAACTGGTAAATTAGGATATATACAAGAGATGTTTCTATTTTTCACTACTCATATTGTACATACTGTCTTCAATTAAAACTGTATCAAATTTTGTCGCGCATGCCATGATCCATCTGATGGATTTCTTGCACCTGCAAACCTTGATGTATAATTACACACTTTGATAAATCCAATACCTTATTACAAATCCATTCGGCCAGTTAGATCTTAAGCCTTTGCAAGCTCGGCTGATATGATCTATTATGTGAGCATTTTACTAAATCCTTTTCCTACTTCCATTTGTGTTTTATGATAAACTGATGTGTAACATTTTGCATAGAAGCAATTATCTTTCTCTGTATTCAACAAAGGAATTATATAACTGAGATTTATTTTGGCAGGCCAATCTGCTAATGAATGAATGCTAATTCATGCGTTTCTTTTTGAGTTGCTCCGATCTGGTTGTGTGAAGGATCATGCAAGGTCTGCCATCGCTGTTGTGCTCCTTGAACGATCCGGTGAAGGACATTTTGGTCCATAGGTCGTCCCCCATGCTATCTCTCTCGCTACATAGTTAGGTTTAGTTTTTTGTTCTCTTTCTAGTTTAAGCGTAAGCAGATTCCAGTAGGTCTCTATGTATGTGGATCATGAGTTAGAACATCTAATCTAATTGTAGACTGCAGACTTGCTATGTCATGATCAAACTTGCTTGCATTCAGTTCAGAAAATTTCTGAATTCTCTGGTGTTTGCTTTCACTCAATGATTGTGGTACTGGTAGTCAAATTAGATGCCTCCTTTGCTGTAATTCACTCGTTTCCCTGTCATGATTTATCTTGAATTTTGGTAGTGTGACAAACACATTAGCAAATCTAAATAACTTTGA
Source organism: Aegilops speltoides (assembly GCA_021437245.1). Lineage (NCBI taxonomy): Eukaryota > Viridiplantae > Streptophyta > Magnoliopsida > Poales > Poaceae > Aegilops > Aegilops speltoides. The sequence goes on from CM038143.1 coordinate 17,044,687, forward strand.
CATATTTGCTCTATTATCTTGCACTGGATTCGCACCTTTCATTACCCTGTACAAATATATCTCAATTCCGCTAACACTGATCCTTGTGTATGGTCTTAACCCTTTTGGTTGCATGATACTTCTATATCTGTAGCCTTTAATGAATTCAATGTATGATTGTGATGAGAATTATATGATACCTACCTGTTTTTATCCTTGATCAGTATCATTTATGGTCTCGGTTCTTATTACTTGCTGTACGTTTAGTGCCTATACATCGTTGTGTTTTGTGGGCCTAGTCCATCACTGTTATAGTTTGAAACCACTTCATAACTCATAATTTGTTTGTCATGATTCATTGCTTATGAAAATTATTACAAATATGTTGAAACTTGCATAGAAGAATTTTGTGCCATCTCTGCAATCGTGCTAGATGTGATGTTCTGAAACTTATTATGGTATCTGATCGTCCTTATGTTGCAACACTACAGTTATTAGTTCTCATCCTTACGCAGACAAGAAAGCTAACTTTGCTCTAGCCTTCTCATCCAAGAATAGAAATAAATAAAGGTCGGCACATCTTTAAAATGACATGTCAAACTTAGTTTTTGAGGCTATGTTGCATTTGTAGTTCTTGCTCTATTAAATTTGAGGCTACGTTGTATTTGTAGTTCTTGATTGCTATATTAGGGCAGCACTGACCATGTGTTGTTTTTCTTGAAGGAAGTTATTTTTCTTAAAGGAAGGGTAAGGAGGAGGCAACACGTTGGAAGCTGGAGGACCCAGGGATGGATAATATGTGTTGGTCTCGCCGTCTACCTGGCCCTTTTGTTGATCAATCCATTGCGTAATGGTAAGCTTCCTGTGGCTCCACTTTGAACTAGTGAGACATGTTGTATCTGCATGAATTTGGTCCATCTTAATAGTATGGAATGCCTTTATAACTATATATGTGATCCTTGACTAGTTAGTTTCTAGAATGCTTGTCCGTATGGAATCTTTTTTAATGCGAAGTCGGCACCAATCCTTGACAGGTGATCATGGAAGGGATGGAAATTCATATTGCTGTTTGTAATGAAGGTCCTGACCTAATCGACTATGGTCGTCTAGTGAGTATGGCATATGGTTCATATGACAGGAGCATGTGCCTAGTTTGTGATCGCTATTGACAGGAGCTCCATTCTGAAGAAGAGAAGACAATTGTGGAGTTGTAAATTACTGTAGCCAGCCATCACACTTGTAGAGCTTTTAATATTGTGATTCCAATTGTATTACGTGTTATTGGTAGAGCAAGAGCTCCATACTGATTCTGGTTGTTGTTATTTGAAGTATTACATGTGTTTTCTGTCTATTTGAATTTAAATATTTGTTATTTATTCACTGGCATATTGAAATTTGAAGAACATGACGTTGACATGAGGGACCCACAAAACAGAACCTGACATTTCGGACCCACTTACCAGAATCTGAAAAAACAAGAAAACAAAGGCCATGGCCCAATAATAAAAAGGCTAAAATGTTGGGCTATGCCCATGTGGCTGACAAAAACTGATATATAAAATATAAATAGGCTGAATTGATGGGCTTGGCCCATGCAACTCATGAAAATTGACAAAAAACATAAATGGGCTGAATTAATGGGCTCGGCCCATGTAGGAAATCGAATTGGACCGGGTTGAATCTTGTGCCACATCAGCTTGCCACGCTGGATGCCTACGTGGCCTGGCGGAGGTTGCTAGTGACCAAAACGCCACAGTAGGAATATTTTGGTCGTAAACGTCTTTGACCATTCCAGAAGAAAGGTCGCTATAGTCGGTTCTGACGCCGCTTTTGACCTTGCTTTTTGGTCACAAAAAGGTCGTAAATGGAAATTTGTGACCTTTCAGTGACCAATAGTGGTGGTCACAAGTTGACATATTTCTTGTAGTGCTTTACAACCACATCTCCAATTTCACATGTCAAGGTAGTAGGTACTCATATTAACCCTATGAGTACCTACTACCTTTTTCACATTCATATAATTACCTTTACATGTTACCTGTTTAGAACTGTATAGTGCTTACTACATTTTTAGGTAGTAGACGAAAAAGGTAGTCGGTACTCATAAAGTTCTAAAAAGGGAAACATGCAATTACACGGTTCTAAAAAAGTGCTAGGTACCCGGGGGGCATATGCTGCATGGCTTTAGAGAGGATTATAGGCCGAGTTGGACCTTTAGATCAATGAAAATAAATGTTCCATCTACCCTCGAGGGTACCTATAAATTCTTTTGGAAGATTATGATCACCAGAACCTTCTGTATCATGAGATCTGCACCATGCGATTTGCTAGCTATGTCTCAAGAAACAAGCACAACCCGACAAATAATATGTTTTTAACAAAATTTCGGTGAATTAAACAACATGGGGAGCTATTTAACGCATATCCCACACCTAACTTGGGCTTAATAAGTGCCTGGTTTGTTGGGTCATAATCGAATCCTACAACAAATGCCATAGGGTGTCATTTTTTGTAAATAAGGGCCATGAATGGACTGTGGATCGGTTGCATGCATTGTCAATTTGTCATAGAAGATAGAAACAACTGATTCCACCATTAAGAAGAACTGTTCACACTCAAGTTGAACGATACTTTATTGGAATTTTTGATACACATGTATGTTGACGCTATCTTACACGCAACACTTTTGTAGCATAAGATAATAACATTGTATCCATCATTTCTTAGACATTGGTGCAGCAACAAATACCACCACGGTCTGAATGGCAGTAGCCATGCTTAAATTCAAAAAATGCACAATGATCCATGCATGGTCTGTCAGATACATAGTCTCCATGGCAGGCTTTGAACAGAATACATAAGTTGGGGAGTGGGGTTGGTTTTGGACCTACGCATACAAATATATCAACATTAAAATATATAATTTAGATAAGTTTGTGAGTTAGTTTGAATTACACATGCAAAGGTGTGCACATATATTAGTCCACAAATCATTAGTAAAAATAGATAGATAATGGTTGTACCTCCATGGCATGATGGTAGAGTGGTAGACATCATTATAAGAGCTACCAAGCATAGAGCTCGTGCGTTGCTCTTGGTAAGTCCCATGAGGAGTGGCTTGCTAATTCCTTCGTTCTACGTATGATTGTTCTTGTAGTTTATATTGTCAACCTACATCTTTTGTGTTGGTGTTTATATACTCATGTCTGGACCATGGAGGATTAGTCGTCACCTTTCTATTTTTGGATGGAGTTTATTAGTATCAAATATACCAAGGAATATCCTACGGATAACTTGTTATTGAGTGGTTCTAATTTTTGAAGAAAATTAGCATTCTAAAACCGTATAAATATCACATTAAAATGTATCTTCAGATAGCTTGCTATTTGCTCAAAAAGGTAGATTTTTATTTTCTACTAATGTTCGGCTACCAGAATTAGTTAGTGTTAAATAATGTTAAAGTAGGGCCGACCCAAGGCCTTGGCAGGAGGTGAGTCGGCCAGGGGCCTGGCCAGAGTAGAGGCCATGTCCTAGTCCATATGTGCATATATCAGAAAACCCAATAAAGAAAAGTGAAGCCTCAGGGACCCATGTACATTGCATGCTCAATTCCTTGTCCATGTTTCCATAACTATGTAGCGCGCCGGTTAATCATTTTGTGCTTGCAGCCATCTCTCACCTTCCTTTATTATTTCGGTGTTCTCAAACCTGAACCTTGGTCGGGCCTTTGATTTGCTTTGATAGCTACTTTTTAGAATCCAAGCAACTAGTAAATTAATTGAATCTCAATTTTTTTACAAAATTAATATTGTTGGAAAATTATTTTAGGCTTAATGTCACAAGAATGGTTTGGCCATATTGAGAAGAGTGTGTACGATAATATTAATCTGGACACCTCACTAATTTTGCACTTTAAAAGACATGAATGGGTCATTTTCTCATTATTATTAGAAGCTTAGAGGTTAGTTAGCATACTATTTCTTTTTGTTTGAGCTCTCTGACCTCTACTGTGTTTGGTTCAAAATATAAGACATAAAAATTATCTAATATTATTCTAACAAAATTAATAGTTGTTTACGGCTTTAGTGGAAACTAGATGATACCCCATGTGTTGCTACAGAAATTGGTTGCAATATACTACTTTAACGAGTTTTGGATATCCAAAAATTGAATATGAGAATGCGAATTGTAAATAAATATGGTTTATTCTATTTGATTTTTATATAGTTGTAGAAGATTTATATAATATAATTTTATTTCTCATGCATGTTGAGAGAAATAAAAATAGTGGGTTGATGAAATGGGATGTAAGCATGTTGAGCAGAATAAGGGCCTCTTTGATTCATAGGATTCCATAGGATTTTGGAGGATTGAAATCCTTAGAATTTTTCTATGTTGGTTGTTCTTTTCATAGGATTTGATTACTCTAAGGAATAATTTGTACTACATTCCATGGGAAATCTATTATTCACTCCAACCTATTGGGAAAATTATTTTGTGTTTCCTATGATGCAGTCAAACTAATGCAAATAATGTAGGATTTTAATGGGCATGCCATCCCATTCCTATGTTTTTCCTCTTCCTACAATTTGACAATCCTGCAAATCACAGAGGCCCTAAGTAGTGGGGTTGCATGTTCAAAGAAATAAAAGTAGTGTGACTGATGATGTGACATGGATGTTAATGTGACATATGTGCATGTTGAGATTAACAGAAGGAGTGGGGACCAACTACTTAAGTATACAATATTTTTCATATTGATGTATGCAATCCATTCCTTTTAGCCACTATAGTATATGGGCCCAACTCATGGAGTTTGTCCCGGGGCCCCCGAAACTCAATGTGCAATGTTTTCTTGATGTATATCATATGGAATCTCTTCTTATCCATGGTATTACGAGAATTTAAAATCTTGATCCTGAGATGAAATATTGAAAATAACAAAACAAAAAAAAACAAGGTTAAGGGACAAACAAACCGTATATTGTTGATATGCGAATATAAATTAATACTAATGACAACGGTCAAGCCTACCATGTCTAATATTCTCTCGATCGATGGTGTCAACCTACATTGCTTATGAATAATTTAGTAAATTTAATAATATAACCAGCGCAAATGTTAGAGCAATACAGTTCTTTCAGCCTACAAGGAGTTAAGAATGAAAATACAATCTAAAGCATGTTGCAACCGTAATAGAGGCATAGGGGGAAAATCAGCAACGCCTACAATTACATGTAACTCTTGATAACAGCTTCGGAAAAGTCAATCAGTATCGTAAATCATGGGGCATTGGTGTCTCATTTTGTTTGTAAAATTCAGGAATGAGCATGGGTGTCATGTATGCCTAGATCTGATGACCAGGCAAAAGCAACAGACTCCAAAATAATTCTACTATAATTAATGGCATATACTATGAGGTAATCTTAGGAGTGTTGCATCAGATAAATATCGAGGTGGAGCAAAGAGAAACTAGAAGAAAACCTTTGTCTTTTCTTAGCTAAGAGATGATCTCTTACAACAATATCTCTCATCATATCTTTAACAATACATGAATGTGTAGACCCGACCGTTTTTATGCAATTTCAACGATCACATTCAAAATCGTATCTGGAGAAATAAATTGTGAATATTAATAGCAAAGTAATGTTCCCCTAGGAGACCCCACTGCAAGCGAATCATTTGCTAAGGGGGAGGGGTAGATCGAGTGAACCAATGTATCTTTATGAACCTCTGCTACAGTGGAGTTCTAGGGCGACCTCAAGCTGGCCTAGAGAGCACATGGGAAAAAAATGAGCTACACCGAGTAAACTCTTTTTTTAAATACATCCATATAAATAAAATATTTTCCGATACAGAAAATACGGAGAAACATAAATTTACAAATTGACATGCTCTAATTTATAAATGTTTCCATGCTATACTCTGTAGAACTTCATCCTCTAATTTATAAATTTATCATTCATAAAAGAATGAGAAGGGGGAATTTGCAATGGTGATAATCTGATAGTATAAAAGACAGAATTTGTCATGGTGTGTACAATAAATTTGTCAATATTGTTTCTCAGAAAATGCCATCATGAAAGGGAAAAACATGTAGAATTGTCATTGTGCCTAATACAAACATTATCCTAGAAGCAACCATGTTTTAGAAAACCAAAATTCTAAAAACTTGACATGTGAACATTACAAAAATATGTAAGTTGGCCATGCGAGATGTGACAAAGTAAAAAATTCATAAAATGTCCACATGGACATTATGAAAATTTATGAATTGCCATGTTTGAAAAAGAAAATATCATGAATTTGTGATGTGATCATGTGGCAAATTTTTTATCATTTGCTTTACATGTCATTGCAAATGTAGAAAAAATTACGCTAACACTGCCATGATCTTTGTAATGTGACTTATAATTTTTCTAATTTTGTGCCATGATGTATGAAAACAAGGGGCTATGATAGTACCAAAGTTTTCCATATCTAAAGATTTGAGGTATCCGATACGAAGACAACATCAGGTCGTGATTCTGGCACATGCATATCGCAACCAACTCATGGTTTCGACACATGGATAGCTAGCTTCCATGCACCCATGTCCACGAATAGTTCTTTAGTGATATTCCAATCCTTTGGAAATCATAATTTTTGAATCTAGTGATAAACAAATGCACATAAATCTTAAATTTGCCAGCCAAGTAGCAATAGAAAAGCAACCATTGTTTATACCACTTCAAAAAATCCTGAAATTTTGCCATGGTGAACTCCTACGAGTTGCCACCTAAACCAAACAGCCCCCACAACTTAAAAATACATAGAACTTGCCATCTTATTACAACTTCCACATACACATGAACAAAAAAGTGCAAGTAACAACAAATGTAGATCAGAAACCAAACCTTCTTCAGGTAATGGTGAAATTTGGAGCTACGCCTCAAGTACTTGAACTTCTCCTCCAACGGTCTGTTCTCATGCAGCAGACAGGGACCATCCTGATGTGGCCAAATTCACTGTTTTGACCCCTTTAGAAAAGTTCAGCCAAATCTCACCCTGCTTCGTAATTTTTTTGGGAACTGACCCTTTTTCCTACCGCCATTGTCCTTGGCGGTAGGGTAGCACTCCTACCACCGGGGTCCCGAGCAGTAGGACTTACCTGCATTATCACGCTCGTTTGGTGTGGAAAAAGACCCTTCAGCCAAGGTCCTTGGCGGTAGGGGCATGCATGCAATTATTATAGGGGCATGCATCCAATAAAAGAAGATGAAGATCCTACCACCAAGGACCATAGCGGTAGGGTAACAAAACCTACCGCCGAGAACCATGGCGATAGGGTCTTTTCCACACAAACGGGCATAACGGTGCAGGTAAGTCCTACCGCCAGAAAGTCAGGTGGTAGGTTGTGCTACCACTAGTAGAAAAGGGGTCATTTGTCCCGGTTCATACGGGCCTTTTGTCCCGGTTGTTGAACCGGGAGTAAAGGGTCGTTACTAATGCCCTGGCCCTTTAGTCCCGGTTCTTACACGAACCGGGACAGATGGGCCTCCACGTGGCCGGTGCGCCGATCCTAGGCAAGAGGGCCTTTGGTCCCGGTTGGTGGCACCAACCGGGACCAAAAGGCATCCACGCGTCAGCATTTCAGGGGCTAGGGTTTATTTTTGAAGGGGGGGGGGTTGGGGGTTTTGGGGGTTAATTTAGGTGTTTCATATATTGTGTTAGCTAGCTAATTAATAGTGAGAAGTGTCCTCTCTTATCTCCGTGCTTGGTCGACGCTATGTACTATACATAGAGAGGCCCTCGACACGCTAGCTAGTAAGAAAATGAAGGAAACCATTAAGTTCAGAAGTTCGTCATGCATACCGAGAGAAGTGATCGATCGACCTCTCCTTCTCCGAGAGATTGGTCGAACAACAAGTTTTCGTATTATCTATCCGACGCTACTGGCTACATACATATACAATATGTAGCAATTGAAATCAACTTCCACATGGCATTCTCCGGCTTTATTGATGACATGTTCAAGAAAGAATCCCGTCAATTCCTCTTGAATTGATTTCATGTGATCTTGTGGTAGGAGTTCATTCCGCATCTGCCACGTCTAATTTGAAGAAGGGGGTTAATACATATATATGAATGAAACTCAACAGAAATGATGGTGTAATAAAATGAAATTGTGAATATTATTGCTTACACACTTCATATTGTCTTTTAGAGTAGCCCCGCCTATTTTTCAAAGTCGCGTTATAGATGAACTCGCACATGTAGTATCCACAGAAATCATTCCCTTGTTCCTGCCACAAGCACTTTACGAGAAATAGAGGTCAATCAAACTGATAATGAAGCATTATAAATGGCATTGATGAAAGTATAGCTATAGAATCAACGGGAGATGCGCGCAACTAGCTAGCCAGTAGTACTTACATTTGGGGATGTATATCGCAATTCCTTCGGCAATCCCGGAGCTTCTGTGGTGAACTGTTTCCAAACCCTGCAAGACAAAGAAAATAATAATTATTACTTGATATATCAGGAAATGAACAAAAAGTTGCCGATATGGTGCGATAATGATCGATTGAACTTACTTGTTGAGCATTTTAGTCATGTTCGCATAGGTTTCGGGAGCTTTTCGTCTCGAGTCTAAGACGGTTACTAGTCCCCGCTCAAGCTTAATCTCCAGAAGAACATAGTGGAAGCTGCGCACGCATGCATAACTCATCAATTACATTACTATAACCTTGCTTGAGTAATAAGGGAAACCGAATATGCACACGACAGTAACACTCGCTCGAAGTTGTTAGGAAAGAGTATGGTATCTTTGTTTTGATTTTTGATCAACGATTCTAGCAAGTTGGCCTCGGCCTCTTCGGCGTGCTTTTTAACCTGAATTTCATCTATGATATTTGTGTTAATGAACCCAATATCATACATTTCTTGTTTTCTGCACTCGACGATCTTCAATCTGCATAATATATTGAGGATAATTAATTATAAATACATGCAATGAAAGAGCCGAGCTATATATAGAGACTTAATGACAGAAATAGTACTTACAGACAGTAGCAAAAGACGTTAATTTATCGAGGGCCTTTTGATTGAAGAACGCGAAGAACTCCTCAAATGGAACAGCAATGATCGGTTCCAATGAGGTCGTGCTCCTCTTTAATTCTCAGATACAAACTATTCGTCCCTTGAGACTCTCAGAGGTTTTCATGTACCAATTATGGAATCTTCGCATCATCGTTGTTAGAGATTTTTTCATCTTTGATGAGAGGCTTCCCATACTCGTATCTGTGTTCGTCCACCTCCATGAAATCAGGAAGTTGATCGTCAGGCAGGTAATCTGCAAGATTGCCATACCCGGCCACCGTCCCCGGAGCATTAGCGACGATGTCGCCGCTAGACACATTGAGCGGGGGCACGATTGATTTGCTTGTTCGTCGAGCTGGGCAATTTTTTCGCAGCTGCTCGTTCTTTTGACCTTTGACGTCTGACAGTACTTCCCGACCGCTCCGCTTCAAGATATGTCTGTTCAGTAATGCGCTCATAGTTGGTTCTCGGTGGAGACTTTGGTGTTTTCCTCAGGGCATCGATAGTGCACTTTGCTTTCACCGGATCTACCTTCTCCTCCGGAGGTGGATGTCTCTTTGCTTTCAACCCTTCAAAGAAGTCGTCCACTTCGGCCCGCACGATCTTCGCGTTTTCCTCCTCGATCCTCTCGTACGGTAACTTCTCTAGAGGCTTGATAGAAGGACCGTATCTGTATTGCCTCCCGCCTCTGGCTGTACTGCTAGACGCCGGACCAGACGGAGCGGCTGTGGCGTCTGTCTTCTTTAGTGCTTGCTTACGAGGTGGAGGAGAAGGACTACGACGCGCTAGAGCAGCCGGGACGGCGGCGGGTCTCTTCCGCCCTTGCTGGCGAGGCGGAGAAGGAGGAGGCTGCTGGCTGCTCGGGCGCGCCGGCGCAGGCAGAGAAGGAGGCGGAGTGCCGCCACGTGCCGGAGAAGGAGGCCGAGTGCCCATCATCACTCGCCGGAGGAGGAGGCAGAGGGCCCTGACTCACCGGAGGAGGAGGAGGAGGCGGAGGCGTCCAGTTCGGAAGGTTGATGAGCTCCTTCCGCCATAGGCATGGAGTCTTCGGAGCAGAACCCAGCCTAGTCTACCCTTCACCGGTAGGGTGGTCAAGCTAGAGGTCCTCAAATCCCTCCGTTATTTCATCCACCATCATCCTAGCATATCCTTCTAGAATCGGCCGACAGTGAAAAGTTGCGCCGGGTTCAGTAGGATAAACAGAGTCAACAGCCGCCTTGACCTTCAAATTCATCCATTGCGTCATAATGTGGCAATTTTGAGACTCCGTGATAGCATCCACGGGATAGCTGGCAGGAGCCGTCAAGACATGCTCCAGCTAAAGCAGCTCGGTGGAAGCCACGCTGCTTCTTTGCTGAGATGGCGGGTTAGCTTCGGGGGAAGCTTCGGCAGGTCGTTTGTTGCGATCTGCTTCTCGTTCCTCTAGCCCTATTACCCTTTCGTGCAGCGCCTGTAGTTGCCTATGCTCCAGTTTCTTCCTCCTCTCCTGGGTTTTGTAACCCCCTGCGTTCGGAAAAGCAACCTTCCACGGAATGGAGCCTGGCGTGCCTCGTGTTCGTCCAGGGTGCTCAGGATTCCCGAGGGCCATTGTGAGCTCATCTTTCTCCTTGTCTGGAACGAACGTCCCTTGTCTGTCTTTGCATTGATATAGTGCGAAGCCTCTTGGTGGTATTTGCGGTTGCTCGTCCGTCAATGGCACTTCCACGTCTGAGGTCCAAGGTTCCTCCAGCCCGAAGAACCAAGTCCGCAACGGTCGGCGATTCATTGTCTGGTTCGATCCTTTATCAAGCAGATCATTCTCAGCCTTGGCCCACTCAGGCCAGGCTTTGAGGTAGCCACCTGACCCCGTGCGATGGTGAAACTGCTTCTTCGCAGCATTTTGCTTGTTTGTCGCCGACATCTTCTTACTCTTTTCCGATGTCGTGTGGAACACAATGCGGGCCAGTGATCTCTGATCTTCTCATATTTGCCGATGAATTCTGGTGTCTCTTCTTTGTCGACAAACTTTTTCAGCTCTTTCCTCCACCTCCTGAATACGCTTGCCATCTTCTTAAGAGCAAAAGACTTGATTAATTGCTTTGTAACTGGCTTCTCCGGATCCTCCTCTCGCGGTAGGGTGAAATTTGCCTTCAGCTTAGTCCAAAGATCATCTTTCTGCATATCATTGACATAAGACACCTCAGGGTCTTCGTTCTTAGGATTATACCATTGGTGGATGCTGATTGGGATCTTGTCCCTAACAAGAACCCTGCACTGAGCAGCAAATGCGTTCTTTGTTCGGATGGGTTCAATCGGTTCGCCGTCGCGCGCGATTGCTGTGATCTCAAACCTTTCATCTGAGCTCAACTTTTTCTTCGGGCCTCGTCTCCTTGCAGAAGTTGTGCTCGATCTGGAGGGCTACACTACTAGGAAAAACCATAGAAGTAGCGCGTGTTTTGTGTCAACTAGTTGCGCGGGTGGCCGCGCTACTAATAAGGCGCTACAGCTATTGCTTAGCGATGCGCGTGCCAAAGACGCGCCATCGCTAGGACAAATAGCTGCAGCGTTTGTTCAGTACCACGCTACTGCTAAGGTAACTACTTGCAGTGTGTTTTCTTTCCATCGCTACTAGTATTTTTTTATTTTTAGTGTATTTATGCGCCATCGTACAAATATTGGTACAATACCAGCTGGTATGAGGTTTACATTATTATGTCCATAACAGTGTGTCAAATGAAGGTGGATTAGGTTCAAGTGGAGGCAATATGTGGTGCATGTCAAAAGTATACTACTAATCCAAACTTGATCTAGTTTGGACTAGTAGTACTTTCGATGTGCACCACATGTTGCCTCCACTTGAATCTAATCCACCAGCACAAGCTATTTAATCATCATCATAGTCATTACCACCAACAAGATTTATTTAATCAGCACTAACACTAGCTAATAATAATCATCATAGTCATTACCACCAACACTAGCTATTTTATCATCATAGTAATAGTGTAGCACATCATCATCCTCAAACTCATTTCTAGCTAGCTAATCACTCCTGCTGCTCTCTCTTAGGTAAAATAACATAAAACATGTATAGCTCTCCTCCTCGATCAAACTGGAGCATGCAGATGAACCTATCTCCTAATCGTGGGTAGCGCACCTGTTTGCTGCCCCTAGTACTTCTCTCGCTCCCCATCACATATTTGGTCCAGTCTTGCACTATTAAGCATCCGTCGCTCATCTTGAATGCACTAAAGTAATCTGTAGGATATCTTTGCGAGAAGTGATAATACTCATGGTACCTTTAGTCTCGATCCCATAAGGCACAACATTCATCGGAGTCCTGTTGAAGAACATCGACGGTAACATACTTAGCAATGAAGTTTAGCTTCAAAAATAATGTATGGAAAAGATGCAATCGATGACAAATAGTAAAAATCTTACCATCCTTCCTAAATAGATGTGACAAGAGTTCATTACAAACACTATTGGTTGCACATTTTCAGTACTAACATTTCTAAATGCAGGAAGAAAATTTGTCTTGACAAAGATCAAGATCCTCAAGCCATGAAACATAATGGTGAGCTCCTCGCAGCTTGAGTTCAGCCCTGTGACGATATAATGGTCCTGTCTACCAAGTATTTGGACATGTTTGCTTGCACGAAATAAGTCGACAATACAAATTAGTTGTTAACTATTTTGAATAAACAATATCAAAGACATAAATATGGTTGAGAAACTTACATAATGGTATAATCTGGGCGTCGCGACATCGACCCGGATGTCGGTATTACCTTCAATATCATCTTAGGACAAATATCAAAGGTGATAACCATATCATGCTCAAATGCATAAGTCTTGCATAGTGCTCGCCATGTTTTGCATCCAAAATAGGTGTAGTCATCTGAATTGTATAACTTCGCATGGAAAATATAACCATGCTCGGTCTTCAAGTAAACTTTCTTTTCCTCCATACTATGACTGAAACCTATCTTATCCAATACAAAAACTCTTGCATGGCAGGGGATACGCTAGTAGACTAGTAAAAAAATATAAGTTCAAGTAAATGAAGCAGATGTCATGCTTAATTACGAAAAAGACTTGTCGTTGTGACTTACTGTATCCACTTCGAAGTTCTCGTCCAGCTTGATGCTGAAGCGTCTATCATCATCTAGGAAGATTTCATCATACAAAGCCGCTTCGTCTTCGCAGTATTTGCAAATACCGAAATCCTTTTCGTAAATCGACATTTCCTATGTTCATAGTTAAAACATTAATTGAAAATCGATCAAGACAACTACCAAGATACTCAACACACAAATCCGGGGCACTCGATATTTCCTACATATTCTGGCACAAGTCATGCCAAAATTCACGGAAAAATCCGGCATCACCTTTGCTAAAATAGGACATATCGAGCGCCTGAAATTTTCCGGAACGGAAATGAATCAACACTCCGGCAAAACATAGGCCACTCGAAGGTGTAACCTGCAAACATGACCAGCCACTTGGATATTGAGCAACACAAGATATACATTTCAAAATATCTTATAGGACTCAAATTAGCATGCATTCAATAAGCAAAAGTAAATCATCTCATGCGTCAGTACATCGTCGAATATTATCACTAATACATCACGAATAGTGTCATACATATAACTTCACTAATACAACTAAAACTCTAGCACACGACGGGTATTGGCGCGGGCGGTGGACACCCACAGAGAAGGCACCATCACGGGATCATAGCTCAAGTGAGATCCCCGGAGAACCTGCCAGGTATTGGAGAACGGCCTGTGCTCCAACGCAAACAAGTAGCGACGGACGTGCGCGTCCTCCTCACTGACACGGTGACGCACCACCTCCGCGGAGTCCTCGAGCCTCTGGATCGTCACTGGCCCACGCGACCGCCACCAAAGAAGGTTCGGGTCAACGACAGGCTGGCTCCTCACCAACCCGCGCCCCCCGGTAGGTAGCGCCTCCAGTACCACCCGGCGGAGCCAGGTCCGGACATGGCCGATCTGGTCAAGCGGTGTCGTCCTCCGCCGACTCGGCAGCGAGGATGCGGGATAGGCATCGTCCACGTCGAGGCGGGAAAAATTGCTTTAACTAAAAAATAACCTAATTAGTACCTAGTTCTTACTAACTAGTTCTTACTAACTAAATAGAAGAAGGTCAAATTTTACTCGTTTTATTATGCATTACACTAGTGTTTATTCATCATCTAAGAAAACATCACCTAAGAAAAAATCCCACTCAGATCTCAGATCAATTCATTTCCACCCATAGATGAACCCTAACTAATTTAATGCAACTAAAATTTGGAGAACCCTATCTAGGCAGAGGTAGGGGAGGGGGAGGAGCAGGCGTGCTCACCTCGGTGCCTGCAGCGAGAGAGGGGCAGGCGGCGTCGAGGTCGGGCTTGGGGCTCGGGCGCACGACGGAGGGCGGCATCGAGGTCGGGGCCGGGGCGGCGTCCGAGGCGGCGTTGAGGTCGGGGTCGGGGGCGGCGTTGAATCCGGGGTCGGGGGCGGCGTAGAAGGTGTGCAGAGAGCGCGCGACCGACGGGCGATGGCGGCGGCGAGAGCGGAGGAGTTCGATTTTTGGGGGGAAGTGGCCGTGGGGAAGGACGAACACGGTGGTTAAGTCAGAAGTAGCAGTAGCACGTTCCGGAAAGCGTACTACTGCTACATTAGCTACAGCGCATTCTGGGATACGCGCTACTGCTACTACTTTCTCCTTTTTCGCCTTTTTCATTTATTTTTCTTCACATTTTATTTTTTTCCTTTCACCTTCTTCTATTTCTTTCATTTTCAATTACCTTTCTATTTGGTTTTCATTTAATTTTATATCCTTTAGTAGTAGCGAGTTTAGAGCAAAATGCGCTTGTTACTAAAGAAAGTAGCAAGAGTACGGTTCCATATAGATCGTTACTACTATGTGTACCATATCGGCTAAGCCGTGAGAATTTTAGTAGTGCGTGTATACATCGAGACGCGCCATCGCTACGGTTATCTCATGCAGCGCTGTTTCATGAGCGCTCTTGCTACTTAGCACCAGCGTGCTTATTTGACCCACACTGCTGCTAAAGTTCTGTGTATAAGGTTTTCTCTAGTAGTGCTAGAAAAAAGAAGAAAGAAGAGAGTTAATTAATATGTGTACATGTACCAAAACAATGAATGCATCAATTAGTTAGTCAGCACAGGCTTAACTAATATATATACCTGGCCAGACTCGGTTCGGTCACCGGAGCCGTCATCACGGACTCCTTCTTACACCGTCATTGGGTCACCGGAGTCATCATAATCATGTCTTTCCTCCTCCATTCTTCGATCACCGTAGCCTGCTTCTTCACCCTGTTCTTCCAGACGATCATTGTCGTTAAGATCTAGATACGACAAGATATCACCTCCGACTAAGATTATGTCCCCCAACACCTCTTCTGCTTCCTTGTCTCGTATGTGCTCCATTGTTTCTGCAAATATTACAACATGGCAATTATTACACAAACATGACAGCACGTGGATATATTAGTGGCAAACGTAGACCGAGTTTATTCCGGGTTTGGGGTGGCCTCGACAATGCTTCAAGGGTAGGGGTGCGGCGGAAGGGGTAGGAGACCGACATCGTTTTTTTCTAGGGTTTGGGTGTCCTCGAGAGTTTTGGTCGAGCGAGAGGGGGTGGCCTCGAGAGATTTTGTCGGGTAGGGGCGCGGCGGGAGGGGGTAGGAGACTGACATCGTTTTTTCTAGGGTTTGGGTGTCCTCAAGAGTTTTGGTATAAGTTATCACAGTCGAGAGGGGGTAATATAGACAACGACGACATACATACACGGGAAAATAATGTTATCGGGGAGGGGGTATATCGACCCCCCCCACGTGTTGAAGTTATCGGGAGGGGGTTATATTGACAACGACGACATACGTACATAGGAAAATAATATTATCGGGGAGGGGGTATATCGACCCCCCCTCGTGTTGAAGTTATCGGGAGGGGTATATCGACGACGACAAAGGAAGATCGAAGAAAAAAAGAGGAGAAGAAGAAAGTAATAGAGGAGAAGAAGAAATTTCAATTTTTTCTTCTTCTCCTCTATTCCTTTCTTCTTCTCCTCTTCTTTTTCTTCTTTTTTCCTCTTCTTATTTATTTCTCCTCTTCTTCCTCTCCTCTTCTTCTCCTTTCTTCCTCTTCTTATTTTCCTTTTTCCTCTCCTTCTTTTTCTTCTTCTTCCTTCTTTCTAGCTAGATATATAAAACTTTTCTAAAAATGTAACTTTTGCATATATAAAACTTTTCTTCTTCTTCCTCCTTCCTTCTCTTCCTTCTTCCTAAATATATAAAACTTTTCTAAAATGAAACTAACCTAAAATTAATGTACTAAATCAGAGAACATTAATGTACTAAAATTAATGTATTTTAAAACACCATGCATATTACAATTGAAAAATACATACATTCATACAAAAACATGTAAAAAATACATACATACATATATGAACATACATAAGAAATACATATATCTAAAAAAATACATACAGATATATGAAAATATAAAACATGTAAAAATAGCATATATATATATAACTAAAAAACAACGGCTCTGGCGGGGGGGCAGGCAGCATGTGTGCTCACAAGGGCGTTGTCGGGCGGGCGGGGCGTGGCGGCAGGCTGGGCGAGCAGGGCGCGGGAGTGGCAAGAACGGCGTGGTGGGCGGCGATGGTGTCGGGCGCGATCAGGTGGCGGCGGCAAGCGTGGGTGGCGTGAGGAGGTGACATGACGATGGCGTGGTGTGCAAGGCGACAGCGTGTGGCGGCGTGGGGTGGTGACGGCGCTGGAACGGCGGCGACGGGGGCGGCGACGTTGTCTGCGGGGTGTGAATCGGGCAGCCTGGCGGCGTCGTCGGCGTGGGCAACTGCAGAGATGAAGTGAAAAACGCTAAGTCTTTGCTTATATAACAAAGCCATTGGTCCCGGTTCGTGGCACGAACCGGGTCCAATGCCCCCCTTTAGTCCCGGTTGGTGCCACCAACCGGGACCAAAGGCCCCTTTGCTGCCCGCGTCGCGGCCAAAGTTTAGTCCCACCTCGCTAGTTGAGAGGGCTCGAGAGTGGTTTATAAGCGCTGCTGCGCCCACCCTCTCGAGGTCCTCTCAACTGCAGGCTTTCGGGCCTAATCTCACACTATGCTGCTGTGAGCCTATTGGGCCTTCTGCGGGCCTGAATCAGGCCCATGTTGGGTTTCTAGTCGTATTCAGGCCGTGGTGGCCCAATAGGTGGCAGTTTTTTTATTTTTTTTCTAGTTTTTGTTTTGTTTTTTGCATTATTTATTTTCTTTTGTTTTTTGCTTTATTTTTTAATTCTTTTTTCCTTTTAGTTTTAGAAAAATTATAAACTTTCTGTTAGTGCCATTAGTTTTCAAATTTGAAAACACTTTTTTTGTTTTTTTGTTTTCTTTCTTGCTTTATTTATTTTATTTTGTTTCTACTTACAACAAAATACTTATTGTTGCTATTTTTATTTTTTTCCATTTTTTGTTTTGTTTTCTGCATTATTTATTTTCTTTTGTTTTTTGCTTTATTTTTTAATTCTTTTTTGCTTTTAGTTTTAGAAAAATTATAAACTTTCTGTTAGTGCCATTAGTTTTCAAATTTGAAAACACTTTTTTTGTTTTTTTGTTTTCTTTGTTGCTTTATTTATTTTATTTTGTTTCTACTTACAACAAAATACTTATTGTTGCTATTTTTATTTTGTTTCCAGTTTTTTTGTTCCGTTTTCTGCATTATTTATTTTCTTTTGTTTTTTTCTTTATTTTTTAATTCTTTTTGCTTTTAGGTCAGCAAAATTATAAACTTTCTGTTAGTGCCATTAGTTTTAGAAAAATTATAAACTTTCTGTTAGTGCCATTAGTTTTCAAATTTGAATAGTTAAAATTTGAATTCTTTGAAATTTGTGTGAATCACAAGTTTGTGATTAACCTTACTAAAAAATTAACATAGATGCGCCTATAGAGAAAATTCAACCTAAATTCATAATAAATTTCTATGAATTTCAGAGAAATTTACTATGAATTTAGGTCAAATTCCCTGTATAGGGGCATCTATTTTCACTTTGAGAGGAGCTCAGCAAGGCAGAGAGGGACGGGCTTATAAACCGGTGTGAGCGCCCTTCGGTTGGCGAGGTGGGACTAAACTCTGAGCGCAACGAGGCGCATTGGTCCCGGTTGGCGAGATGGGACTAAACTCTGAGCGCAACGAGGCACAAACCGAGACTAATGGTCATGGACGAGGCGCATTGGTCCCGGTTCATGCGTGGAACCGGGACCAAAAGGTCCAGACGAACCGGGACCAATGGCCCACGTGGCTGCCCTCTTGAGAGTGTTCTTGGTGAGAACATAGTTGACAAGGAGCGAACCGGGATTAATGGTATTACGAGGGCCGAACCATAAGACATTGAAGCATTTCAAATGAACTCTGAAAAAGTTGAAAGTTGGCATGGTATCAAAATTTCACCCACATAGCATGTGCATGTACAAAACGGACAATGGTATCATACTCGTCTATTACAAAGTTGGCATGGTATCATCATAATAGTTGCGGGAGAAAGTCTTCACTTTTTCTTCGCTTGTGTCATTTGCTTATTGCGCCGTAACCATGGATAATCTTCATCGTTTGTCAGGATGCTTGGGTCAGCCTTGAATTTGAAGGGAGGAATTTCATGAAACTTTTCATAATCTTCAGACATGTCTGTCTTGCCCTCCACTCCCAAGATGTCCCTTTTTCCCGAAAGAACTATGTGGCGCTTTGGCTCATCGTATGATGTATTCGCTTCCTTATCTTTTCTTTTTCTCAGTCTGGTAGACATGTCCTTCACATAGATAACCTGTGCCACATCATTGGCTAGGACAGACGGTTCGTTAGTGTACCCAAGATTTTTCAGATCCACTGTTGTCATTCCGTACTGTGGGTCTACCTATACCCCGCCTCCTAACAGATTGACCCATTTGCACTTAAACAAAGGGACCTTAAAATCATGTCCGTAGTCAAGTTCCCATATGTCCACTATGTAACCATAATATGTGTCCTTTCCCCTCTCGGTTATTGCATCAACGCGGACACCGCTGTTTTGGTTGGTGCTCTTTTGATCTTGGTCAATCGTGTAAAATGTATTCCCATTTATCTCGTATCCTTTGTAAATCAATACAGTCAAAGATGGTCCCCTGGACAACAAGTACAACTCATCACAAACAGTGTTGTCACCTCTGAGACGTGTTTCCAACTAACTACTGAAAGTCCTGATGTGTTCACATGTAATCCAGTCGTTGCACTGCTGTGGGTGTTTGGAGCGCAGACTGTTCTTGTGTTCATCGACATATGGGGTCACCAAGGTAGAGTTCTATAGAACTGTGTAGTGTGCTTGAGACCCAGAATATCCGTCCCTGCATATTATTGAGTCCCTTCCAAGCGTGCCTTTTCCAGCCAGTCTCCCCTCATACCGCGATTTAGGGAGACCTATCTTCTTAAGGCCAGGAATGAAGCCAACACAAAACCCGATGACATCCTCTGTTTGATGGCCCATGGAGATGCTTCCTTCGGCCTAGCGATTCTGGACATATTTCTTTAGGACTCCCATGATCCTCTCAAAGGGAACATATTGTGTAGAAATACGGACCCCAGAATGACAATCTCGTCGACTAGATGAACTAGGACGTGCGTCATGATATTGAAGAAGGATGGTGGGAACACCAGCTCGAAACTGACAAGACATTGCGCCACATCACTCCTTAGCCTTGGTACGATTTCAGGATCGATCACCTTCTGAGAGATTGCATTGAGGAATGCACATAGCTTCACAATGCCTAATCGGACGTTTTCCGGTAGAAGCCCCCTCAATGCAACCGGAAGCAGTTGCGTCATAATCTCGTGGCAGTCATGAGACTTTAGGTTCTGGAACTTTTCTCCGCATATTTATTATTCCTTTATATTCGACGAAGAAGCCGTCGGGACCTTCATCTTGAAAGGCATTCAAAGAAGATCTCTTTCTCTTCTTTCGTAAGAGCGTAGCTGGCAGGACCTTCATACTGCTTCGGAGGCATGCCATCTTTTTCGTGCAAACGTTGCAGGTCCTCCCATGCCTCAGGTGTATGTTTTGTCTTTCCATACACGCCCAAGAAGCCTAGCAGGTTCACGCAAAGGTTCTTCGTCACGTGCATCACGTCGATTGAAGAGCGGACCTCTAGGTCTTTCCAGTAGGGTAGGTTCCAAAGTATATATTTCTTCTTCCACATGGGTGCGTGTCCCTCAGCGTCATTCGGAACAGCTAGTGCGCCGGGACCCTTTCCAAAGATTACGTGTAAATCATTGACCATAGCATGGCGGGCTTCTTCCGGTGATCTGCCTCGCCTTTGAAATGCTTGCCTTTCTTTCGACTTGATGGTTGGTCGGAAGAAATCAACGATGGCCCAGGTACACATTCTTCCTGCAGCTTCCCAGGTATATACTATCGATGTCAAGTAAACAGTGCATGCATGCGTTGTATCCCTTGTTTGTCTGTCCTGAAAGGTTACTGAGAGCGGGCCAATCGTTGATTGTCATGAACAGCAACGCCTTTAGGTCAAATTCCTCCTGTTTGTGCTCATACCACGTAAGTATACCGTTTCCATTCCACAGTTGTAAAAGTTCTTCAACTAATGGCCTTAGGTACACATCAATGTCGTTGCCGGGTTGCTTAGGGCCTTGGATGAGAACTGACATCATAATGAACTTCCGCTTCATGCACATCCAAGGAGGAAGGTTATACATACATAGAGTCACGGGCCAGGTGCTGTGATTGCTGCTCTGCTCCCCGAAAGGATTAATGCCATCCGTGCTTAAAGCAAACCATACGTTCCTTGGGTCACTTGCAAACTCATCCCAAGATTTCTCTCGATTTTTCTCCACTCACGACCCGTCACGGTGCTCTCAACTTCCTTCTTTCTTACGGTCCTCACTGTGCCATCGCATCAACTTGGCATGCTCTCCGTTTTCAACAGACGTTTCAACCGTGGTATTATAGGAGCATACCACATCACCTTCGCAGGAACCCTCTTCCTGAGGGGCTCGCCATCAACATCACCAGGGTCATCTCGTCTGATCTTATACCACAATGCACCGCATACCAGGCATGCGTTCAGATCCTTGTACGCACCGCGGTAGAGAATGCAATCATTAGGGCATGCATGTATCTTCTGCACCTCCAATCCTAGAGGGCATACGACCTTCTTTCCTGCGTATGTACATTCGGCAGTCGTTATCCTTTGGAAGCTTCTTCTTCAATATTTTCAGTAGCTTCTCAAATCCTTTGTCGAGCACATCATTCTCGCCTTCCACTCGCAGCAATTCCGAAGACGGCACCGAGCTTTGTGTTGCCATCTTCGCAATTGGGGTACAACCCTTTTTGTGATCCTCTAACATGCGATCAAACTTCAGCTTCTCCTTTTGACTTTCGATTGCGTCCTTGCATCGACAATGACCCGCGAAGATCATCATCATCGGGCACATCGTCTGGTTCCTCTTGATCTTCAGCAGCTTAGCCGTTGCAGTGACATCGCACATCGTCTGGTTCCTCTTGATGTTCAGTAGCATCACCGTATTCGGGGGGCACATAGTTCTCATCGTACTCTTCTTCTTTGCCGTCTTCCATCATAACCTCTATTTCTCCCTTGTCCAAACATTATAGTGTGGCATGAAACCCTTGTAAAGCAGGTGGGTGTGAAGGATTTTCCGGTCAGAGTAAGACTTCGTATTCCCACATATAGGGCATGGACAACACATAAAACCATTCTTCTTGTTTGCCTCAGCCACTTCCAGAAAATCATGCACGCCCTTAATGTACTCGGAGGTGTGTCTGTCACCGTACATCCATTGCCGGTTCATCTACGTGCATTATATATAATTAAGTGTGTCAAAAACCATTACAGAACATCATGAATAGATAATTAAGTGACCAAATGAATAGAAGTTCATCATCACATTAAAACCAAAGTACATACATAGTTCTCATCTAACAACATAAAGCTCTGCAGAGCATCTAAATTAATTAAACCATACATTGAAACTATGTAAAATATTTCAATGCAAAAACAAATGCGATCATAATCGCAACCAAGGTAACAACTGATCCAACGGCATAATGATACCAAGCCTCGGTATGAATGGCATATTTTCTAATCTTTCTAATATTCAAGCGCATTGCATCCATCTTGATCTTGTGATCATCGACGACATCCGCAACATGCAACTCCAATGTCATCTTGTCCTCCTCAATTATTCTTATTTTTTCCTTCAAGAAATTATTTTCTTCCTCAACTAAATTTAACCTCTCGACATTAGGGTCGGTTGGAATTTCCGGTTCAACAACCTCCTAGATAAATAAAATCTATGTCACGTTGGTTGGCATAATTGTCATAAACAATAAATGAGCCAATAGTTATGAAAAGTAATATATACCACATCCGAATCATAGACAGGACGAGGGCCGACGGGGGCGGATACCAAAACCATCGCACTATATAAGATGCAATAATAAAAGTAAGAAAATTATACAAGTATCTATCTAAACATACAAGTAAGAATATTTTTCCTTTCAGAAAGAAGATAAGAACAAGAGGCTCACCATGGTGGTGCCGGCGATGAGATCGGCGCGAGTGATCGACGGTGGTGAAGACGGGGACGGGGCGTGACGGACCGCTAAACCTAGACAAATATTGAGGAAAATGGAGCTTGGAGAGGAGAAAGCTTAAGTAGTGTGGCTCGGGCATCCCATCGAACACCTTGTGTGCATAGGAGGTGAGCCAGAGCACCACTAAGCCCTCTCCCCCTCGGCGGCCAGAAAAAACAGAGCAGTGTGCTCTGCTCTTACGCGAGGGAGTATATATAGGCATATCATTGGTCCCGGTTGGTGGCACGAACCAGGACTAAAGGGCAGCCTTTGGTCCCGGTTCAAGCCACCAACCGGGACCAATGGTGGTGGGCCAGGAGCGAGGCCCATTGGTCCCGGTTCGTCCCACCAGCCGGGACCAAAAGGTCCAGACGAACCGGGACCAATGGCCCACGTGGCCCGGCCGGCCCCCGGGGCTCACGAACCGGGTCCAATGCCCCCATGGGTCCCGGTTCTGGACTGAACCGGGACTAATGGGATGACCCGTCCTGGACCTTTGCCCCCTTTTCTACTAGTGTACCCTACCGCCGTGGCCAATGGTGGTAGAAAATGGGTGAGATCCCAAATTATTTACAAATGAGGGTCAGATCTGGTTGAACTTTTTGAAGAGGATCAAAACAATGAAATCGGCCACCTGAAGAGTGCGACACCAGGAACATATAGGGGTGGTTGTCATATGCATGTGTGATAAAAACGAGACTAGTGCCTGCCAAAAATCAAACAAAGAGGGGGAGGGGGGCACTGTCACGACCTACATGGCGAGGTTATAGCAGCGGCCGTGCGACGCCCCGAGAAGATGTAGACGGACGGAGGAAGCATTGCGTGCCCACTCACCTCTGTTTGCATGCAAGCAGAACTAGAAGCATCATTGAGGGAGTCTTGGACTAGGGGGTGTCCGGACAGCCGGACTATCATCGTCCGCCGGACTCCAAGACTACGAAGATACAAGATTGAAGACTCCGTCCCGTGTCCGGATGGGACTTTCCTTGGCATGGAAGGCAAGCTTGGCGATACGGATATGTAGATCTCCTACCATTGTAACCGACTTTGTGTAACCCTAGCCTTCTCCGGTGTCTATATAAACCGGAGGGCTTTAGTCCGTAGGAGACAACATACATTACAACAATCATACGATAGGCTAGCTTTAGGGTTTAGCCTCCTTGATCTCGTGGTAGATCCGCTCTTGTACTACCCATATCATCAATATTAATCAAGCAGGACGTAGGGTTTTACCTCCATCAAGAGGGCCCGAACCTGAGTAAAACATCGTGTCCCTTGTCTCCTGTTACCATCCGCCTAGACGCACAGTCCGGGACCCCCTACCCGAGATCCGCCGGTTTTGACACCGACATTGGTGCTTTCATTGAGAGTTCCTCTGTGTCGTCACCTATAGGCTCGATGGCGTCTTCAATCAACAACGCTGCCCTGGGTGAGACTTTTCTCCCGGAAAGATCTTCGTGTTCGGCGGCTTCGCACTGCGGGCTAATTCACTTGGCCATCTGGAGCAGATCAAAAGCTACGCCCCTGGCCGTCAGGTCAGATTCGGAAGCCTAAACTTCACGGCCGACGTCCGCGGAGACTTGATCTTCGACGAGCTCGAGCCACAGCCAAGCGCGCCGCACTGTTACGATGGCCATGATCTGGCTCTGCTGCCGAACAGTGCCTTGGTGGCCGCACACGAGCCCGCTCCGGCTCTTAGCTCGGAGCCGATCACCCAGATCGAGGACCGGTGGTTGGGCACCACCTCGGGGGCTTCAACTTCCACGGCGATGGAGCCGAACACCGGTCTTGTCCCTCATGAAACTCGTGACTCCGAGGTGCCGGACTCCTTGCCGGACTCCGGACCTCCCGCGCCCCTGCCAATCGAATCTGATTGGGCGCCGGTTATGGAATTCACCGCCGCGGACATCTTCAAATACTCGCCCTTTGGAGACATCTTAAATTCACTAAAGCATCTCTCGCTATCAGGAGAGTCCTGGCCGGACTATGTCCAGGATGGTTGGGATACGGACGACGAAGAAATTAAGAGCCCACCCACCACCCACTTTGTAGCCACTGTCGACGATCTTACCGACATGCTAGACTACGACTCCGAAGACATCGATGCTATGGACAACGATGCCGGAGATTTAACAGAACCAGCGCCTACGAGGCACTGAAGACCACCTCGTCATACGACATATACATGGTGGACACCCCAAAGACGGGACGGCGAAGAAGCAAGCGGAGGCAGATTCTTAAAGAAACAGCCCAAGCGCCCGGCGTCCAAGCGCCGCTCTAAATCCCGCCACAAAGAAGAATGGAGATTCCGGCACAGGAGATAACAATACCCCAGAGAGTGCTGAAGATAATCCCCTCCAGCAAGACTCAGCGCAGGAGGATGCAGAAGCAAGCCCTCACGAGAGGGCGGCAGTTGAAGAGGTCGAGGATTATAACTATATACCTCCCTCCGAAGACGAGGCAAGCCTCAACGACGATGAATTCGTCGTACCCGAGGATCCCGTCGAACAAGAGCGCTTTAAACGCAGGCTTATCGCCACGGCAAATAGCCTAAAGAAAAAGCAGCAGCAGCTTCAAGCTGATCAGGACCTGCTGGCCGATCGGTGGACCGAGGTCCTCGCGGCCGAAGAGTTTAAACTCGAACGCCCCTCCAAAAGCTACCCCAGACGCAAGTTGCTCCCCCGATTAGAGGAGGAAGCATACATACCTTCATCACCAGCGCATGATACGGCCGACCGACCACCCTGTGGTCGCGACAGAGAGGCATCCAGACCCTCCACAAAGACCGTACCCCGGCATCGTTCCAAAAGTACGAAGCCAAGAGGGAACGCGCCGGACTTGCGAGACATATTGGAGGACAAAGCAAGGCAATCCATATCCATCTACGGATCACGAGGGTGCCCCACGACCCGCAACGAATACCGTCGCGCCGGATACAATAACCCCGGCCGGGCCGAACACAACAGACAACGCTCTCTCGAGCTGTGTCGTGATATTGCTCAATATAGAGGCGCCGACACCCGCTTATGCTTCAGCGACGAAGTAATGGATCATCAAATCCTGAAGGGTTTAAACCGTAAACATCGAATCCTACGACGGCACTGTGAGACCCCGCGGTTTGGATCGAAGATTATCTCCTTCACATCCACATGGCCCGCGGCAACGATCTCCATGCCATCAAATATCTCCCACTCAAGCTTAAAGGGCCAGCTCGGCATTGGCTTAACAGCTTGCCCGCAGAGTCAATTGGGTGTTGGGAAGACCCGGAAGCCGCATTCCTCGACAATTTGTGGCACGCGTATATGCGGCCACGACGACGATGACCTAAGCCACATAATTCAGCAGCCAGAGGAATCAGCCAGACTATTCTGGACACGGTTCTTGACAAAGAAAAATCAAATCGTCGACTGTCCGGATGCAGAGGCCCTCGCAGCCTTCAAACATAACATCCGCGACGAGTGGCTAGCCCGCACTGGGACAGAAAAGCGAAATCTATGGCAGCACTCACATCATTAATGACCGCTTTTGCGGCGAGAGGATAGCTGGCTAGCTCGCAGCAACAACCTCGGTAAAAATTCTGGCAGTCCGGATACTAAGGACCTGGCGGCAGGTCATGTCGAAGCAAAATAAACGCCGCATTAACGGCGGCGATAAGGAGGATACGGCAGTCAACGCCGGATTCGAGGCTCTAAACCGGTCGTGGAAGAAGCCATTCAAAGAACCACTCCGAGTCCGTCCAACCTGGACCGAATACTCGACCGCTTATGCCAGATACATGGCACCCCTGAAAAGCCAGCTAATCACACCAACAAAGATTGTTGGGTGTTCAAGCAGGCAGGCAAGTTAATTGCCGAAAACAATGACAAGGGGCTAAATAGCGACGACGAGGAAGAGACCCGACCGCCGAACAATAGAGGACAGAAGGGTTTCCCCCCACAAGTGCGGACGGTGAACATGATTTACGCGACCCATATACCCAAAAGGGAGCGGAAGCGTGCACTAAGGGACGTCTATGCGATGGAGCCAGTCGCCCCGAAGTTCAATCTATGGTCCTCTTGTCCGATCACTTTCGATCGAAGAGACCATCCGACCAGCATACGCCATGGTGGATTTGCCGCATTGGTTTTAGACCCAATCGTCGATGGATTTCACCTCACGAGAGTCCTGATGGACGGCGGCAGTAGCCTGAACCTGCTTTATCAGGATACAGAGCGCAAGATGGGTATAGACCCCTCAAGGATTAAACCTACAAAGACAACCTTTAAAGGTGTCATACCAGGTGTGGAAGCCCATTGTACAGGCTTAGTCACACTGGAAGTGGTCTTCGGATCCCCGGATAATTTCCGGAGCGAGGAGTTAATCTTCAACATAGTCCCATTTCGCAGCGGCTATCACGCTCTGCTCGGACGAACCGCGTTTGCAAAGTTCAACGCGGTGCCGCATTATGCATACCTCAAGCTTAAGATGCCAGGCCCTGTGGAGTCATCACGGTCAACGGAAATACGGAACGCTCCCTCCGAATGGAGGAACATACAGCGGCTCTCACGGCAGAAGTACAGAGCGGCCTTTTAAGGCAATTTTCGAGTCCGGCCGTTAAACGGCCGGATACAGCAAAACGCGCCCGAAGCAATACCAACCAAGACCACCTGGCACGATCAGAGCACGCGTAGCAATGCGGCCCTAACCCCCGCCCTCGCATGATTGCAAGAACAACCCTCCGTGTACATCATTACGCTTTGGAGATACCATGGGCGCAGGGGAAGAGGCACGATCACAATGGACCCAGAGTGCGGCTCGACCACACCAGGGCCTCGCAAGTGTGCCACTCCTTTTTTTATTATTTTCCTTCTTTGTATACACAGGACTCCGTTAACCAGAGGCCCTGTCCGGCGATGAACCTGTCGAACTCACGATGCAACAGCCAGGGAAGAAAGAAGGCTGCGACGAACACTCAGGTGGTCTCAATTACGAGTATTAAATTCTATTATATACACCAAGTCCGCAGCTCATCCCTGGAGGAGGACATGTTTAATTAGTCCAAATCCCTTGCTTACCGCACTATTTGTATCAGTCCGCACTCATAGCAGACTTCCTTTAATAAATAATGCAGCACTTTTCGACTGCAATCACATTACTTTTTATATATATATATGTTCATTACATGACATCCTGCACCCGTATATTTTGGTACGGCCTAATACACCAGGGGCTTATATTCCCCACATTACGGTGTGATAAGTCCGAGCACTTTCATAAGTGCGGCACCCCGAACTTATAGCATTATATGAATCAGCTCCGAATCATGTCTTGGGTCAATAGTTGGGTTTGCCCGGCTCCCACATTTTGGTGCCTTACGTTCCGTTCTGTTGGCTAAGGTGGCACTTGGAGAACCACTGCGATTGCGCCCCGGTTGAGCCGGGCGAGCGACTCAGTGGAGAAAGCTAAAACTGACCGACATGATAAGGCGAGAGACTGGTCGCTGTTCGAGAGGTCTTTTCGGGTCCTTAAAGACTCATGCCGCTTCGAGCGAAGTTCCGGATAATGTCCGACGAAGGCGTGGATAGCGCCTCGGATTTGGTCTTCCGAATACCAGGGGCTTCGCCGAAATTTAAAATTATAGAATTCTATGGCTAAGTGAGAGTGTTCAAGCATTATAAGTCCGGTTGCCTTGTTCGTTGTGTTGAGCGCCTCCCTAGATGGACCCAAAATGGGAACAAGAGTGCTCATGTTTATCCCGAACACCCCAGCACTCGTGGCTCGGGGGCTGAAGCCAACGACTTGCCATCTCTCAGATTTTATAAACGGCCGCACAGAAGGTAATATTTTAAATTACACAAGCGTTGCTTAAAGCGCATATGAACAAAGTTTTCAGCGCACAGGATAATACATAGCGAGTTTACTAAAAAATTACATCTCTGGGGCATTCATCCGCAATATCGCGGGCTCCCTTCAGGACAGTTTTATAATACATTTCGGGCATATGATACTCCTTGCCCGGTGGCGGTGGGTCAGTGTGAAGCTTCTCCGCATCCAGCCTGCCCCCAATGCACCTTTGTGCGGGCAAGGGCTCGACAAGCACCTTCAATACAGGCGGAGCGCTTGATAACCTCCACCCAGGGGCACGCATCCACCAGCCGCCGCACGAGGCCGAAGTAGCTCCCAGGCATGGCCTGTCCAGGCCACAACCGGACTATAAGGCCCTTCATGGCCTCCTCAGCTACCTTGTGGAGTTCGACCAGCTGCTTCAGCTGGTCGCTTAGGGGCACCGGATGGCCAGCCTCAGCGTACTGAGACCAAAAGACCTTCTTCGTTGAGCTCCCCTCCTCGCCATAGTAGAATGTGGCGGCATCAGACACACTACGCGGCAGATCTGCAAACGCCCCTGGAGAGCTCCGAATGCGGGTAAGTGTCAGGTAGTTTACATTAACATGCTTGCTTTGCATGAAAAATGCCTTACCTCCCGCTATCTTCTTTACATCTTCAACCTCCTGAAGGGCCTTACGGGCCTCGGCCTTGGCGGACTTGGCACTTTCAAGAGCCGAGGCAAGCTTGGACTCTCGAGTCTTGGAGTCACGCTCTAAGCTCTCATGCTTCTCCATGAGAGCCTGGAGCTCTTGCCGTACTTCCGCCACCCGTGCCTCCTGCTTTTCTCGCTCCGCCCGTTCCACGGCCGCACTGCGTTCGGCCGCGGACACAACCTCCTTCAGGGCTGCCACCTCGTTCGTGGCCCCTGCAGTACCCATATTATCCTTATTAATTTTATGGCAACCTAAATCCTTTTCTGTAAGGTAACTATTCAAAGTGGTGTTACTTACCTTCTTTGTCCTCGAGCTGCTTCTTGGCATGGCCGAGCTCTTGCTCGACCGCCGAGATCTCGCTTCAACGCACCGACCTCCGCAGCCAAGGCGACAGAGGTCGCAGCAAGAGCCTCGCAAACCCATATTGACATATTTAAAGCAACCTCACAGATATCTTCTTAGATCCTCGGTCCGGCTTTTCTTTCCGAACACCGAACCGAGCATCAGGGGCTACTGTCTATGCGGTATTACATTACATAATTACAACTTCTTACCTCAAAGCCTGTTAGAAGGCTGCTGCAGGCTTCGGTCAGCCTGCTCTTGGCGAGCTGAACCTTCTGAATCACCGCACTCATGATAGTGCGGTGTTCTTCCTCAATGGAAGCGCCTTTGAGCGCCTCCGACAAGTTGTCCGGCGCCTCCGGTTGGACGGGGCCCGCCAGTGTCACGGTCTTGTCCTTCTTGCGAAGGGGCCGCTTGCCGGACTCTGGAACCACTGCAGGTTCCGGTGTAGAGTCCGGCGCATAGTCCGGGAGGCTGCCTTGCGGCGCCTCCGGGGCCTCCTCCTGATGGGTCCCTTTCCGGGATCCCACCTCGGCGTCCTCGTCGGCGCGAGGGGTGGAGGCAGTCGGGATGGACTCCACATCCGACGCCGCCAATGACCCGCTCGATGAAGCGGGGAGATCATCGTCGGCCGGACTATAGGTATGCGGCATTAGAAAGGCACTATGTGGCACGAAAGAAATTTCAGATTATACAGGGATCCGGACACTTACGATCTCGCCGGAGGCCTGGCCCTTGAAGGCCACTCCTCTTCGCCAACGTTGGTGTTGGCGGAGCTGTCCGGGGGAATAGTTCTCCCCCTCTTGGACCCTTTGGCCTCCCCTATTGGGGAAGCCTTCCTCTTCCTCTCTCCCTCCTCCGGGAGAGTCTCTTCTTCCTCCTCCTCGTCTTCGGGGGAGGAGTCCGCCTCGTCGTCGGACGCCTGATTACGGGAACTCTTTCGAGTCCCCGTGGACACCTTCTTGGCCTTCTTCTCCGGCACCACGTGTGGTGCCGGAACCAGCAGCCCCGCTAGACAGGCGTTCACTGGGTCTTCTGGCATGGGAGCCGGACAGATGAGCTGCTCGGCCTTCTCCATCCATTCCTGCCAAAGAGAAAAAAAAGAGGTTGAAACCCTCTTAGAATCAATCTATTTACCACAAGTGTCCCGTAAAGGGGTTGAACCACTTACCTCGTCAACTGGATGCTGCGAGCGAAATCCGCGATCCTCCGTCGCGGATGCGGGGGCTTCGGCGCCCTTAAACAGCACCCTCCAGGCGCCTTCGTACGTCGTGTCGAAGAGCCCGCTTAGCGCATGTGCTGTTCCGGATTGAACTCCCACAGATTGAATGCCCGTTCTTGGCATGGGAGGATCCGGTGGATGAGCATGACTTGGACCATGTCGACGAGCCTGAGCTTATTGTTCACCAGCTTCTGGATACAGGCTCGGAGTCCCGTCAGCTCCTTCGGATTGCCCCACAACAAGCCCTTCTCTTTCCAGGAGGTGAGCTGCGTGGGGATGCCAGATCTGAACTCGGGGGCCGCCGCCCATGTGGGTTCGCGCGGCTCGGTGATGTAAAACCACCCCGATTGCCACCCTTAACAGAGTCCACGAAGGCCCCTTCGAGCCAAAGGACGTTGGGCAACTTGCCCAACATGGCGCCTCCGCATTCCGCTTGGGTGCCCTTCACAACCTTTGGCTTAACGTTGAAGGTCTTGAGCCACAGGCCGAAGTGGGACCGGATGCAGAGGAAGGCCTCGCACACGACGATAAACGCCGAGATGTTGAGGATGAAGTTCGGCGCCAGATCGTGGAAATCCAGGCCGTAGTAAAACATGAGCCCCCAGACAAAAGGGTGAAGTGGAAAGCCTAGTTCGCGGAGGAAGTGGGGGAGGAAAACAACCCTCTCATGGGGCCCGGGGGTGGGGATGAGTTGCCCCTCATCAGGCAGCCGATGCGCGATGTCGCTGGAAAGGTATCCGGTGTTGCGCAGCTTGGTGATGTGCTCCTCCTTAACAGGTGGAGGCCAACCATTTGCCTCCCGCTCCGGACATGGTAGGAGAAGGTCGAGGCGAGATGCGCGAGCTTGGGCGTTGGAGCTTGAGTGTGCGGAGATGGATAAGCAAAGGAGGAAGAAGGCGTAGGTGAGAAGCTAAATCCTTATCCCTTATATAAGCGGACGAAGGCTATGCGTCCCCCACCAGCCTGGTAAAACTCGCTTATCTCCCAAGCGCCACCATCAATGGTGCGGTTGGGTTACCCACGTCCGTATTGATGGGAATCCCGGAATAAGGGGAACATGATCTCTGCTTCGACAGGACGTGCCAAGGAAACCACTTCGCTAAACGTGCTGAGGTGGTATAATAAAAAAGATTCAAGTGGAGGCTTGGTAGCGGTATGATGTCATGCCGCATAATACGTTAGCAGATTGGACTTGTGTACATTTTATTCTCTCTACGGTGGAATGTGGAATTTATTTTGCAGAGCCGGACACTATCCTGGTGTTCATGATCTTCTCCGGATTATTCAAGGGAGGAACCCGCCTTGCAACGCCGAACATTATGCGCGCCGGACTTATCGTCATTGAAGCCTGGTTAGGGGGCTACTTGAGGAGTCTGGACTAGGGGTGTCGGACAGCCGGACTATCATCGTCCGCCGGACTCCAAGACTACGAAGATACATGATTGAAGACTCCGTCCCGTGTCCGGATGGGACTTTCCTTGGCGTGGAAGGCAAGCTTGGCGATACGGATATGTAGATCTCCTACCATTGTAACCGACTCTATGTAACCCTAGCCTTCTCCGGTGTCTATATAAACCGGAGGGCTTTAGTCCGTAGGAGACAACATACATTACAACAATCATACCATAGGCTAGCTTTAGGGTTTAGCCTCCTTGATCTCGTGGTAGATCCACTCTTGTACTACCCATATCATCAATATTAATCAAGTAGGACGTAGGGTTTTACCTCCATCAAGAGGGCCCGAACCTGGGTAAAACATCGTGTCCCTTGTCTCCTGTTACCATCCGCCTAGACGCACAGTCCGGGACCCCCTACCCGAGATCCGCCGGTTTTGACACCGACAATCATCGTTGAGAAGAAGGGGACCGTGACGAGCTACACTCCCGCTGGCATAGAGAGGAAGGGTGACGCTTCCCTTGGCGTAGTTCTGTACCGTCGGTGTCGAGCTTGATTGTAGCCAGCTCGAAGTATGTTGTTGTCTTGCACTATCGAGGCAACCTGTCACGGAAGCACCGCTAGTTACCGCCGGTGTCGCGAAGGCGAGAGAGAAGAGGGTCGGCGAGACAAGCGGGGGCGGTGTGATTAACTCCATCCGAGATGGGAGACACACTCCAGTGCTTTCCGGCTAGCTATTGCGGGGCGTGCGCTCATCGTCTCAGATGGCGCAGCTCGCGCCCCAGCACAACAGCACAATGATACTCTTTCTCTTTCTAGATCTCTCTCTCTCTCTTTCTCTCTCTCGATGGGAATGTCGGGGAAGGGGAAGAAGATGACTATGAAATGTAGTGAGAAATGTGTGTGGCTAAAGGGAGAAAAACGATGGTTGCTCGTTGCGTCAACGCATTCACAGTATTTTTTTGAAAATGATATTTTTTATAACAAATTCAGAAAATATATGTCCGAATTTAAAAAAAAAATCAAAAGTATGACCCCGTCGGCCTCGCTTGAGCTGAAGTGCTATTTTTTGGTCAACTACAGGCCGAAGATGGCACTTCTGGCAAGGGTTGGCCGAAGTGTGCCTGAACTGGGCCGACGAACACTCTTTGGTTTTTTGTTGGCCGAAGAGTGGTCTTTGGTTTTCTGTCGGCTAAAGAGTCCTATGGCAGGCTGAACTTGCATGGCTGCACTCTTCGGTTTTCATTAGGCTGAATTGTCATTAAAAAACTGGTTTATCAATACAATACAACCATTCCCCTCCTTAGCCATTGAAAAATGTACTATCCCGCAACCTTTTCCCTCATCTGTTCCTGCCATTATCCTTCCTGCCAACCCTTTCCCGACATTTGCTTTCCCACCATTATCCTTTCCGCCAAACATTTCCCTCCATGCTTTCCCGCCATTATCCTTCCCGCCAACCCTTTCCCTCCATTCTTTCCCGCCATCTTGTTTCCCGCCATCTTGTCTTCTCAACCTATAAACCCCCTCCACACTTTAATTAATATGTGAACTTGCCATGTGAACATTACAAAAAATATGTCAGTTTGCCATGTGACAAAGTAAAAATTTCATAAAATTTCCACATGGACATTATGAAAATTTATGATTGCCATGTTTAAAAAAGAAAATATCATGAATTTGTGATGTGATCATGTGGCAATTTTTTTATCATTTTCTTTACATGTCATTGCAAATGTAGAAAAAATTACGCTAACACTGCCATGATCTTTGTAATGTGACTTATAAATTTTCTAATTTTGTGCCATGATGTGACTTATAAACCTGTTGGGCTTACTGGGCCTTACGGGCATGCATCCTGGCCCAACTGGAGGTTGAGTCTCTAGTCATATGCAGGCCGTGGCGGCCCAGTAGGCGGGCTTTTTTAATTTATTTATTTTTCAGTTTTTTTGTTTTCTGCTTTATTTATTTTCTTTTGTTTCTAAGTTGTTTTTTGCTTTATTTAGTGTTTCTGAGTGAATATTTTTTGCTTTAGGTAAAAAAAATATAAATTTCTATTAGTGCCAGTAGTTTTCAAATTTGAATAGTTTAAATTCAAATTATTTGAAATTTGTGTGAATCACTAGTTTGTGAATAACTTTACTTTTAAAATAGATTTTTCCGTGATTCTTTTTTGTTGGTGTTTAATATTAGTGTGTTTTATCGTTATATTCAATTTTGTTATTCTTAGATTATTTCAAAAAATGAAATGCCTTTGTAACAGATGAGTTTTCATTAGAAACCCTAATACTTCGAAAGAGATTGCCCATATTGTACACGAAGTGCATCCAATTTTTGTTGTAACCCTCTCAACTTTTTAACACATTCTATGTGGTAGAAATGATGATATCATGCCAACTTTCAACCTTTTCAGAGTTCATTTGTAGTGCTTTTTAGTTTCAGGGTAATTTAGCTCATAAAAAACAGTAAATGCATGAAAAATAGCAAATGAAGTCAGAAAGGGTTGAAAATTGATGACATTGCTTTCAATGGTGCATATTGAACGCACAAAAAATATGGAGTTGAAATAAGCTTAAAAAATTGAAATGCCTTTGTAACAGACAAGTTTTGTCCGAAACCCTGATACTTCGAAAGAGATTGTCCATTTTGTACACGAAGTGCATCCAGTTTTTGCCGTAAACCTCTCAGCTTTTTAGCACATGCTATGTGGGTGAAACGATTATACCATGCCAACTTTCAACCTTTTCGGAGTTCATTTGTACTGCCTTTCAATTTCAGGGTCATTTAGCTCATAAAAATCAGTAAATGCATGAAAAATAGCAAATGAAGTCAGAAAGGGTTGGAAATTGATGACGTTGCTTTTAATGGTGCATAGTGAACACACAAAAAGTCTGGAGTTGAAATAAGTTAGAAAAATTGAAATGTCTTTCTAACAGATGAGTTTTCGTTTGAAACCCTAATACTTTGAAAGAGATTGTTCATTTTGTACACGAAGTGCATCTAGTTTTTGCTGTAACCCTCTCAACTTTTTAGCACATGTTATGTGGGTGAAATGATGACAAGCGCTACTGCTATTGCTTTTAAGACTAAGCGCGTTACTGCTAAGGCTAAGCATGTAAAAAAACATCAAAAATACATTGGTCATCAATATTCTTTTTGTGTAGAATCTATTTTGTTAGTATGAATCTTCGCCGGTTTAGGAACCAGGAAAGATTCATATTGCCATACAAATCCTACACGTAGAGTACAATGAAAACCAAGTGGATGTTATAGTTTGAAAAGTAACATATTTAAGGTGGTGAAAACATTGTTCGTGAAGTGAGGTGGGACTAAACTTAGCGGCACATTTAGTCCCGGTTGGTTATACAAACCGGGACTAAATGGGCTCACTAGGGCCCCAGCCCGATGCCGGCCTCCCAGCACACATTTAGTCCGGGTTTGTATCACAATCCGGGACAAAAGGTGGCAAACGAACCGGAACTAATGATCCTAGTGGCCCCAACGGCTCCTAGCCGTTATAACCGGGACTAATGGTCACAGTAGTCCCGGTCCGTAATCAAACTGGGACTAATGATCCCAATGTAAAGTCTGTTTTCTACTAGTGACCGGACACCACCACCGCCTACCCCTCGGCTCTTGGAGGTTGGACTCCGACTACCTCCCATCAACGTACATCACCACCAGCACCTCATCCACCCCCAAGCCGACCCCACCACCACCTCCTCCCCGACCGTACCTCCACCCCACCATGCCTCCTCCTCACATATGCTCCAAAAATAGCTAGCCCATGGATAGATCGGACCCTAGGCCATCGTTATGGCTACAATCTACTCTTTCTGTGGCTTGGATGCGATAATGGCTAGAAAACGGTGCAGATAAGCAAAGTGTCACGAGAGAAATGAGAGAGAAGCGAGAGAGAGAGAAGGAACTGGCTAGAGGAAGAAGAAGCTCGGGCTTACCTTGTTGCTCTTCGGTCGTGGATTGGCCGAAGACTGTCTTGGTTACTGGTAGGCCGAAGACCCCCTCTTCGATCGGTGGGCCACTGAGAGCTGCTCTTCGGCCTGTGTCAGCTGCTCTTCGGCCCACGCTAGCCCGAAGAGCCCTCTTCGACCGACAGTTGACCGAAAAGCTGCTCTTCGACCCGAACGAGGCCAGCGGGGTCATAGTTTTTATTTTTTTTATTTTGGGGGTACATTTTCCAAAATTGTTACAAAAAATAAAATTTTGAAAAAAAAGTGTGCATCCCTCGAGCGAACAATTCAAAATGTGATGTGGCTAGGCTCCTGTGCGCAAAGATTTGCGCGAAACATGCAAAGACTCAAGAAGCATTCACTCGGAATTGCTTAAAATCAGACATTAGTTTTGTAGCATCTTCCGAAACAATATTATATCCATTTGTTCTGACGGAAACTACATTATATCCATGTTTCATTGGGATGCTGATGTTTGCCACCTATAAAGCCGCAAAACCCATATCTTTTTGGGAATCGTTTAAATCCGGCGCACCGACCGAGTCTTCGGCCGGTCGTTTGCGACCACGGCATGCGACACCCATTCTGACTCGTGGCCCCACACACCATTAATTTTTCGCATCTGCTATCTTAGGCCCACACACCCTTACCTTTTTCCCATCTTATATCTTCAACCTCACGCGATGGAAGGCCTCCCCAGCTCGATCCCTCCTCTCCTATCTCCCTCCACAGCTCCACTCCTCCTATAGCCATGGGAGCACCCGTTGCTGCTGCCCCGCCGTAGAGCTCGAGAGGAGGCGTGTGTAGATTTTTGCTGGAACAGGCTGGTGACACAGCTGGAACCTTGACCCGAGATGCTACAACCGGCTGGTCTCGTTGAGAAAGTTGAAACCGACGGCCGGCAGCCCCTGGGACCAGCGTGGCAACCTGTCGCACCTCGGTGAGGTCGCCGAGCTAGCGAGATGCATACTGGCATCGAGGCGATGCTACAACCCAATGGCCTACGATCTGCAACCGCCTATCGCCATTGATGGTGCAACCAGTGGTACAAAAAGTTGGAACCAGCACTCACAAAAGCTTCAATCGGCACGAGGCAATGCTACATCCGAAAGCCAGAGCGTAGGGGCCGACATTGGGGCCGGTGCTACAACTGGCAGTGCAGAAAGATGGAACCGGCCCGCGCAGAAAGATGGAACCAGCCACGACATTTGTTGTTATGGTGGAGAGCGGACCGCGCCATCGCCGCCATTTTTTGCTGGAAGCGACAACACAAAAGCTGCAACCGGCAAGCAGAATTGCTGGAATGAGCATCTATAGAAACTGGAACCTTTGATTCTTTTTGCTACATGTAAAGGATTGGTATTGGAGGGATGTGATGGCGCTCGTTTTTTACTGCAACCGGGGAATTGAAAAGCTACAAATGACGATTTGTTTTGCTACAACGGCGACGCGTCAAATTGGGTTACCCAGGGAAGAAGAAGACGGAGGTGCGTGCATCGTGCACCTTGTGGCAAGCGTCGATGACAATTTACAGAGGGGGTGTGGCGTAGTAGAGGCTGCAATTGCAGGTGGGAGAGCTGCAATCGCTATTGGCAGAGGCGTCATGCCAGCCATGGTCGAGCTGGGGCGGGGATCCGACGACGACGGGGCACGGGACGAGGGAGATGGCAGTGGTGCGCGGGGGACCGGACAAGTTGGGGGGAAGGGAGGGGAGGGGTTGTTGGTTGGGCGCGGGATTCCGGCTAGCCCCGGTGTTGCTCTCCCGCTGCCTTAGCTTGGGGGTCCCGTGTGCATCGAGGAGAAAAGAGGAACGAATCTTACGGTTGATATTGTTCAAATCGGAGGGTTGGGGCGCGACCGGCCCAAATTTGGGCCGGGTCTAATCATTGCCCTATCTTTTTTGGTCGATGATATAGCCCTCATCGGCTTAGATCATCTACAAACCTAGTCCCCTAATTTGGAGTTCGATGTGCCCACGGGCTCAAATGGGCAGGCCTGCGGTCAGTGGCCGGGCACACTCCATTTGCACAGAGGCATTCCGTATATGACCGCACCTAAATCCATACAAAAACTGAAAAACATACACGCTGAATAGATCATCGATACATCTTATGAACACAACAATGGGACACAGATAGAGTACAACTTGATCCAAAAAAGCCGACGGAGTTCATCACTTACCGAAAAAGGGTTTCCCCCCGCTTTGTATACAAAGCAACCAACCAAACCATACAGGGATAGGTGTTGGGGCGGAAGCAGCACAGACACGCCCAAAAGAAACGACAGAGAAAGATCAAAAGAAACAAATGCCGACAACGGCCGATCAACAAAAACGAAGAGGCCTCGCAATCGCTGCGCCCACCGGAATCTACCCCTAGGCTCCAAGACTCCGAAGCGCCGGCACCTATCAACACCTCCAAGAAGGATCGCGACGATGACGACGCTACTGCCAAGGGTTTTCCCCGGTACACGACGAGGCGACAGGAAGGGTAGCCCCCGACGCCCTCCCTGAAGGTCAGGTGGCCCCCTCAAGCGCCACCGCGCCGGTGTCGGCCACGCCGACAGGGGTTTCCCCCGATCCCAACCCGCACCTCAGGCGCTCCGGATCCATCCACCAAACTAACCACCACCCTGCGCCAACGCGGTCATGAGGCCCCCACGCCGTCTCACCACGGCACCACGAAATGAGGGCAGTGCGGCGAAGGATCATGAGGCCCCCACCGCTCGGGAGTTCATCACTTAACAAAAATGCAAGATTAGAAAGTAATTAAACCTAGAGAGACAGGCGGAGAAACCTAGAGCATTATTTTACGTCTTGCCAATGTTCGAGGAGAAGGAGGAACCTAATGGGAAACGTAGTAATTTCAAAAAAATTCCTACGCACATGCAAGATCATGGTGATGGCATAGCAACGAGAGGGGAGAGTATTGTCCAGGTACCCTCGTAGAGCGTAAGCGTAAGCGTTATGACAACGCGGTTGATGTAGTCGTACGTCTTCATGATCCGACCGATCTAAGTACCGAACGTACGGCACCTCCGAGTTCAGCACACGTTTAGCTCGATGATGATCCGTGGGCTCCGATCCAGCAAAGCGTCGGGGACGAGTTCCGTCAGCACGACGGCGTGGTGACGATGATGATGTTCTACCGGCGCAGGGCTTCGCCTAAACTCCGCGACGATATGACCGAGGTGGAATATGGTGGAGGGGGGGCACCGCACACGGCTAAGGAACGATCCGTAGATCAACTTGTGTGTCTTAAGGTGCCCCCGCCTCAGATATAAAGGAGCCGGGGGAGGCGGCCGCCAAGGAGGGCGCACCAGGGGGAGTCCTACTCCCACCGAGTAGGACTCCTTCTTCCTAGTTGGAGTAGGAGAAGGGGGAAGGAGGAGGAAGATGGGAAGGAAAGGGGGGTGCCTCCCCCCTCTCCTTGTCCTATTCGGACTAGGGAGGGGAGGGGGCGCGGCCCACCTCTTGCCTCCTCTCCTCTTCTCCCTTATGGCCCATGAAGGCCCAATAACCCCCGGGAGTGTTCCGGTAACCCCCCCGGTACTCCGGTAAAATGCCGATTTCACCCGGAACACTTTCGATGTCCAAACATAGGCTTACAATATATCAAACTTTATGTCTCGACCATTTCGAGACTCCTCGTCATGTCCGTGATCACATCCGGGACTCCGAACAAACTTCGGTACATCAAAACTTATAAACTCATAATGAAACTGTCATCGTAACGTTAAGCGTGCGGACCCTACAGGTTCGAGAACTATGTAGACATGACCTAGAACTATTCGCGGTCAGTAACCAATAGCGGAACCTCGATGCCCATATTGGTTCCTACATATTCTACGAAGATCTTTATCGGTCAAACCGCATAACAACATACGTTGTTCCCTTTGTCATTGGTATGTTACTTGCCCGAGATTCGATCATCGGTATCCAATACCTAGTTCAATCTCGTTACCGGCAAGTCTCTTTACTCGTTATGTAATGCATCATTCCGTAACTAACTCATTAGCTACATTGCTTGCAAGGCTTATAGTGATGTGCATTACCGAGAGGGCCCAGAGATACCTCTCCGACAATCGGAGTGACAAAACCTAATCTCAAAATACGCCAACCCAACACGTACCTTTAGAGACACCTGTAGTACTCCTTTATAATCACCCAGTTACGTTATGACGTTTGGTTGCACCCAAAGTGTTCCTCCGATAAACGGGAGTTGCATAATCTCATAGTTACAGGAACATGTATAAGTCATGAAGAAAGCAATAGCAATATACTAAACGATCAAGTGCTAGGCTAACGGAATGGGTCATGTCAATCACATCATTCTCCTAATGATGTGATCCCATTAATCAAATGACAACACATGTCTATGGTTAGGAAACATAACCATCTTTGATTAATGAGCTAGTCAAGTAGAGGCATACTAGTGACGTTGTGTTTGTCTATGTATTCACACATGTATTATGTTTCCGGTTAATACAATTCTAGCATGAATAATAAACATTTATCATGATATGAGGAAATAAATAATAACTTTATTATTGCCTCTGGGGCATATTTCCTTCAGTCTCCCACTTGCACTAGAGTCAATAATCTAGATTACATAGTAATGATTCTAACACCCATGGAGTCTTGGTGTTGATCATGTTTTGCTCGTGAGAGAGGCTTAGTTAACGGGTCTGCAACATTCAGATTCGTATGTATCTTGCAAATTTCTATGTCTCCCACTTGGACTTGGTCCCGGATGGAATTGAAGCGTCTCTTGATGTGCTTGGTCCTCTTGTGAAATCTGGATTCCTTTGCCAAGGCAATTGCACCAGTATTGTCACCGAAGATCTTCATTGGTCCCAATGCACTAGGTATGACACCTAGATCGGAAATGAACTCCTTCATCCAGACTCCTTCATTTGCTGCTTCCGAAGCAGCTATGTACTCCGCTTCACATGTAGATCCTGCCACGACGCTTTGTTTAGAACTGCACCAACTTACAGCTCCATAGTTTAATAAAAACACGTATCCGGTTTGCGATTTAGAATCGTCCGGATCAGTGTCAAAGCTTGCATCGACGTAACCATTTACGACTAGCTCTTTGTCACCTCCATATCGAGAAACATATCCTTAGTCCTTTTCGGTATTTCAGATGTTCTTGACCGCTGTCCGCTTATCCACTCTCGATTACTTTGGTACCTTCTGCCAAGCTTATTGCTAAGCATACGTCAGTGTCTGGTACACAGCATTGCATACATGATAGAGCCTATGGCTGAAGCATAGGAACATCTTTCATTTCTCTCTATCTTCTCATTGTGGTCGGGCATTGAGTCCGACTCAACTTCACACCTTGTAGTACGGGCAAGAACCCTTTCTTAGCCTCGATCCATTTTGAACTTTTTCAAAATTTTATCAAGGTATGTGCTTTGTGAAAGTCCTATTAAGCGCCTTGATCTATCTCTATAAATCTTGATGCCCAATATGTAAGCAGCTTCACCAAGGTCTTTCATTGAAAAACTTTTATTCAAGTATCCCTTTATGCTATCCAGAAATTCTATATCATTTCCAATTAATAATATGTCATCTACATATAAT
Source organism: Aegilops speltoides (assembly GCA_021437245.1). Lineage (NCBI taxonomy): Eukaryota > Viridiplantae > Streptophyta > Magnoliopsida > Poales > Poaceae > Aegilops > Aegilops speltoides. Next base: position 17,086,451 of record CM038143.1, read on the forward strand.
ATCGTAAATGCTACTGAGCTCCCACTCACTTTCTTGTAAATACAAAGCTTCTCCAAAAGTCTCAGATAAAACCATATGCTTTGATCACATGTCAAAGCGTTTATTCCAACTCCGAGATGCTTGCACCAGTCCATAAATGGATCATTGGAGCTTGCACACTTTGTTAGCACCTTTTGGATCAACAAAACCTTCCGCTGCATCATATACAACTCTTCTTCCAGAAATCCATTCAAGAATGCAGTTTTGACATCCATTTGCCAAATTTCATAATCATAAAATGCAGCAATAGCTAACATGATTCGGATAGACTTAAGCATCGCTACGGGTGAGAAAGTCTCATCATAGTCAACCCCTTGAACTTGTCGAAAACCTTTTGCAGCAAGTCGAGCTTTATAGAGAGTTACATTACCATCAGCGTCTGTCTTCTTCTTAATGATCCATTTATTCTCAATGGCTTGCCGATCATCGGGCAAGTCAACCAAAGTCCATACTTTGTTCTCATACATGGATCCCATCTCAGATTTCATGGCCTCTAGCCATTTTGCGGAATCTGGGCTCATCATCGCTTCCTCATAGTTCGTAGGTTCATCATGGTCAAGTAACATGACTTCCAGAATAGGATTACCGTACCACTCTGGTGTGGATCTTACTCTGGTAGACCTACGAGGTTCAGTAGAAACTTGATCTGAAGTTTCATGATCTATATCATTAGCTTCCTCACTAATTGGTGTAGGTGTCACAAGAATCGTTTTCTGTGATGAACTACTTTCCAATAAGGGAGCAGGTACAGTTACCTCATCAAGTTCTACTCTCCTCCCACTCACTTCTTTCGAGAGCAACTCCTTCTCTAGAAAGGATCCATTTTTAGCAACGAATGTCTTGCCTTCGGATCTGTGATAGAAGGTGTACCCAACTGTCTCCTTTGGGTATCCTATGAAGACACATTTCCCCGGTTTAGGTTCGAGCTTATCTGGTTGAAGTTTCTTCACATAAGCATCGCAGCCCCAAACTTTAAGAAACGACAACTTTGGTTTCTTGCCAAACCACATTTCATAAGGCGTCGTCTCAACGGATTTTGATGGTGCCCTATTCAACGTGAATGTGGCCGTCTCTAAAGCATAACCCCAGAACGATAGCGATAAATCAGTAAGAGACATCATAGATCGCACCATATCTAGTAAAGTACGATTACGTCGTTCAGACACACCATTTCTTTGTGGTGTTCCAGGTGGCGTGAGTTGCGAAACTATTCCGCATTGTTTCAAATGTAAACCAAACTCGTAACTCAAATATTCTCCTCCACGATCAGATCGTAGAAACTTTATTTTCTTGTTACGATGATTTTCCAATTCACTCTGAAATTCTTTGAACTTTTCAAATGTTTCAGACTTGTGTTTCATTAAGTAGATATACCCATATCTGCTCAAATCACCTGTGAAGGTGAGAAAATAACGATATCCGCCACGAGCTTCAACATTCATCGGACCACATACATTTGTATGTATGATTTCCAACAAATCTGTTGCTCTCTCCATAGTACTGGAGAACGGTGCTTTAGTCATCTTGCCCATGAGGCATGGTTCGCAAGTACCAAGTGATTCATAATCAAGTGATTCCAAAAGTCCATCAGTATGGAGTTTCTTCATGTGCTTTACACCAATATCACCTAAACGGCAGTGCCACAAATAAGTTGCACTATCATTATCAACTCTGCATCTTTTGGCTTCGACATTATGAATATGTGTATCACTACTATCGAGATTCAATAAAAAGAGACCACTCTTGAAGGGTGCATGACCATAAAAGATATTACTCATATAAATAGAACAACCATTATTCTCTGATTTAAATGAATAACTGTCTCGCATCAAATAAGATCGAGATATAATGTTCATGCTCAACGCTGGCACCAAATAACAATTATTCAGGTCTAAAACTAATCCTGAAGGTAGATGTAGAGGTAGCGTGCCGACCGCGATCACATCGACTTTGGAACCGCTTTCCCACGCGATCGTCACCTCGTCCTTAGCGCTGCTCGCTTATTCCGTAGTCCCTATTTGAGTTGCAAATATTAGCAATGTAACCAGATCAAATACCCAGTGCTATGCGAGCTCTAGTAAGGTACACATCAATAACATGTATATCACATATACCTTCGTTCACCTTGCCATCCTTCTTATCCGCCAAATACTTGGGGCAGTTCCGCTTCAAGTGTCGACCGCTTGCAAGAGAAGCACTCGGGCCAGGCTTAGGTCCGGACTTGGGTTTCTTCTCTTGAGCAGCAACTTGCTTGCTGTTCTTCTTGAAGTTCCCTTCTTCTTCCCTTTGCCCTTTTCTTGAAACTAGTGGTCTTGTTGACCATCAACACTTGATGCTCCTTCTTGATTTCTACCTCCGCAGCTTTTAGCATTGCGAAGAGCTCGGAATTGTCTTGTTCATCCCTTGCATATTATAGTTCATCACGAAGCTCTTGTAGCTTGGTGGCGTGATTGGAGAATTTGTCAATGACGCTATCATCCGGAAGATTAACTCCCAGTTGAATCAAGTGATTATTATACCCGGACATTTTGAGTATATGCTCACCGTGAACTATTCTCCTCCATCTTGCAGCTGTAGAACTTATTGGAGACTTCATATTTCTCAATCCGGGCATTTGCTTGAAATATTAACTTCAACTCTGGAACATCTCATATGCTCCATGACGCTCAAAACGTCGTTGAAGACCCGGTTCTAAGCCGTAAAGCATGGCACATTGAACTATCAAGTAGTCATCAGCTTTGCTCGCCAGACGTTTTAACGTCGTCGGCCACATCAAGAAGAAGTTCGCACCCAGCGGTGCTTCCAGACATAATTCTTCGTGCAGCAATGAGGATAATCCTCGAGTTACGAACCCAAATCCGTGTAATTGCTACCATCGTCTTTCAACTTTGCTTTCTCAAGGAACGCATTAAAATTCAACGGAACAACAAAGACGAGCCATCTATCTACAACAAACATAGACAAGCAAAATACTATCAGGTACTAAGTTCATGATAAATTTAAGTTAAATTAATCATATTACTTAAGAACTCCCACTTAGACAGACATCTCTCTAGTCATCTAAGTGATCACGTGATCCAAATCAACTAAACCATAACCGATCATCACGTGAGATGGAGTAGTTTTCAATGGTGAACATCACTATGTTGATCATATCTACTATATGATTCACGCCGACCTTTCGGTCTCCGTGTTCCGAGGCCATATCTGCATATGCTAGGCTCGTCAAGTTTAACTCGAGTATTCTGCGTGTGCAAAACTGGCTTGCACCCGTTGTAGATGGACGAGAGCTTATCACACCCGATCATCACGTGGTGTCTGGGCACGATGAACTTTGGCAACGGTGCATACTCAAGGAGAACACTTCTTGATAATTTTTAGTGAGAGATCATCTTAAAATGCTACCGTCAATCAAAGCAAGATAAGATGCATAAAGGATAAACATCACATGCAATCAATATAAGTGATATGATATGGCCATCATCATCTTGTGCTTGTGATCTCCATCTCCGAAGCACCGTCGTGATCACCATCGTCACCGGCGCGACACCTTGATCTCCATCGTAGCATCGTTGTCGTCTCGCCAATCTTATGCTTCTACGACTATCGCTACCACTTAGTGATAAAGTAAAGCAATTACAGGGCGTTTGCATTTCATACAATAAAGCGACAACCATATGGCTCCTGCCAGTTGCCGATAACTTCGGTTACAAAACATGATCATCTCATACAATAAAATATATCATCACGTCTTGACCATATCACATCACAACATGCCCTGCAAAAACAAGTTAGACGTCCTCTACTTTGTTGTTGCAAGTTTTACGTGGCTGCTACGGGCTTAGCAAGAACCGTTCTTACCTACGCATCAAAAACCACAACGATAGTTTGTCAAGTTAGTGCTGTTTTAACCTTCGCAAGGACCGGGCGTAGCCACACGCGATTTAGCTAAAGTGAGAGAGACAGACACCCGCCAGCCACCTTTAAGCACGAGTGCTCGTAACGGTGAGACCAGTCTCGCGTAAGCGTACGCGTAATGTCGGTCCGGGTCGCTTCATCTCATAATACCGCCGAACCAAAGTATGACATGCTGGTAAGCAGTATGACTTGTATCGCCCACAACTCACTTGTGTTCTACTCGTGCATATGACATCTACGCATAAAACCTGGCTCGGATGCCACTGTTGGGAAACGTAGTAATTTCAAAAAGATTCCTGCGCACATGCAAGATCATGGTGATGGCATAGCAACGAGAGGGGAGAGTATTGTCCACGTACCCTCGTAGACCGTAAGCGGAAGCGTTATGACAATGCGGTTGATGTAGTCGTACGTCTTCACGATCCGACCGATCTAAGTACCGAACATACGACACCTCCGAGCTCAGCACACATTCAGCTCGATGACGATCCCCGGGCTCCGATCCAGCAAAGCGTCGGGGATGAGTTCCGTCAGCACGACGGCGTGGTGACGATGATGATGTTCTACCGGCGCAGGGCTTCGCCTAAACTCCGCGACGATATGACCGAGGTGGAATATGGTGGAGGGGGGCACCGCACACGGCTAAGGAACGATCCGTAGATCAACTTGTGTGTCCTAGGGTGCCCTGCCCAGATATAAAGGAGCGGGGGAGGGGGCCAGCCAAGGAGGGCGCGCAAGGGGAGTCCTACTCCCATCGGGAGTAGGACTCCCTTCTTTCCTAGTTGGAGTAGGAGCAGGGGGAAGGAGGAGGAAGAGGGGAAGGAAAGGGGGGCGCCGCCCCCCTCTCCTTGTCCTATTCGGACTAGGGAGGGGAGGGGTGCGGCCCACCTCTTGCCTCCTCTCCTCTTCTCCCTTATGTCCCATGAAGGCCCAATAACCCCCGGGAGGGTTCCGGTAACCCCCCGGTACTCCGGTAAAATGCCGATTTCACCCGGAACACTTCCGATGTCCAAACCTAGGCTTCCAATATATCAAACTTTATGTATCGACCATTTCGAGACTCCTCATCATGTCCGTGATCACATCCGGGACTCCGAACAAACTTCGGTACATCAAAACTTATAAACTCATAATGAAACTGTCATCGTAACGTTAAGCGTTCGGACCCTACGGGTTCGAGAACTATGTAGACATGACCTAGAACTATTCTCGGTCAATAACCAATAGCGGAACCTAGATGCCCATATTGGTTCCTACATATTCTACGAAGATCTTTATCGGTCAAACCGCATAACAACATACGTTGTTCCCTTTGTCATTGGTATGTTACTTGCCCGAGATTCGATCGTCGGTATCCAATACCTAGTTCAATCTCGTTACCGGCAAGTCTCTTTACTCGTTATGTAATGCATCATTCCGTAACTAACTCATTAGTTACATTGCTTGCAGGGCTTATAGTGATTTGCATTACCGAGAGGGCCCAGAGATACCTCTCCGACAATCGGAGTGACAAAACCTAATCTCGAAATATGCCAACCCAACATGTACCTTTAGAGACACCTGTAGTACTCCTTTATAATCACTCAGTTACGTTGTGACCTTTGGTAGCACCCAAAGTGTTCCTCCGGTAAACGGGAGCTGCATAATCTCATAGTTACAGGAACATGTATAAGTCATGAAGAAAGCAATAGCAATATACTAAACGATCAAGTGCTAGGCTAACGGAATGGGTCATGTCAATCACATCATTCTCCTAATGATGTGATCCCATTAATCAAATGACAACACATGTCTATGGTTAGGAAACATAACCATCTTTGATTAATGAGCTAGTCAAGTAGAGGCATACTAGTGACGTTGTGTTTGTCTATGTATTCACACATGTATTATGTTTCCAGTTAATACAATTCTAGCATGAATAATAAACATTTATCATGATATGAGGAAATAAATAATAACTTTATTATTGCCTCTAGGGCATATTTCCTTCAGAACCGACGATCCCCACCATGCGATGAGTGGCTTGGACCTCCTCCCTCGCGAGCCATGCGGTTCTCTCCGCAGCCGCCGTCGCCCTCTACCTCACCAACCTCTTGGACTCCTCAAGCCCCATCTGGAGAGCCGCCGCATTTTTGTGGCCCATCGGTGGGCGTTCGTCGGCGCAGAGGTGTAGGAGCGACGGATTGCGTAGCGCCACGTCTCCATCGAAGGCGGGTGGGAGCAGCTTCGGCACCGATCGGCAAGACGCGGAGTCGGAGCGGCCCGACGTGGCATACACCGCCCTAATTGTGCACCAAGAAGCGCGATCCTCGGCCTCCAGCAACCGATGTCACGGCCGCGAACTCGGTGATGCGAGCACTAGCACCCAACGACACCCAGGGGGAGGAGGTGCTGGCGGGGAGGGCCCGGACAGCATTGGGCGGCGCGAAGCGACAACTGCCCTCTCCTACCACCGGTGTCCTCGAGGACAGGCTCCTGCCTCGATCCATCCGTGAGTGGCGGGGGAAATGCGGAGCACGAGCGCCTCGTTGTTTGGCGTGAACGAGCTCAAGGACTCCGCGACGAGCTTAGCCCAGTTAATGTTGTCATCGCCGCTGTCGGATCCGCTTTTGGCTATTGCAGAGAGAAGGGGAGAGGTCGGGGAGAGCAAGGAGAAGGGGACGTGAGTGGAGCGGAGAAATTGAGAGAGTGTGGTTGACTAGGGTTCGTCGTTCAGCTGAGGTATTTGTGGGGATACGTTTTTCTTTTCTTTTAGGGGTGTGGCTAAGTTTTATTGATCATAGACCATTTCAAGTGATATACAAAAGGATCATGGAGATGGATCAGCCAAAGGTATCCAGAGTGGGCCGATGCGACGTGGAGGGGGTGTCTATTTAACGTGTTCTGCGTCAAATAGGCTCGCGACCCACACACACACAACTCCGACTGGCCGGCCCATTGGCGAGCGCGGCAGTCCGCCCCTGTGCTGGTACGGTGCGACATAAAAATTCTTCAAAAAAGAATGAACCCTGAAAGTTGTGGAACTGCTATCGTCTCGCTTATGAACTGGCATTGGTAGCCAGTTGAGCTCACCAGGGCACGTTACAAACGAACAGCGTGACGTTTTAAGAGAGAACTGCAATGGCGGATCCGAACACTTTCTATAAATTTTTGAACATTTTTCGGAAATGGAAATCCTATTCCTACAGACTAGTTTTACGAAAACTTCACGTCGTGTGTGTTGAGATAACCACAAATTTGGAGACTAGTTTTACGAACATATTTTGGAATGACACTTTTTATATTTTTATTTGTCGTAGAAAAACGCGAACATTTTTGAACTTAAGTACAAATTTGAAAAGACGAACATTTTTCTGACAAAGGGAGAAAAAAATTTAAACGCAAATAATATTTGACCGTATGAACAAAATTTGAAAACAGGAATATTTTGTGAAATTATGAATAATTTTTGAAATTTTGAACAATATGTGAAATTGCCGAACATTAAAACAGAAAAAGAAACAGGACAGCCCGAACGTCTGGGCCGGTTGGGTGGACAGGATGCCAGGCGTTTTGTGGTTGATATGAGCAGGGTTTACACTAGATTTTTGGGGTTTAGACTAGGGGTAGGTGTTTCTCACAGTTCTTATAAAAAGAAAAGATGTTTCTCGCAACGCCCAGCATGCTCGCGGCACCAACCGCGGGCCACTCTCGAATTCTCTATCAACTCTTGAGGAGTCGCCTGACACATCCAGAGATCACTACACACCCATTTTTTCTCTTATAAAGGCGCACATACATGCACGGAAGTAGTCCATCGCCTCGCACTCACACATACTACGGCTATTAGGGATTGCGAGCGAGCAAGTCAATACGAGAGCGCACAGGCACCGCAGCGAGCAGATCAACTAGCGATTTGCCAATGGCGTGGAGCGGCGGCGTGCTGGGCAACCCGCTGTCGGTGGACTTCTGGGCGGACGCGGACCCTTTCGGCGGCGCCGTGCGCGCCCTTGCCGAGCGCTGCCCCGTGCTCACCAACGTCCGCGTCGACTGGAAGGAGACGCCCGCCGCGCACGTCTTCACGGCCGACCTCCCCGGCGTCCGGAAGGGGGACGCCAAGGTGGAGGTCGTGGACGGCGACGTGCTGGTCATCAGCGGCCAGCGCGCCAAGGAGAAGGAGGAGGAGGAGGGTGGCGGCAAGGACGAGCGGTGGCACCGGGTGGAGCGCAGCAGCGGCGGGTTTGAGAGGAGGTTCCGTCTGCCGGGGGGCGTGAGGGTGGACGGGGTGAGCGCGTCCATGGAGGACGGCGTGCTGACGGTCACCGTGCCCAAGGAGGAAGAGGCCAAGAAGCCGCAGGTCAAGGCCGTGGAGATCCAAGGCTGAGACCACAAGAATATGTAAGGATATACATGGTTGAACTATATATATGCATATGGCTACGTACGACCTACGTACGTGCTGTTCCACCTACTCGTATGTTTTGTTGTTTGCTAGGTGAGCGTGCTCAGTACTTGTGTGGGATGCTGATACTGTATCATGATGTGATTGCAATAAATTCGAGCGAGATATTGTACTCTAAGTTTTGTAACATGCATGGGTTGTCACCTTTGGTTTTTCTCTTAAACAAATACTCCCTCCATTCACAAATATGCGATGTTGAAGATATTTTAATATGAATTACATAAGGGAAGTGTTTGTGGCCGGGGCGCCGGCCGAACCGTTGCGCCGGTCGCGCCCCGAGCGTATGATCTCTTTTTGATCCAAGGACACCGTTGCGCCACGTGTTACCGTTTTTTTTGCGCGCTCGTAGTTATCCCTTCCAAAGTCATTTTTGCTGCATCCGATCTATCCTTCGTTTCGAGCAAGGCGACCGCGGGCGACGTGCTTGTTCGCGCAGGGCGACGGCGTCGGCGGCGGCGGCGGCCCAGGGCGGATCTCCATTCTCCGGCCACCCATGGCTCCCCCGATGGTAACTCGAGCCCGAATGCTTTCCATTTTCGTTGTTTCTCCCCCCTCCCCCGTTGGATTTAGGGTTAGGGCGTCGCTAGCCGCGGGCCGCCGCCGGCACCGGCGCGGACGAGGATGGCATTCCCGCGGTCGAGGGAGGCGGCAGGTGATGTTCTGCTGGTCGAGGAGGAGTCGGGTGGCGTTCCTGCTGGTCCGAGGAGGAGTCGGGTGGCGTTTCATGACAGGGCAGGGGCAGGTGGGGTTCCCAGGGCGAGGGAGTTGGCGCGGCGGTGAAGCATGGTTTGCCGATCTGATCTGGTGCCGGCGTAGAACTGTCGTAGCTTTTGCTTGTCCACAGTGTAGTATTTGCAAATTCTTGTTTCAGTCATACGAGCAACTACTAAAAGATTCATTAGATTGGTGGATTTGGGTATGACTCTGGAAACAGACTTGTGGAAACAATAAAAAAATCTGAACCAACCCCTGGCCAAAAAGTTCTTAGATGTTCTGCACTAGTATATCCCTGGTTAATTTTCATTGACAGAAGAGCTTGAATTGCTAGTAATAAGAACCAGCGGGGTTGCATGATTAAGTTCTTTCTGTCCAAAATTATTCTCGTCGCTGATTCTCTGTTGCAATGGTGACATTTTTGAGATTTCAAACATTGCAAAAAGGGGAAGCTACACTTCAGTATAATCGAATTGTACAAGTTTGGTGAATTTAGTGCAGCAGTGTGAATGTAGACTGGGGAGAGAATATAGTTTGAATCAAGCTTGGCAGATAATGGTCCTTACTCGTTTTCTTAATCATTAGCCGGTGTTTGGTTACGGAAATACACGTGCCCTGTCATTATGTACCTTTTTGTGGGAAGTTGGCAACAGTTTGGTAATCTTTGCACCAGCACATGAAAGAGCTGACTAATGTTGTTCAGCCTACAACATTCTGTAGTAGAACACTAGAAATATAAGTACATTATTTTGTCTGGTCTTATTTGTTCTCCCTATAACTTTTGGTCTTATTTTGTGCTTTGGTCTGATATGCACTATATATATTTTTTGCCAATGAATAACTACTCGTTCTGCTGCGCAACCCAACATTCCTGAATTCATACGTTTGTCAGAATTTTTCAGGTGTTCATGTATGTTTCTTCCTAGCTTCTGATGGTATGGTTTTATGGTTTTATTGACTTTTGTTTTTTCCTTTTTTGTAGATGTTGCAGGTAACTCTGGTGAGAATGAGGGGAGTAAGAAGGCTAAGAAGAAGATTAAGAAGAAAGGCAATCTATGTGGCTTTAAGTCAAGGTTTAACTCAAAAAGGCTGGCTCAGATTGGGAAGCAAATATCACCGGAAAAACAGAGAATCATAAGGGAGGGACCGTTTGGAGACTTGTTGGACATCCGGTCTTTCAAGGTGCCCCATGAGCTTATTGAGTTTGTTGCGATGAACACGAACCACGTACTCTCTAAGTTCAAACACAAGAACAAATCTATCACCTTCAGCAAGCTTATGGTGAAAAGGATTTTCAACGTGCCATCCGGTGATAGACCCGTGAAGCTTCTAAAGAAGAGTGATGAACATGATCTTCGCAACATTTACAAGGAGGGGAACAGGGCTCCAATCGCCCATGTTGTCAAGTTGCTCACTAGTTGCAGTGAGAAGGACGTGGTTATGATAAATAGGACTTGGGCACTCCTTGCGTTGGCAACAGTTTTGTGCCCAGGCACGGGCAATATGGTGAACCTTGAGTATCTTGCTTCCTTGGAAGATATGTCTTTGGTGCATGAGTTCGCTTGGGATGAGCACTTGTTGGCACGAGTGATGGAGGAGGTTGGAGTCTTTCAAGAGAAGAAGAGGATGCAAGCAAACGCAGAAAAAGAGTTCCAGATTGCTTCATGCCTTCCCATGTTAGCGGTATGCAATGCAACATTATGAAATACCTCCATCTTTTTTCCTTTGCTGCATGAAACCTTCATGACTTTTATGTTTTTTGTTGGCTAATGTCCTTTTTCCATCCCATGCAGATCATATACATGGATCATGTTGATATCCCGGCTGGCCTCCCAAATGAGCATGCTATTGATTATTCCGTGCCGAGGATACGTTTTATTTGCCAAAAGGATTTTGAGTGGCTGGATAAAGTTGACAAGAACAAGCTCACTCTTATCCAACCTTTCTACGGGAAACACACCCATGTAATTTTGCTACATCCCGCCTATGTATTTTCCTTTTGTCAATGGAGTATTAACACCCCCCTGTTTTTTGCTCACTGAATTTGCATGTAGCAATCTTTGCTTTTCCAATTAGTTTATGGCAGCCTTCTTATTTCCACCACTCATGTTTTGTTTTCCAAGATCCGGAGTTTGTGCAACACCCCCTATGCAGCACAACTTGTGGGACAGGAAGTTGGTGCTGAAGCAGCTAGTGGGCAGGGAGGTGGTGCTGAAGCACCTAGTGGCCAAGGAATTAGTGGCCAAGGAAGCCAAGTTCAAGGTGCTGAAAATCAAGCAAAGAACTCTCAATCAAACGAGGCTCAACAAAATGTTGATGCTGAACCACACCTATCATCATCGCTGAACGAGTGGCTGCAGCAATCATTCCCTAGCATGCAAGATCTAAGGGTACATTTTCATTTCCTGTTTAGGCTTCACATTATTTTTGTTATATCAAGTTGCAAGTGTATATTTATTTTGCTGCATCCTTCATTTTGATGTGCTACAACCATGTTCTGTTTTTGCTTCATATGTGGTTTAAGTTCATACCTACTAGGCTTTTTTGCTACATCCATGTGTCTAGTGTGCTACAACTACCTTCTGTTTTTGCTTCATCCATGTTATAGTTTTGCTACATCCATATCATAAATCTGCTACCTACATACATGACAGTAAATTGCTACAATCACACTCTTTATCTGATACATAGTAACACAGTAGCATACCTACTTGTTTTCTCGCTCCATCCATACCTCTAATGTGCCACACCCACATTTGTGTTTTTTTACATCCACACATGTGACTAAAATGTTCAATAATTGGCTTGTTGTAGGTACCAACTCAGTTTCAAATGCTTTACGACAAGCACAAGGGTATTTTTGCAGCGGAGGTGGATGATGTTGTAGGCAAGTTTGGACAGTGTTTAAAGGGATTGCAGTGCAGCCGGATGGCTGCCCTCCTTCGCGATGTTGGAGACGCCGTCACAGCTACCAGTGAGCCCAACTTGTCCTTCGAAGCACCTATCATGGACGAATGTCGCGGGAAAGAGAATGATGCTAAAGCTGCAAATGATGGCATTGGTTCTCAAGCTCAAGCTGAAGGTACAACACCTAGCATTAACAAGGATGAAGTCACCGGATTGAAGCAACAAGTAGCAACCGAGGCTGCTGAAACTCGTGAGCAACAACGAGTGAGTTTCGAGATGGAAGGGAACGTCTCACCTCACAGCCCCCCACTCTTCTATGATGCACCCAGGAGTGCGACAGCTGGCATTTGGGACGACGAGCCATCCTGTGAGTTGTTCCCAAAGGGCTCCGAAGACTACGAGATAATGCATTGCACGGATGAGCCTATAACCAAGAAAAGCACAGTCAGCCCCATATTTGAAAACATCCCCGTGTTCCCTGTTTCAGATGATGATGACAGCCCAAGTATGCTTCCTTTCCTCCTGCATCATTTCTTTTTGTTTTTCTCCATGTCATTTTTTTCGCTACATATGTGTGATTGCATCAAATTCTCTTTTGTACAATCCCTTGCAAAACTCATCCATTTTTTGTTGCTTGCTGCAGCTCCTAATATGGTCGCTACAGAAGAGCATTTTGTTGAGGCAAGCAGTGGCCCTAGCACACATGACAAGAACACTAGGAAGAAGAGGATGGCCAAAGTTCCAGCAGTAAAAAATACCAAGGCAAAGAAGCAAAAGGTTGATGCAGCTGCAGCCATGTATGAGAAGTATGTAAAGCATGGGAAACTATTGAGGAGATCACATGCCAATGAACAAGTGTGAGCTACCTAAGCCCTATCTCTTGTTGCTTTCTGTTTTTTATTTTTTTTCTGCTCGAAACAAATGATTCATTTGGTTGCATCTATGGTAACAGGACACCTTTCATCAAGATGGGTGGATTTTACATTGGATACAAGAAATTCCTGGTATGCTTCAAGCCTCGTGGGGATATGAATGATGAGGTTATGTCCCTATGTATTGAGATGAACAACATGGCATCCCGTGCAGCAAGTGGTACGAATCGGAAGAAATACATGTTCTCAGTCCACGCGGGGGTAAGTTTTTGCAGAAACAAGCAATGCTTCATTCCTTTTTTCTTCACATTTTTTGTTGCAACACACACTAACCATTTTGTTGTATCCTTCAAGTAGATGCTACTAAAACAAGACCCAACAACCTTCCAACCAGCAAAACTCATACCTGAGCTTGAAAGGGCTGTGACAAAGTTCAAGGCGAATAAATATGACCTCGTAAGTTTCCAGAGAGCCTACTTTTGTTTCACACCACAAATACTTTTTGAAAATATGATCCAATGATGTAGCATTTCTTTCAAACATATGTAGGAATTATTATTGATGTTGACAACATCTGTTTGAAACACATGTAGCAACTCTAATTGATGTTGGAAGCTTTTTTGCACATCAGTTACATGTGTCTGAGTACCCCTTTTTGCCTTTCTTTTGTGCTTTCCAGCTTTTTTTCACAATTGTTCATGATAAGCACTGGATAATTGTTTGCGCAAACTTGCTATACAAGCAGTGGAATGTATTTGACTCAATCCATTCAAAAGGAAAACAATCTCCTTTGAAGAAGCAAGCAAATAACCTGGTAGGCTCATGCTCTCTTTTTTTAATTTTCTCTTTGAATTTTGCTTCATCTACATAAATGCCATGTTGTCATCTTCACACACCTTATCCTTTTTTTTCAAACTTTTGTGCGTGTTTCTTGGTGGTAGATCACAAACTTTGCAGCCCTCGCACAAGAGTACAGCCAATTCAATGTCGATGTTGGATCCTTCGCCCGTGTTGACCTAGAGGATTACCCAAAGCAAGATAACCTGTGAGTTTTCTTTTTGAATTTTGCTTCAATCATGTGTTCCATTTCAACATTCTTGCTTGTTTCAACTATGCATCGGAAATATGAAGGAGATTTTTTTTAATCTCACAGATGTGATTGTGGCTTTTTCGGGCTCAAATATGTGGAGAACTTTGATGGGAAGTCAATGAAAGAGTTCAATCAGGTACTTTCTTTGTCATTTTGTTGCAATCTACTTTCCTTTTTTTAATACTCATGCAACACAAGAATAATTAGTATCATACTTGCTTAATTTTTTCATTCATTTTACAGAAGACGTGGCGCGATACCGCATGGATGTGGTGCACAACCTTTGCACTCACCCAATGAACAATGCCCCAATGGAGCGGGCATTCAATGAAGAGTTAGCGGCTTAATTTATGGAGGGTTCAAGACGATCGAGCTCGTTTCTTTTCGTTGGGTCTAGAATCATGTCTGGAGGTGGCAGCGTTCTGATAGTATTAGAGTAGTGCGCGTTCGTATGTACCCTAATGATACTTTCGGTAAACATATGTGTTCCTTTTTGGTATGTAAACCGATGATAACTTGATCTCTTTGGATGAAGCACTTCTTCCGTTCTTTAATGGATGTGATCTTCTGCTTTGCCAACATGATCATGCATTGACACCCGTTTATTGTTTTGCTGGTTATGAGCTTCATCCATAGAAGTTTCAAGGGAATCTCTGTGCAATTTTCCCCTCGAAACCTTTTTCATGAAAACAATATGTGGATGCTGCATTGTCACAGTCAAATTGTTGGAAGCTTACAAAAAATAGCTACAACCTTCTGTTAGATTTGTTGCAGGGCAAAAATCTACTTTTTTACCTGCAAATTAGCTACATCCCTGTGATTTTTTTGCTGGAAGCATAATGTAAATAAGCTTCCTTTCCAAACTCTTGCTGCATAGCAAAACCAACAGTTTAAATCATTCAAGGCTTTTTTTAAAAAAGCTTCAACCATTGTTTGAAAAAGCTTCAACCATTATTTTTTTGCTTCAACCATGTTTAAAAAAGCTTCAACCATTGTTTAAAAAAGCTTCAACCATGTTTCCAAAAGCTTCAACCATTGTTTAAAAAAGCTTCAACCATTATTTTTTTGCTTCAACCATGTTTAAAAATGGCTTCAACCATTGCTTGAAAAAGCTT
This sequence comes from Aegilops speltoides, assembly GCA_021437245.1. Lineage (NCBI taxonomy): Eukaryota > Viridiplantae > Streptophyta > Magnoliopsida > Poales > Poaceae > Aegilops > Aegilops speltoides. The sequence goes on from CM038143.1 coordinate 17,101,547, forward strand.
CAACCATGTTTTCCAAAATCTTTCAACCATTATTTTTTGCTTCAACCATGTTTAAAAAAGGCTTCAACCATTGCTTGAAAAAACTTCAACCATGTTTTCCAAAATCTTTTAACCATTATTTTTTGCTTCAACCATGTTTAAAAAAGGCTTCAACCATTGCTTGAAAAAGCTTCAACCATGTTCTCCAAAAGCTTCAACCATTATTTTCAAAAAGATTCAACCATGTTTTCCAAAAGCTTGAACCATGTTTACTACAAGCTTCAACCATGTTTACAGAAGCTTCAACCATGTTTCTAAAATGTTGCAATCATGCTTTTTCACAGAGATTCTAAACATGTTTTCAAGGATATTCAACCATTGAGTACTATTTTAAAAAAAAACTTATAAGTTGGCACCATCATAATTCAAAAACCAACATTCTGCATTTTGAAACCACACATGTAGTAGTATGTTGCAATCCCAAAACACAAACATTCACAACTAGTCAACACAACTTTTTATCATAAGACATGGGGTGTTACAAGGTAATTCATCATTGTTCCCCTCATGAAACATCCTAAAGTGTAAGGATTGGGCCGACACCTGGAGCTTTCGCGCTCGAACTCGCAGCAAGAAAAGCGGCAAGGAGTTGGCAGTTCTTCATGTTGTGATCCTCATCTTCACAATATTTGCATGGAGTCTTCTTTTCCCTTGGCTTTGGAGCTTTCTTCGTTTCATTCGTCCTTCTTTGCTTTCTTCTTCATTTCATCTTCTCGAGGCTCAATTAGTGGCTTCCTTCGCTTCTCTTTTCTTTTGGCCTCCCTTCTTTCTTGACTTTGGTGGGTTTCAGAGTCCCACGGGGTGGATCCTGCCTGCATCTGTCTGGGACCCCCTGAGAGTTGTTCATTTGCAGCATGACCTTGGGCTTCTTCGCCTCGTGCAACTTCATCGATCGCTCTAGCTTTTATTTCAGCAACCCCAACACTGCCCTGATCAATTAGCCCAGAGACAAAACTATAAGCTTCATCATTGAAGCATGCATCAGAAGCGAGTTTCCCAAACTTCCGGCAGAGAGAGTTAAACTTTAGGGTGTTTGTTGTGGGGACGCCGAAATGCATAGCTCTATGCCCATCGCCTGGTTCAGGTGCAAGGTCGGTTGCTCTCTTAGACCATCTTGGAAGCATGTAATTCGCAGGTATCGCTTGCACGTTCAGGTGCACCATGACACGGATGATATGTGGGCAGATCAGCCCACACATCTCAAACATGTTGCAATCGCACATGTATGTCCGATCATCGAGGCAACACGCACCATGTACACTTTAGGGTTCATGCCATCATTTGCAACAAGACGAAACCAGCCGACATTCCCTTGCAGCTGGTATTGCAACCCATAGCCTGTTGATTTAGCCAATAGTTTCTGAAACTTGGAAAATACCTCTCGGTATAGAAATCAGCACCGCTTCTCAATGTTGTAACTGCAAACAAAAAGCTTCCAACATCAATAAGAATTGCTACATATGTTTCATTCAAATGCTGCATCCAAACTGTACTGGAAAACTAAAAAAATGCTACATGACTTTTGGACTTACTTGCCCCAGAGTGGTGGCCTCGTCGCTTCATTGATGAAGCCCGCATTGTCTTCACGATCAAGCATCAGCTCCTGGCAAAGCTCAAACTGCTGCACAAAGGTCCAAACCGAGTCTCCATGATGATTTAATGTCTTGAAGTAGGAATTCAGGCCCTCGGAGCGCCCAGTTGTTCCTGTGAATGGGAAGAACTTATTCCTAAAGTACACAGGAGCCCACGTCTCCCTGCTGTTCCACATGTTTTTGAGGTGTTTCTTATCAGCCACACCAAACACCACGACCATCTGCTTCCACCGTTCTTCAAACTCCTCAACGGTGTCTGAACCATTAATGCAACCATAGAATGCTTCTGCAAAAGGCTCATCCTTGCCCAGCATCCTCCCTAGTTTTGTTCTTGCAACCCGGAAGACGTGCCACTTGCAACATCTGTGTGTTGAATGTGGGAATACCATTGAGATGGCTGTAGCCATTTCCTGGTCTTGATCAGTCATAATGTTCAACGGATCGGATGCTCATTATTCATTGCCAACATCCATTGCTGGAAGACCCACTTGAAAGTTTCAATGGTCTCATCAGGCAACAAAGCACACCCCAAGCAAACAGTGTGTGTTTGGTTGTTAATGCCAACAATTGGAGCAAAGGGCAAGTTGTAGCGATTTGTGCAGAATGTGGTGTCGAAAAACACACAATCTTTGTACTTTGGATACAAGGCCCTTGTTCTCCCATCAACCCAGAAAAGCGCCCTAACAGCTCCATCTTCTTCTAGCTTCGAGAAAAAGAAGTTTGGATTCTCCACTTGTCTTCTCTCAAAGTACTCGATTGTCAGCTCCAAATCACGTTCCGATAGGCCCCTTCGCAACTTTGCTCTTGCATTTGTCACATCAGTCTTCACATACGGCAAACTCCTTGGATCGCAACACCGTGCATCTCCAAGCAAGCCCATCATATTAGCCGTAGATATGTTGCGATAGTGCAGTGAAGTGATGTACTGCATGTCTGCATCCGGGATCTTTCTGTGAGAGTGGCAAAATCTCCGACGCCCCCTTTGCAACATCAACTGGTGTGTGTGATCGGCCTCAAAAATTGTCACAACCCAGCTACCGTCTTTGAGGTTAACACCCATACGAGCCTTGCAATCATACCGCTCCAACCGATTTCTTTTCCTCTTGTCGCTCACATCCATATAGATGCCAGCTTGTTTGCTTGGAGATTTTTTGTTACTAGCGTAGCTCATATCAACATCATCACACTCATTTGTTGCAGCCCCTTCAGAAATGCTACCACCAACACTCTTCGAAGGATTTTTCCGTGAGTGTATGCACTCAAAAACTCTATAGATTAGAATGCGCTTCTTATCCGAGCTATTTTTCCTACTATACTTTGACGTCACAATGCGAGTTCCAAAGCCCATCTTCGAGGCATATTCATTGTAAACATGCTGAGCTTCTTCAACATTGTCAAAAACCATTCCAACAAAAGGGACAACTGGCTGTGATGATATATCTTCATCCGGTTCGTCAACAAGTGTTGCAGCATTTCCATTGGCATTGTCACTAGCCACACGAGCATTGCCTTGATTTGGAGCTACACCATCGGTGTTCATCTGAAACGAATCGTCACTAACATTTCACGGAGTTTCATTCAGATCAATGCCTTCTTCTTCTTCTTCTTCTTCATGTGCAACATTTTGCATATCATCGTCAAGGAAAATTGATGGCTCAACAGCAACATTCTGCAACAAAATCAGCAACCAAGTCATTTTTTTTGCTGCGTGAAAAAATACGTAAAAAGCACGAACAAAAATAAGTGGACGCAGCATGGCAATCATAACCCAAAAACAATTCCTGCATGCAGCATTTTAGAATGCAGCATGCAACATCCAGCAAGTAGCATGAAGCAAATACAACACATGCTTGTAACATTTTATCAACATCCAGCAGGAAGAAACATCTTACTAGCATTAATTGAGAACATATTAGCAATATTACACAAAAAACAAACACAAGCATGTTGACAACATCTTTTTTCAATCTCATGATCATCAAAGGTTGCAAAAAAAATTTTGTGAACAAAATGATCTAGGGTTTGCAATTGAATTTCATACGGATCAAATTCATCCGGCCATGCCGTCTTGCATCTTGAAGACCACACGGGGTTGTAGTACCGTTGCAAAGACCGGTCCACTACTACCGTGGTCTTCCCTCCTCATTGGGCTTCGCCATGAACGGCAATGAGCTCGAGCCCAAATCCATGGCGGCAAGGAGGTCGTTGCGGATGTACGACATGGTTGAAGCAAGCAAGCATGTATGCCTTGATAGATGAGGAGCCTCCTCGAGGTGATTAGGTCGTGGGAACAAAAACCGGCGGATCCGGCCGCCGCCGCTGGTTGGGAGCCGCCGCCTGGTTGGGATTTAACAGACGCGGGGGATCCAGCTCCCCTGTTTTCCCCGTTGTGGCGCGTCTTTAGCATGGTTGCAACATAACATACCATTTTTTGCTACAACGGTTCATTAGGTACACACTTTATGCAGCAGATCGACGGTTGGCGCCGATCAGATCGGACGGTTTGGCTCGACCGCCCAACAGATTGGGCGGTCTTGGCGCAGATCGCTGGCCATTACATAAAGACTGAAATGAGTGCAGGAACACGCTAAACGTGTCTATATACATTTTATTTAAAAAAAATTAAAACATCTTATATTTTTTAACAGAGTGAGTAGGGGATAGTACCGTTCCCAATTTTAAAATCGACCACAAATGGCAATATGCTTATCATCTTTTATTTTAGGCCACCCCATCTCTGGATTAAAGATTAGCCCACAATGACGGCCAATTTTTGATCTATTTACGCACCTTCACTCAGAAGTAGCGCCTTAGGGCATCTACAACTGTAGATACCTAACTAGGCGCTTATGGATGAAAAAAAGTGTTATTTTAAACAGCGCGTTCGCCTCACGCAGGAGTGAAAAGGGCTAGGTGTTCGATGCCTGCCTTTGCGCCGATGCAGCGTCCGATGCCGGGGTTACTGGGCCTAACTGCCACTCCATGGGAAAATTGGTAGGAAATCGATCCAAGCGTCCGACGTTTTAGATACCCTTAGAGCATCTCCATTGTACGACGCCTGCGCACACGCTTAAGGAGACAAAAGTATATGGTAAAATAAACTAAAATCAGCTAAACGTTCGCCGAGCGCTAATGTTACGCCCTAATTAGTCATTTGCAATGCTGTCGACTAGCAGCACTCCCTCGCCATGGCTGGGGTATGGAATCGTTGAACTCACAACACAGAGACGTGGAGAGGAAGAAAGAGCCGAGGAGGAAGACTTGATTCAGAGGAAGGAGAAGATAAGGTTTGTTCAGTCAACCAACAATGCCTCACACAGCTACCTAGCAGCTACTTAACTGTGCAACCCCACAGTACACACGCACACACCGGCCCATACTGGCCCACTCACACACAACCCACGTACAAGGACCATAGCATGCCCCTCCTCTTGAAAACAGCATGCCCTCACGCTGATGCCAGCTCTCGAAGAGCACTGGACCATTCCCAAGTAGCCATGGACAGTGGAAGACCACTCCAGGCAATCTTGTACTGCCGCCTTGTTCTCCCACCAAATCTGACGAGCCGTGACTGGAGCACTTGCACCGGTCTGGATGTTTGAGTCGCCACTATAGCATATTGCAGACTGTCACCACTGTCCGTGCCCTCAACTGGTGGATCCGCTGGTTTGAGCAAGGACACATGCACAACGGGGTGAATCTTGCTGGATGGCGGCAGTGCCAGGCGGTAGGACACTTCACCCACCTTGTCAAGCACCTGATAGGGCCCAAAGAACTTAAACCCAAGCTTATGATTGGAGCGCCGAGAAACCGATTGCTGCATATAAGGCTGAAGTTTCAGAAATACCCAATCACCAGGTTGAAACATTCTGTCCGATCGATGTTTATCCTCCTGCATCTTCATCCTGGACTGAGCGTGCAGCAAATGTTCCCGAATCATTGCTGTCATGGCATTGCGCTCCGCTAGCCAACTCGAGAGATCACTGGAAGCAGAACTTTGCAAGTTGGAAATACCCAAGTGGCGAGGAAGATACCCGTACAGTACCTGAAAGGGAGTAGCACCCAATGCAGAATGGTAATTGGTGTTATACCAGTACTCCGCCTGAGGTAGCCATTGCGCCCACTTCCTGGGAGCAGACTGAACCATACACCGCAAAAATGTTTCCAAACACTGATTGAGTTTCTCTGTCTGGCCATCAGTCTCTGGATGGTTGGCAGTGTTCATGTTCATTTTAGTGTCCGACAACCTACACAATTCTTGCCACACTGTGCTGGTAAAAAGAGGGTCTCGGTCAGTGATCAATACCTGAGGTAATCCATGGAGTTTATACACATGGTCCAGATACAGCTGAGCAACTGTCAGGGCAGTGAAAGGATGAGCCAGAGGAATGAAATGGCCATACTTACTGAACTTGTCAATGACCACCAATATAGTATCATAAGATTTGCTTTTGGGAAGTCCAGAGATGAAATCCATGCTCACCATATTCCAAGCTTCCTTGGGCACAGGTAATGGACTAAGAAGCCCAGGTTTCTTAATGTGTTCTGACTTGGCCTGCTGACACACAGTACATCTTTTGACATATTCCTGAATATGTTGCTTCATTGCAGGCCATGAAAACAGAGCCTTGATTCTGTGGTAAGTGGCTTGGAAACCTGAGTGCCCACCCACTCCACTGGCATGTAAAGAGAGCAAGATAGCCTATTGGGCTTCCTTGTTGTTGCCCAACCACACTCTATCATGATGCCTGATGATACCATGCACTAATTTAAATCCTTTGTCATTAGATCCTGTTAGGCTAAGTTCCGACAGTAAGTCCTTGGCATGGTGATCTTGCAAGTACCCTTCAGCTACAGTGTCCAACCATTGAGGGGTGCCAAAAGTCATCCAATGAAGTGTGGCCAGTTTAGGCACTCTGGACAAGGAATCTGCTGCAGTATTTTCTTTCCCCTTCTTGTACACCACAGTGTAGTTAAATCCCATGAGTTCGAGAAGTGCCTTTTGCTGCATGGAATTGCTCACTTTCTGTTCTGTTAAATGAAGCAAACTCTTATGATCAGTGCTGATAATGAAAGGAGCATGATGCAAATAAGACTGCCACTTATCCACTGCCAAAATGACAGCCAGGCACTCTTTTTCATAAGTGGACAAGGCCTGAGCCTATGGGCCCAAGGCTTTACTGAGATAGGCAACCGGGTGCCCTAATTGCATGAGCACTGCTCCTATGCCCACATTGCTTGCATCTATTTCAATTGTAAAAGCTTTAGAGAAGTCTGTCAAGGCTAGGACCGGTGCCTGCAACAAGGCCTGCTTTAATTGGTTTCTTGGAACAGTGTTTTATGAGCTTCAATGAGCTTCTGCACAGACAGGGGACATTCTGTCTGTGGCCTAGGTACTGTAGTGACATAATTCAGATGGATGACATGCTCTACAGCTTCAGATTGGAGGAGTCCATGCAACTGCTTACCAGACAAGGGTGTGCAGCTCTGAATTCTGTCAGATATGCCTTGCAAGGTTATCTCAGTGCCCTGGTGCTCAAACTTCATGATTTTCTTTTTCCAGTCGACCCACATAGGGCTCATAATTTCAAGCCAATTCATACCCAGGATTATATCATAGCTCTCCAGGGGTAGGACTTTCAGAGAAGTACTGAAACAGGTGCCCTGGCACCACCACTGCAAATCTTTAACCTGTTGTGTACAAGTGAGAGTACCACCACCAGCAACTTTAACAGTAGCCGCAGGCAAGTTTTCCATGGAACATTGGAGTTGTTGCACCAATTTCTTACTGACAAAGCTATTGGAACTACCAGAATCCACTTGAATCAGTAGATGTGTTTTTCCAATCAGACCCTGCAACTTAACACTTTCTTTGCAAGATGTGCCACTAACAGCATGGTGGATAATTTCATGACAGCCTCATCGGGTTCAGCATCAGGCTCAGACTCTGCGATAACTGACACAATATCATTCTGATCTAGAATTTGCAATGCTGACAATAGTTCTTCCATCACGTGTAACTGCACCGAAGTAGGACACTTATGGCTAGGCCCAAATTTCTCACCGCATTTGAAACACTCCCCCCTTGCTCTGCGTTGAGCTCTTAAGTTGTCAACCCTGGCAGTAAACGGAAGTTTATCGACAGGCTGCTTATCCGGAGTGGCACCAAGTATCCCCTGATGCACATACGGTGTGAATTTATACCCCTTTTGCTGTTTGAGACTGTCTTCTGCTAGCAGTGCTTCCTGAATCTGTGCTAATTGAAAAGCAGAATCAATAGTTCCCGGATGCTGCAGTTTCACTAGAGCTCGAATAGCAGATTTCAGTCCTTCAATGAACCGATTGACAAAAAATATCTCATCGTACGAAGGATTATAGACCAGGATTTTATGCATGAGCTCCTCAAAGACATGACCATACTCCTCCACTGTTCCTTCCTGACGCAATGCAAAGAACAAATCAATTGTCCTGGAATACTTGTTCTTGTTAAACTTAGCAAATACTGCAACACACAGGGCTGGCCAGTTGTCAACAGTATGCATAGCTTCATATGTTTGTAACCATAAGGCTGCATTCCCCTGGAAATGCATAGTCGCAAAATCGACCCACAAGGCTGGCTGCACTGTATACATGCGAAAATATTTCTCACACTGTTTCTTCCACCATTTCGGGTTCTCGCCATCAAATTTAGGGAAATCCGAGCGAGGAAGCCGCGTATGAGTACGAGTGATCGATGAGAACTGAACTGACTTAAGTGACAGGCACTGTTCCTCATCATCAGACAATTCAGTAAACGGCGGGGGTTGTGCTTTCGAATGCTCACCAATGTTCAGGTTGAACCTGGGAGCCCGATTCCCCCGCAGGTCGATCCCTGGCTGGTGCTGATCTCCACGCGATCCATCAGGGCGGAGTGGATCTACGCGCTGGTGGCGTGGTGGCAGATCGGTGGGAGCCGGTGGTGCACGCTCCAACACCTCCACGTGGTGCAGCACTGTCCCGAGCGACTGCTTCATGGAGGCCACTGCCTCATCCAGCGTTGTGTTGGCGAGGAGAACCCGCCCCATAGTCGCTTCCGTGCGGTTGAGCGCCGCCGTTGTAGACTGCGCAAGCGCATCAAACGCCTTGGCCGACGACGTCGTGTACGTGTCGACGGCCTCACGCAGCTCCTGTATCGTCCGCGCCGTCTGTTGGCCCGCCTCCGAGACTGCCGCGCTCTGGACGATGGAATCCTTGACGAGCTGCTGTAGCTCCGCCAACGACAACTCCGCCGCCGCCATACGAGCCGAGAGCGTAGGTTTGCCGGATTTCGCCGTGGACGCGACTCCGATTAGATCCGCCCTGACGCAGGCACGCGAATGCGTTTTGCGTGAATTCCCGAAGGATCCACACCTTTTGCCAGGAATTTAGGGATCGAATCGAAGCCAACACCAAATCAGGAAAAAAAATTGGGCAAAATCCGAGGAGGATCTGATACAAGGCTCTAGATACCCAGTGCTGCCGACTGGTAGCACTCCCTCGCCATGGCTGGGGTATGGAATCGTTGAACTCACAACACAAAGACGTGGAGAGGAAGAAATAGCCGAGGAGGAAGACTTGATTCAGAGGAAGGAGAAGATAAGGTTTGTTCAGTCAACCAACAATGCCTCACACAGCTACCTAGCAGCTACTTAACTGTGCAACCCCACAGTACACACGCACACACCGGCCCATACTGGCCCACTCACACACAGCCCACGTACAAGGACCATAGCATGCAATGTCTTTATGCTTACCTTTTCCTATTGTTGCTCCCCTGTCCATGAAAAATACTTGCATCCAATTTTTTAGAACTATAAAAGTGTACACAGATTTAAAAATGTTTGCGAATTTGATAAAATGTTTGTGAGATCAAACATGTTTTGACATTTAAAAAAAATCACTGAACACAAAAAATATTCACGAAATCAAAAAAAAAGTTCAACAATATAAATGATGGTTGTGAATTCATAAAAAGTTCGTAAATAAAAACAAATGCTCGTGTATTGAAAGAACATTCGATAATTTAATAACGATTTCAAATAATATTTGAATATATAAAACTCACGAATTTGGAAATAGCACAAGTTCAAAAATGTTCATACTTTTTAAAAAGGATCATGATTTTAAAGCGTTCCGACTTCAATAAATGTCCATGATTTCGAACAAAATCCTGAAGTTGAAAAATGTTCATGAACTGAAACAAATCGCGAATTTGACAAATCTTCTGAATCTAAAAAAATCATAAATTTTGAAACAAATATGGATGTAAAATTGTTGACATTTTTTTCAAAAAAATTAAAGGGACGAGAAAATAAGAAAAAAGAACAATTACATAAAAAACCCGGCTGAAAACCCCTATAAAACGATAATAGAGAGAGAGAGAGAGAGAACATGGGCTGGCCGCTGGGCCAGGTTCGCTGGAGGCCACAGCCTCGTTTTTTTTTTGCTCGTTTATTTTTGCTTTTTTATTTTATTGTATTTTTATACTTAGAAATGTTATAAATAAAATATATTACATAAAACATTTTCCTTCTAAAATTGAATAAAAATGTTAACAAGCATTTAGTAATTGGTAAATGTGTATAATTTCTCGTGTATACAAAACAATATACAATGTGTGAAAATTTTCATCATGTATTTATAAAATATTAATAAAATATTAAAAAAATTAGAAAGCATTTGAAAATATTAAATATGTATGGGAGAAAGTTTGAACATGTTTACAAAAATATCAATCTTGCATCTGAAATATATTAACCTTGCATTTGGAAGAAAAATAAAGCATTTGAAGAATGTTAAATGTGGATAGAAAAAAAAGTTGACCATGTATTAATAAAATGTCGATCTTGTATTTCAAAAATGTAAATCAAGCATTTACAAAATAATGTTAAATGTGTATAGGAAAAATGTTGACAAAATAATTAGAATATGGTAAACTTGTATTTTATAGATGTTAATCAAAGCATTTGAAAACTGTTTAAAATGTGTATAGAAAAAAAGGTTGAAACTCTATTAAAAAATTAATCTTGTATTTGAAAAATGTTGAAAATGTGAATAGAAAAATATTGACCATGTACTAAACAAATATTAAACTTGTATTTTAAAAATGCTAAACAAGTATTAGAAAAACATTCTTGTCGTATATGAAAAATGTATAATGAAAACCAAAAGAAACATTAGGCATTTGTGGAAATAAAAAATGATGAATACAGAGAAAGAAACATATAGAAAACAATGAAAACCAAGAAAAAACTTCAGAAAACCAAAGCGTAATGAAGAAAACCTGTTAAAAAAACAAAGAAAAATGGAAAACTGAAGAAAACGGCCCGCTTACCCTTTTTCCTTTCTGCACTGCAAAAATGTCAACCCGTTGTGTGATTGAAAACCGCAACCTGCTCGATCAGTATAAGCCGTAACAACCAACTAGACACCACACCTTGTATGATTTCTTACATCTTTTTTCATCTTTTTTTTTCTTTCCTCTTTCCTCCTTTTGTTTTCCTTTTCCTTTTTTCTCTATTCATGTTTTCTTTTTCTTCCGTTCAAATTCGTGATGTTTTTATGAAAATAGATAAACTTTTTAAATTTATGAACTTTTTATAATATCCGGTGAATGTTTTTTCGAAAGTAATGAAGTTATTTCGGATTCGCGAACTTTTTTAGAAAATCCGTGATTTTTTTTTCCAAAATCAATAAAAAAAATCAGTTTTGTGCACTTTCTATTATCAAAATTGATGAATTTTTTGAATTCGTAAGCCTTGTTTTTTTGAAATCCGGCAAACCATTTATGAATTCATGAACTTGTGTTATCATAATTTGATGAACTTTTTTTGAATCCTTGATTTATTTCTCAAAATTTGTGAACTTTTTCTGAAAATTGTTGAACTTTTCTTAAATATATATTTTTTGAAATCAATGCTGTTTTTCAAATCCATGAACTTTTCCAAAAGTCTTTGAAAGATTTTATTCAAAAAAAACCGGCCACCGGTTTTTCAATGAACAACACAGTTGAAGAGAATTCTGGAAAAAAAAAATAGACGCGCGAGCTAGCGAGTGAGCCAGCCTGGCAACGGTGCACGAGTGCTAGCCCGCAGCCCACAAGGGACAGACACGGGCGCTATGAAGAAGGTTAGTTGGCGCTAAAAGCGATGATTTAGGAGGTCCAAGGTAGCCTTGCTATAGCGATGTATAGATCTCACTCCATGCGCACGGTGATGGGCAGTTTCTAAATGTATGATTGGATTTCGTCGTCTTTCTTCAAGTCTCTGCTGGTTTTAATTCGTTGATGTGTGTATTTTCTCCTTCCTCTTTTTCTTTACCTTTCTTGTTTCCGTTTTCATGGTTCTTTCTTATGTTCACTCTTTTTATTTATTTATACTTTTTATACTCCCTCCATCTATATATATGGGCTAATAAATTTTTCGAGGTTGGCTTTAACTGTTCATAAGATTAATAATATATGAGATGTATAATGTGAAAATATATCATTAGAAGCTTCTTTGACAGTGTGCTTTCTGTAACTTGCATGTCATATATTATTCCTCTAACATCTATTAAAAGTTAGCCACAAAAAACAAATTACGCTTTATGGAGGGAGTTTTATTTCTCTAAACATGAACATTCCGGAGTAAACTTGTTTAAAAAGTGAAGCCGCCAAACCTACAATTCATAAGTTTGATGGCTGGAAGGAGATGATAGGGGATATTAAGAGCATCTCCAACCAAACCCCACTGTCCCCCATCCGTCTAGGCGGACAGTCCGGCCAGTGCCCGATCGGAAAAACCACACCTAATCGGACCGTCAAACCGAACCCAAATGTTCGAGCTGTCTGAAACCCCACAAACGCAGCCCATGCACGGGGTGGATTTGGTGCAATTCGGGCACGCCCGGATGCGTCAGGCACGTTGGACCAACCAAGGATGGCCCACTTTAACCCCACATCATCCCTACCCGGAGCAAACCCTAGCCCTCAATCTAAACTGCTACGCTCCCTTCCAGTGCAGTCACATCTCCTTCGCTCCAGTCATGTCTAGTCCCTGCTGTCCCGCGCCACCATGGATGGCTCCGGCACTGGATCAGGATCTGAACCCGACCCCATTGATTGGGATGCTCTCGCGGCAGAGGTTCGAGCTTTGCACCATCGGATAAGGAGCTTTCCCTTTGTGTTGCCCTCCGCCCCTGACGACCCTTGTGCAACTTCGGTGTCTCACTGCAAGCCCGCACTCCTGGGCGGCGCTGGGTGCTTGTGTCGTATGTTAGAATAAATCGGAGGCACTCCGTCGATCATCCGAGGACCAAGCAATCACACAAGCACGACACCGAGATTTGTTAACGAGGTTCACCGATATGGCTACATCCCCGGGGCATGACTACGGGCGCTCCTCCCCGTGACACCGTCACAATACCGCACCAGGCCGCTTCAGACACGGCACATGCCGCCGGCTTCCCCTGCGTTCCGGTGCTATTATGTTGGCATAGGTTACATCGTGTGTCTACCCCCGCTATATATGAGAGGCCTAGGATACAAAGTGTCCTACTATGACACGACTCCACATCCTATGTAAACACGATACAACTACAAGTCCAACTGTAACCTACCTCGTACACTATATTCGACACAACTCTAACAAACTCCACCTTGGCGAATATTCTCCACCACCTTGAGTTCGTCCATGCGTCAAATTTCCATGTACATTGGACTTGAACTTATCCCACGAGTACCGTTGCTACTCCAAAGACTCCATATGACTCCACCTGCAACTTGTAGTCCCTTCTTTTCTTGACCACAGTCAACACTCGAGCAAAGTTAAGTTCCACATTACTCTAGTTTGCGCTCCAACTTCCAGAGTATCCATCCACGACATCACACACTGATCACTGACCTGCGTGAAAGTGAACAACTCACATATTGGGTGTCACACATAAGAGTTACCTGAACTCAACATCACCGCTCTTTTCTTGACCGCCTGTCTGAAACTTGAAAGAATTTCACCGTTGCCTGTTGTCATCCCGAGTCAAATTCGCAGTTGTCTCACCACATGTATGACCACCAGAGCCCTGGCCCGTCTCCATGTCCCGTGCGCGTCGCACGCCTCGCCGCTATTACTGCGTCGAGCCTCCACTGTCCCGGTCGAGTCTCAAGGGTCGCGAAACCACACAACTCAACCCCCACTGCAGAGTACCACCGATCATCACCGACCGATGACGAGTTTCACGCTTCCATCAGACCACTGGGCTCGAGTCCAAACTGCGTGTCGCTCGCTTTTTTTCCCGCTGAATAGGCTTCGACTCTCTGTCGACTTACGCCGTAGCCCCTCAATCAACACTGAGTGAAGTCTTCCAGACTCCAGCTCCACCTTCAACATGACTCCACGGTAGATGATCAGTCCACCCCCGCGCCCCGTCGACTTCAAACTCCGTGTGTACACCACCTTGAATCAACCCCGCGCCATAGTCTTGTCGAAGCCACACAAGCCCTTGAGCCTGCATGTGTTTCCACGCCCAGAAGTCGGTCACCATCAGCAGCACGCTCCAATGTCATTGTCGCCGATCCCACCACCGTCTTCTGTATCAACCGACTCGCGTCGATCTGTCAGACTGTCCAGTCCGACCCAGCCGAACTTGTTCGGCTACAACCATGCTCCACCTTGCACCATGACTGCTCGCACATCTATGCATATCTTGGACACCATGTGTATGCATGATTCTGTCGTGACGCGCTCCAGACTCCTCCAAACCCTATATGCCCATCACTATCCTTGCTGCACGCACACCCTCAAGCACTCACAACAAACTTGACTTAGCAGGAAAAACTTCCGTCCCAAGAAAAACACTATTTTTTCTTTTCCTTGTCCCTGTTTGCTTGTAGCCTCTTGTGTATGTACGAAGACTTTTTTTTTCAAACAAATCTCACGTAAGCTTGTTGGTGTGTTGCACATCGTATCTCCACGCGTAGACCACACTAGGCCTTGCCTGCACGCACCTGGGCAGCATCACCTCCACCTCACGGTTACACAAGGGCATGCATGCCACGCCCTAGGCATGCCCACGAGCCGTGTCGGTTTCTGGTACCTGCGAACGCACAAGCACTCAAGTTGGTCCTCGCCGCTTCGATCGATCCACTGCTACACGCGCATCTTGCTGAAACCAAATCCGATCAACAAAACTTCCAACATACTCGTGTGCTTCTGATTGCATCCAGATCATATCGCTGAACCACATCTCATCGAATCATGTACGACGCCGCTGGCCCTTCCAGCCGCACGCCCGCACGCTTGCTTGGACTGCGTGATCGCGTCCCCCGGCCGGACCGCACTTGGCCCAGCTGCCAGCTGCGTTGCCGCAGGCCACGTCCTGACATTGCCGACTCCGAGTATCTTCCAACTCGTCTCTTCCGATCCCCACGACTGATTCTTCCACGATATTTTCACCTCTAGATCAACACGATCTGCCTCGATCTCAAACCTTGCTCATGATACCACTTGTTAGAATAAATCCGAGGCACTCCGTCGATCATCCGAGGACCAAGCAATCACACAAGCACGACACCGAGATTTGTTAACGAGGTTCACCGATATGGCTACATCCCCGGGGCATGACTACGGGCGCTCCTCCCCGTGACACCGTCACAATACCGCACCCGGTCGCCCTGTACACCGGCACATGCCGCCGGCTTCCCCTGCGTTCCGGTGCTATTATGTTGGCATAGGTTACATCGTGTGTCTACCCCCGCTATATATGAGAGGCCTAGGATACAAAGTGTCCTACTATGACACGACTCCACATCCTATGTAAACACGATACAACTACAAGTCCAACTGTAACCTACCTCGTACACTATATTCGACACAACTCTAACATCGTGTCCTCCAAGCCCGTGGAGGCTCCCAGAGTTTGAGGAGCGGGCTGCTCAGAGCGCCAGGCAAAAGGCCGGGGACAACAAGCCGCCGCCAATGCTCATCACCTCACCATAGAGTAGGCCTACACCGCCCGCCGCCTCGCCTAGCTCACTTGCTCCTTCTCATCCTCGTCCGTCACCAGCTCCTCCAGTGACCTCCCTGGAAGATGACCCCTACGAGATCTTCGCCATGGTCTACCATCGACCGGAGACGACATGGGGAAGGGCAAGGTAAAGCAGTGAATCTTCTCCTTTCCTAGTAAAATTTGTACTATATGTTTGTAGTAGATGAATCTAGTGATGAACTATGTGATGAAATAGTCGTCCCTTTTGGTTGTCCGACGCAGTGTATGACAAACTCCTCTAAATTTGTGTATGATTTCCATTTGTACGTGATCGACGTTGCATGGATTTTAGGGTTGAGAAATGAGGGGACGGCTGGAGACAAGGCCAAATGAGGGGTGACACATGTTGTCCGCAGAGGCATCTGTAGACATACAGGGGGCCAATTAGCCAACCGTGATTGGAGATGCTCTTAGACCAGTCTATACCTTTAACAAGGGCACGACACATGCATGTGGACATTGCTTGAT
This sequence comes from Aegilops speltoides, assembly GCA_021437245.1. Lineage (NCBI taxonomy): Eukaryota > Viridiplantae > Streptophyta > Magnoliopsida > Poales > Poaceae > Aegilops > Aegilops speltoides. Next base: position 17,117,686 of record CM038143.1, read on the forward strand.
CAATCTAGAGAGTCGAGATCATGGATTTTCACCCAAAATATGCAAATTGGCATTGACACTGCCTAAGAGCATGCTACTAACCCACGATGAGTCGATGACTCACCATCTGGATCCCAACGAGACTCACCTACTTTCGTTGTTTTTCCCAGTGGCGTGGGTGGGAGCAGATTTGGGCTTGTTGTCGCGCTATCACGCAATCGCCACTGTTCTTATCAGTTTAGAGCTGGTGCCGCCATCTCTACCCTGGGATGCCGCCCGAATTTTCAGCGTCCTCTGATTGACACCGTGTGGCTTGCCAGGGGATGCCTTTGGAAGCCACGACTGGGAAGAGAGGTAAGTGAGAGGTGGCGGCTCGCTAGGTTTTCTAGGAAGGAGTGACACCGGGAGTAGTTTCATAGACTTATTGAGTTTCTGGTGTACGACGGATTTCTTTTACAGTGAGTTCAAAAAAATATGATGAACTCTTCAACTCTGAACCCACCCATGAGTTGATTATAATCATGGTTGGCTCGATTGTGATCATGTCGGACAAACAGTCTCATGCAATGTTGCAGTTGACTAAATACGTGGCAGTGGGATGAAAAACATGTCTTGTGCATTGCTCCTACGGCTCACGGGGCGACCTATTCCGCCAACCCAACCACCTCCTTCTCCGCTCTCCTCCCTTGCCGCCAGTTGGCCGGTCCGCTGCAGCAGCGGATACTCGCACTACCTCTGTCTTTCCTACCCTGCTCCTCTGGCGTGCTTCTTCTCCCGCAATCGGCGATGCGGCGTGGATCTTGCCCCAGCAGAAAACTCCCTGTCTCGCTCGACCGGGGCCTTCCCTGGTGGCAACGCGGCCCAGGCGGACGTGCGGGTGGTGCGGGGTGACTTCGCTGAGTTCTTGGAGGAGCCACTCATCACAGGGATGCGTTTGGGTCGACGGTCGTGGATCGGGTTCCCGGCTGCCGCTAGATGCTGGATCTGCCATATCCCGCGAGCACCTAATCTGCATCGGTGGTTTCCATGGGCATGGCCCTCCCCTCACTGGTTTCCCTTGTGGTTGCTCCGCTGGGTGCCCGGCTGCCTACATGTATGCTTGTTTTGTCTTTGTTGTTTGGGAGCAAGTTGCAAGCTTGGGGACGAACTGGATGGCGGAATTGCGCTAGTGTAGCAGCAGGAGCAGCCGGCTGTGTGCTTGCGGCGACCACCCTGTGGGCAGTTGGTGATGTTGGATCTCTATGATATTCGGAGCGATGGCTCCGGAAGGTGGGCACAACGACACCATTTGGGCGGGTGACATTGTACGAGTGCTCATGTGTTGCCTCAGCCTTTGGGTGGCAAGGTGGCTCACTCGGGAGGCTTCTGTTGTGTGGGTGTGGTCTTAGCTGCCACCTCACCCGGTTTTGGGTGTTGTCTGCTTCTCTCCTTGTCTGGTCATGGCTGATGGACTTGGGTGGTGGGGGTCGTGTCCTGAGCGAAAGCTCTGCCCGACTGTGCCAATGCCGGTGACGGTGATAGCGACACTTTTGTGCATCGTTTCCCTCCTTGGAGGTGTCATCGTGGGTGGCTTCCCCTATAATGGTCTGGCATTTGCCCGACCCGGGTGGTGGCGGCGTTGTGGCATCATTCCCTCCTTGGAGGCTTCTTCTCGTGAGCAAGGTCCTATTTTATTTGTCGCCAGGGGTAGGTTTCAAGGACGGCAACTTCTTCTCTTCGTGTTGATGGTTCCATGCTTTGACGGTGGTGCTCTGAGAGGAACTAGGTTTGACAAGGTGGTTGTGCTCGAAGGTCTGCCATTGAGGTCCCGGCGCCAGTTTCCATCTACACTCTAGGGTAGTGAGCATTCCCATCATCCGACGGTGAGGCACCCTTTGAGTTGGGGCAAGGGAGTAGGGGGGTCCTTTTGGCGATGGAACTGGAGGGTGTGTTGTGGCGTCGGGCGCCCAGGCGATGCTGATGACATGGTTGCCGTTGACGGCTGGCCCCATTCTCAAAAATTGGCATCGTTCGTACCGTCAATCCTTCAATCATGGTTGAGGGTTCCAATGTCTTGCTGGTTTTGTTGCTGCTTGTGAGCACCATTGTATCTTACTGGTGTTTTTTCGTTATTGCGTGTGTTGTGTTGTGTTGCGTCGTTGGTTGTAAGGGTCTGATCAATTTAAAGCTAGGCACCTGCCTTTTCTCTAAAAAATATATGTGGGGGTGCATTAGCCATGAATGAAATAGTTAATTGGTCATATACATGTTTTAGTTTTTTATTTGGTGGGATGTGTGCAATTGACAGAATACGTGTGGTGTGGTTGTCCATGAATGGATTAGTTGATTGTGTGCTCGGGACAGGTGTCAGAAAAGATAACAACAAATAATACCACTCCTGTGAAGAGTTTTCAATAACAAAACCATGAAGAATATCAGTGCATCAAGGCTCTCAACCAAAAACGGAAGTTGCGACACAAAAAAGTTCGGTACAAACAATGTTTTATTGATGTTTTCTTTCGCATGAATCAGATCGATCCACAGTGCACATGTGTACTAATTGGCCCGATCTTACACGCCTGAACGTCTTGAGCACAAGAATACTTTCTATCCATTACTTGTATGGCGTTCAAACATCGCAGCAGCAAATGCCACCACCATCCGGTACGCAGTGGGCTTTATTGTGTCCAAAAAACTTGCAGTGATTCAGGCACGCCTCTTCGGATGCATGATCTTTGTGGCAGCTTACAAAATGAATACAGTAATCGATGATGGGGATCGGTTTTTTATCTACACACGTTGAAGTATGGCAGTGTAAGCACGTATAAATCTAGTTACTTGGATTAGTTTGAAATACATGCACAAAGGTGTGCTCATACCATATACTAAAATGAATAGGAAAATAGATAAACAAACGGATGTACCTGCGTGACATGATAATAGAGTGGTAGACATCATCACAAGAGCTACCAAGCATAGAGCTGTTGCAGTGTTCTTGATATGTGCCATGAGAGATGGTTTGTATTTTATTTTGTTCAAGACAGGTTGACCTTGTAGTTTATATATAATATAAAATCTCTTAGATTCATTCCTGCCTTTTATTATTTCCCACATTAATTTCGTTTATATATATCTAAAGTTTGGTTATGCCCACAGATATCACTATTATAATAGTTACATGACATGCAAAATATATTTTCTCGGATAACCTTTTATTAATTTCCTCCTAAATTTTCATATTTTAATTAATTGGTACCCTAAAATACTTTTTATATCACACATATGCGTCAGTATTACGCTTAATCTTCTTAATTGCTTCCAATATTTGGTCTATATACATATCTAATTAATTACTGCCAATATAGCCCCATCCTAAGATATATCTTTACAAAATCTTTGTTGTTAATGGTGGCTGAGATTTAAAATCTTTGATTGATACATGTATTACTGAATATGAATATATTAATGCGAGTGATGTGTGTGGCCAACACTGCATCAAACAAATAATCCATTTTCCCTTATAGAAGGACTAATCCGGGACACACAGTGTGCATAGTTGACGCATTTTAGAATGGTAATGTTATCTATCAAACGTCAGTTGTAGGAGGATGACAAGCAGACGATTGTTTTGGCAAGTTTAATTGGTAAGAGACAGCAAATGCTGCTGTTTTTTGCCGCAAAACTTCTCTTCTTCCCAAAAGATGCCTACCCCATAGAAGTAAACTTGCCATCTAAAACGTTTGCAAATGCCAACCCCTCCCAACGAACGTTCGCCAGCTATTGCAGTCTAAAAGATAATGTGTCCAGATCTAGGAATAGCTTGGTAGACTTGCTCGTTATATTGTTATAAGGTTGTACAGTAATTCCAGACCTATAAGTTAGGGAAACCCTTCCTATCTGTAGTCTGAAGAGGCGTGAGCGTTTTGTAAAATGTTGACAATTTTTATAACTGTACACGATTTTGTTTACAAGATTTTGACAAGTTTGATGTATTTTAGTTTTATTTGAAATAAACAAATATCTTCTTTTTGGGGGAAAGTGAAAACCTGTAAAAGCATATAAAATCACTAGAAACACATAGCATCATTTAGGAGCTCCCTTTGCTGATCTGTTGCAATATAGCTCTTGAGTCGTCTTATAACTCGCTCACTGCAATGTTATTGATGGCAAAACGCACATGGAAAAAGGCTTTCCTTCTTGAGCCACGTGGCTCAGATCGCTCCCAATTTTCTTTCTCTTTTTTTATCCAGATTTCCGTCAGTTTAAACCAAAAAATAGCTCTCTTGCTTATGTTGGTAGATTTTAAAAATATCTAACAGCAAGATAAAAGTACAGGATTTTACATGAATTATAAAACTGTTTGTGAATTTTCAAAAATGATCTTGAATTAAGAAAATGTTCATAGGTGTAAACAGATGTTCTTCTTTATAAAAATGCTTAGGAATTTATAAAATTGTGGAATTTATAAAAATACGAAATTCAATAATGTTCTATAATTTTGAAAAATGTTGGTGTTTTTAGAAAACACATATTTCCAAAATAATTGTAGTTTGAAAAGGATTATGTATTTCATAAAATATTCTTGAATTTCAAAAATTTACATAATTGTAATAAATGTTCATGAATTTGAAATTTATAAATAACAATAAAAAAGATAGAGAAAAATCAGATGGAAATCCTAGAAAACCACAAGAACATGGGGCGTGATGTGCACTCTTCCTATGCATTAATCCATCACTTTTTCGCAATGAGCGACAACTACATTTTACAATGGCTTGCTACATGCATGAGCTGCTACTCCCATGTCCTACTCGTTTGCCCCATGCGAGTGCACCCCCCAATGGCCGCAACCTCTTCTACACCACCGCTTAGGGTTGAAGTTGTTGCCGTCCTCCCCCTGCTTCCTAGACGGTTCGCCTCCACTTGAGCATGACTGCGGCGTCCCGCCCAATTGGCCTTGACAGTGCTCCTCGGCCTCAGCTAAGGCCACTGGCCCATTCCACTGATGTTTAGAATTGCTGCTCATGCATCTGCTTGCCACTTTGACGACAATGCTACTCGTCGACCCATGCAACTCTAGCAAGTTGGCTACTTCTCGCGTGCCTATTGGACCACTAAATCGATGCATTAAAGTTAACTAGATAGTTGACCTTTTAAGTTTGGGAGCACTTGGTCATGTAGCTGAACACTGGTTTTGTTTCGGTTGATTTGCTCTCCCTCTTTCAATTGTCTTATTTAAATCCAAAGCCTCATGTTTTCATCCTCCTCCCATCGAAGCGACAATGTTCTTCTTGATGGAAATATGCCCTAGAGGCAATAATAAAAGGTTATTATTATAGTTCCTTAATCATGATAAAGGTTTATTATTCATGCTAGAATTGTATTAACTGGAAACTTAAATACATGTGTGGATACATAAAAAAATACCGTGTCTCTAGTGAGCCTCTACTAGACTAGCTTGTTGATCAAAAGATGGTTAAGGTTTCCTAACCATAGACATGTGTTGTCACTTGATAACGGGATCACATCATTAGGATAATGATGTGATGGACAAGACCCATCATTTAGCTTAGCATACGATCCTTCACTTTATTGCTACTGCTTTCTTAATGCCAAATACATGTTTCTTCGACCATGACATCATGCAACTCCCGGATACCAGAGGAATACCCTGTGTGCTATCAAACACACAACGTAGCTGGGTGATCATAAATATGCTCTACAGGTATCTCCGAAGGTGTCTATTGAGTTGGCGTGAATTGAGATTGGGATTTGTCACTCCGTATGACAGAGAGGTATCTCTGGGCCCTCTTGGTAAAACACATCACAAGAAGCTTGCAAGCAAAATGACTAAGGAGTTAGTTACGAGATGATGTATTACGGAACGAGTAAAGAGACTTGCCGGTAACGAGATTGAACTAGGTATGGAGATACTGAGGATCGAATCTCGGGCAAGTAACATATCGACAGACAAAGGGAATTACGTATATTGTCATAGCGGTTCGAACGATAAAGATCTTCGTAGAATATGTAGGTACCAATATGGGCATCCAAGTTCCGCTATTGGTTATTGAACGGAGAGGTGTCTCGGTCATGTCTACATAGTTCTCGAACCCGTAGGGCCCGCACGCTTAACGTTGGTTGACGATATAGTGTAATATGAGTTATATCATTTGGTGACCGAATGTTGTTCGGAGTCTCGAATGAGATCACGGACATGACGACGAGCTCCAGAATGATCCGGAGGTAAAGATCGATATATAGGATGATGATATTTGGACACCAGAAGAGTTTCGGGAGGTACCGAGTTGTCATCGGATCACCGGAAGGGGTTCCGGGAGGCTATATGGGCTTAATGGGCCATAGGAAAAACACACCGGCCCACAAGGGGTTGGTGCGCCACTCTCCCTGGCCGCCGACCCTAGGGGAAGGAAAGGGCGAGGGTTGGCCCCTCCTGCCTTTCCCTCCTCATGAGAGAAAGGAAGGGGGCGCCACCTCCCCCTGCCTTCCTCCCACGCACATACAAGGAAAGGGGGCGGCCAAGGGCAGGAGCCCAAGGGGGATTTGACCACCCTTGAGGCGCACTCCTGGCTGCCACCCCTCTTCCTCCCACCTATATATATATATATATATGAAAATTGGTCAGTACTCCTAGAGTACATACTCCTGGGTCCGATTCATCTCCTGTGCGACCCACGGCGTCCTATCTGGCCAGCAAAAATCTAAACCGGCCGTTAGCACTGGTGGAAAAATAGCCTTCGGTCGCGGTTCGCAACGGCCATTAGTCGCGGCTGCGCAACCGCGACCAGCAAAGCGCGACTAAAGCCCGCCACCTTTAGTCGCGGCTGCTTCTGAACCGCGACTAAAGGCCCGTCCACGTGGGCGCCAGCGGCCGTCGAGGCGGAGGACCTTTAGTCGCGGTTCTTCGCCAACCGCGACTAAAGGCCGCCTTGCAGTTTAGGGTTTTAGCCCCCCTAAACCTGTTTTCTGTTTAATTTGTTTTGTTTTATTTCTTTTGTGCTTTATTTTAATTTTGAAGGAGTTTCATATATTCTACGGTACTACATACATGCATATGAATGTACAATTTCAAATAAATTTGAAATTAGAACCAAAAGAATTCAAGAGGAATATACAATATATATTCAATATCATCGGATGACCATATACAATTTTGAACAAGTTTCCATACATGATTTAATCCATATAAAGTTCTTCGTCCTCGTGATAGTGTTCTCCTTTAGGATGGAGGACTTCCTGCAGAACCATCCAGCTAGTTCCTCTTGAAGTGGTGGAAGCGAGCTTCGGACTAAGCGTCCACCGGAGGTTATTCCTCCGAGCATTGGTATCACTCGGATCAACCCGCTCAGAGGTGTATCTCGGATCATCTCCTGAACAAAGTATGCACATAGATTGGTCAACGGTGGCTGAATATCCCGATCTTAGTCTTTACCCTTTTGAATTCTAGGTCTTTTTGAATTCACCGACCTTTGTATCTCTGAACCGTCTCCAAACCCTACGAGGCAAAGAAAATTAAATGGACAAGAGAGTTATTAGTTACTTGATATTAGGAAATGAACGAAATAGGCCGATCGATATAGGCGCAAATGAATGAAAATAATTACTTCGCAGCATTTTTTCGATGTCGCCCAAAGCTTTGGATCCTTATCCAGAGAGTCGTGGGCGAGACATTCGAGGTGTTCACTTTAATTACTAGCGAATCCGGTGGAACTGCGGACACGATACATGCACAAGATCGTCATGCATAACTCATCGATTAGCCGCCACATACCATGCATGGAGTAAACAAAAGAGAATGTGCTCAAGATGTAAACACTCACCCAAAATGGTAAGGAAATAGAATATCACTTTTGAGTTCTGCTTTGTAAGCGCCACAGTCCGCCTCCACGTCGTCGGGTAATGCTCCAACACAACATCATTAACGATGTGTGGGTCAATGAACCCAACATCATGGATGTTCCTTACTCGCATTCCTTTTCTTCATTCTCGCATGTATAATAGAGGACACAACAATATAGTTAGGACATATATATAGTGCAGGCAATATGAACGAGATGGGGTAGAAATTAATAAATCACTTACGTAATGTAGCAACCGATGATAGATTTGTCGAGCTCGCAGATTGAAAAGCTGGAACAATTCACTCAGTTCAACTTGTACATAGTAATGTTTGAAGTGATGCTCATGTCTAACTTCCGCATAAATATAATCTTTGGCGTTTTAATTTTATGTAACCCTTGTACCAATTCAGCAGACGTTTCATTTGGTCGGTAGATCCTTTTCTCAAGCAGCTCGACGAGAGGCCCATTCTTGACATATGTAATTACTACCTCCCTCTCGGCAACTCATCAAGGCCTAACAGTTCACGAAGAGTAATACCTAAGTTGGCGCTTGTTCTCGCTTTTCGTTCATGATCAATCCTGTCTTTGCCGCAGCTTGTATGATCTCGGGGCATCCGGACGGAAGGATTCCACTATAAGCGGGCAATCGATTGTTTACTTTGTTCCCGAGCTGGGCAACTTGTTTCCGCTTTTATACTTTCGGCCTTCTCCGCTCTTTGTTCTCCTTGAACATGAGTGCCTGCTTTTAAGTTCACGTGCATAGTCATTAGGGAGATTCTTGGCGGCTTGGGACGGTGTGCTCAAAATGACTTAGCCCACTTCTTTTCTTGATCGAATATCTTGGCTTGGGCTCGGGCTCTCTTTTCTTCTTGCAGTCCGCCTTCCATTTCTCCAAATCAGCGATCGCGCCGCGTCGACTTCCTCGGCACTACGTTCCCAAGGCCTTGTGGGGAGAGGCTTGATGATGGCTCCGTACCTTTGTGGTCTTAGGTACATAAGGGTCCGGGTTAATACTCCAGACTTCTTCGCTTCTTTGCCATAGGTGGATTGGGGCGGCGTCTCATCACCCCACGGACGAGGATCGGGGCGGCGGATGATCACCCGCCGGACGTTGTGGGATCTGGGGCGGCGTCGGCTGATGTGACGGAGGTGTAGGTGAACCGCCACCACCACCACCACCACCACCACCGCCACCGCCACCACCACCACCGTAGGGGGTGGACTTGTTGTCCTTGGCGCCGCGCTGAAACTTGATAAACTTCTTTTGCCATAGAATGTAATGGCGCTTGACATCTTCAAGTCTTTTCTCCCCTTGGTGTAGCAATTTCAATCTCCGTGTCCTCAAACCCTTTGACTATGTCCTCCACCGTGACACGAGCATAGCCATCTTTAATGGGGTTGTTGTGGTGGAGTGCTCTGTAAACATGGTAAAGCATTGCCGATGGCTACCTTCATGGATATGTTCCCCATAGGATATCTGAGATGACATTCTTTCATCTCCTTTATATCGCCCACGGGTAGCGAGGAGGCTCCGGTGCAGTAATTTCGACCACCGAGGCTCGGTGCGATAATTTCGATCGTCGGTGCATCTACACCAGCCGGTGGGGCCTCCGTGGAAGCCACGCTGCTTCTCGCTGCTGGCTTCCGAGATCCGCCTGGATGATCTTCATGCTGCACCGAGCTGAATCTCTTTCGCTACTAGTACACTCATGGTTTTCTTCATCACTTCCATTTCGATGCCAACCGCCCCACAACATCGCTTCCCGATCCATCTTTCTCTTACGGCTTCAGAATCAGACGGGTCATCGCTCGGGGAACCCTATTTTCCACGGAATGTGCCCCATGCCTCGTACACGTCCTCCGTGTTCGAGATTCCCGAGGGCTTTTGTCGGTGCGTCGTTCTCTCTGTTGAACTTGATCTTCCCTCTTGAGCAGCCTTCATTGCGTCAATAAGGGCTTGGGTGGGTTTAATTAATTTGCCACGTAAACACACTCCCCTGTCTCCGGGTTGAGCGTTCCCCATGCCCGTACCACCAGCTTTTGGCCCTTGGGTCCCATCCTCCGCACTGGACGGATTCTCGCGCCTCAGCTCGTTCTCCATCTTCTCGAACCTAGGCACCCAAATGCGATACCCTCCGGCCCCATAACATGATTGTACTCCTTCTTAGCCGCATTTTCCTTATTTTGTTTCGATATTTGAAGGAACTGCTCCGATTTCTTTTGCTTCACAAATTCTGGCCAATCATCTTTCGTTTCTCATATTGTCCTCTGAAATCCGAGTCTTGTTACGCTTGACAAAGTCACGGGCTAGATTTTGCTTGAATTTCCGAATCGTCGGCCATCTTATGAAGAGCGAACTGTTTGACTTTCCTCCTCCTCTCCTTGTTTTCCTCAATCTTGTTACCCTCCTCATCGAATTTGTTGTATTCGGAGGTAGAACGAAATGTTCCATAAGCTTCGTCAAGCAATCTTTTTTGTTCTCTTATCGACAAAAGAACCATCAATTCGTGCCTTCTTTGGCTCATTCCACTCTCGACGGTGATCGAGACGTTGTCTCTAACAATGGCTCCGCATTGGCTGATAAACTTGGTGGCGTTCTTGCGGGGCTCCAGGTGCCTGCCGGTTGCAAAGTCGACAACTTTGGATGGTGCATGTTTCTCTGGTTTCATCGTCTGGTTGCGCCACGCTTTGACGACGTACTCGATTGTTTTGACGATCCGCCGAGGGCTAAAATAAGAAAGAGAGTCGCGTTAGTACACACATATTTATTCAAATCAGTTAGTTTGTATCACCGAGGCTCAATGTATATATATACCTCGGCGCCGGAGGTGGTTGCTACTTCCATTTGAAGATAAATCGTTTATCGACGTTTCTTGACATCATCTTCTTGACGGCGCCTTCATCTTCACCGTCAAGGTTCAGATAAGAAGAGATATCATCTTCTTCTTCTCCGTCGGCACATATTGAATATCGCCGTTTATGATGCCGAACATATGTGCTTCACCGTCCGGATCATAGTTGTCCATAATCGGGTCACTCTATCGTCCGACATTATGTCATCCTGAAAACATGTAGTAAAACAAATTAATTAAGTGAAGAAGGGCGGTGGCGGTGGCGGTGGCGAAGGGCGGTGGCAAAAGGAGGCGAGAAGGGGTGGGAGAGGGTGTCGCGATAGAGCGCAAGACAGGCGGGGTTTAGGGTTTAGGGTTTTAAGTTGGCGGTTTTCTTTGGCGTTTTCTGTTGTTTTTGTTTTTGGGGTTTAGGGTTTTAAGTTGTTTACCGCTTTTGTTAAACTAAAACTAGTTAAAATTAAAAGAACAAAAAAAAAAAAATTCCTTTTCCTTTTCTTTTTCTTCTTCTTCCTTTTCCTTTTCTTTTCTTTCTTCTTCTTCCTTTTCCTTTCTTCTTCTTTCTTCTTCTTTCTTCTTCTTCCTTTTTCCTTTTTTTTTCTTTGACCGGTTTTCTGTTGTTTTTTGTTTTTGGGGTTTAGGGTTTTAAGTTATTTACCGTTCTTGTTAAACTAAAACTAGTTAAAATAAAAGAACAAAAAAAAAAAGAAAAAATTCCTTTTCCTTTTCCTTTTCTTCTTCTTCCTTTTCCTTTTCTTTTCTTTCTTCTTCTTCCTTTTCCTTTCTTCTTCTTTCTTCTTCTTTCTTCTTCTTCCTTTTTCCTTTTGTTTTTCTTTGACCGGTTTTCTGTTGTTTTTGTTTTTGGGGTTTAGGGTTTTAAGTTATTTACCGTTCTTGTTAAACTAAAACTAGTTAAAATAAAAGAACAAAAAAAAAAAAAAAAAAATTCCTTTTCCTTTTCCTTTTCTTCTTCTTCCTTTTCCTTTTCTTTTCTTTCTTCTTCTTCCTTTTCCTTTCTTCTTCTTTCTTCTTCTTTCTTCTTCTTCCTTTTCCTTTTCTTTTCTTTCTTCTTCTTCCTTTTCCTTTCTTCTTCTTTCTTCTTCTTTCTTCTTCTTCCTTTTTCCTTTTCTTTTCTTTCTTCTTCTTCCTTTTCCTTTCTTCTTCTTTCTTCTTCTTCCTTTTCCTTTTCTTTTCTTTCTTCTTCTTCCTTTTCCTTTTTCTTTTCTTTCTTTCTTCTTCCTTTTCCTTTTCTTTTCTTTCTTCTTTCTTCTTGTTTTCTGTTGTTTTTGTTTTTCCTTTTTTGTTTTTGTTTTTTTTAATTCTTGCTGGCGGCAAGGGCGCTTGGTGTGGCGGGCGGCGGGGCGGGCGGCGGCAAGGGCGGCAGGGCGGCGGCGGTGGGGCGGGCGGGCAAGCGGCGGCAAGGGTAAGGGCAGGGGCGGCGGCGCATCGGGCGGCGGGCGGCGGTAAGGGCGCAGGGCGGCGGCGGCGACATCGGGACGGGCGGCGGCGCCATCGGGACGGAGCGGCGCAGGCTTCAGCGTCGGCGTCGGTCGGCGTCGGGCAGCGCTTCAGCGTCGATCGGCGTCGGGCAGCGCTTCAGGCCAAGAGAGAGGCGAATGGGGCAAACTGCTAAGTGCGATGTTATAGACGAACCTTTAGTCGCGGCCGGGAGGCGGATCGCGACTAAAGGTACCCTTTAGTCGCGGATCGGCCTCCCACCGCGACTAAAGTGTTTTGCCACCGCCTCCGTTCAGCAGAAAGAACCTTTAGTCGCGGTGGGCGGGCGCGACTAAAGGGTACCTTTAGTCGCTGCCCGCCTCCCCACCGCGACTAAAGGGCTATCTTTGAAGCTGGCGCGTGCGGTGGGATGTTTAGTCCCACTCGCTAGCCGAGAGGCATCGACAGTGGTTTATAAGCGGCTGCGCCACCACTTCGAGCTCCTCTCAAATGCAAAGCTTACGGGCCTATTCATTACTCAGTGCTGTGGGCCTATTGGGCCTTCTGCGGGCTGAATCTGGCCCATTAATGGGTTTCTAGTCGTATTCAGCCGTGGTGGCCCGAAGGGTGGCATATTTTTATTTTTTGCCTGTTTTTGTTTTCATTTTTGCTTTATTTATTTTGTTTTGTTTCTACTTACAACAAAAAACTTATTTATTTTATTTTATTTTGTTTCTAGTTACTTATTTATTTTACTTTATGATAATTATTTTTGCAATTAAAGTTTCCAATTACTTATTTATTTATGTTATTAAAATCTTAAAAATACAATTATATATCAAAAAATCAGAAAATAAAACTAATTCATTTTAAATTCTTGTTTTTCTTCTTTTTTTTTCTTCCTTTTTCTTCTTTTTTTTTTTCTTCTGTTTGTTTCTTCCTTTTCTTGTTTTTCTTCTTTTTTTCTTCCTTTCTTCCTTTTTCCTTTTTCTTCTGTTTTTCTTCTGTTTGTTTTTTTCTTATGTTTTTCTTACTTTTTTTTTTTTCTTCTGTTTTTCCTTTTTCAGAAAAATAAAACTAATCCATGGAGCATCCTCATCATTTAACTTAATCGAAAAATAAAAGGTTTGATACATCATTCAGTTCATCGACCAAATACAAAGTTTGGTACAATAAATTATTACACATCAATTCTTCCCTTGTGTCCTCGCTTGCTTACGATTGTGCTTGTATCCATGGAGCATCCTCATCATTTAACTTAATGCTTGGGTCGGTGTTCACTTTGAAGGGCGGAATTTCAGCAAACATATTATAATCTTGACATGTCCGTCTTGTCCTCCACTCCCACGATGTTTCTTTTCCCCGAAAGAACAATGTGGCGCTTTGAATCATCGCATGATGTCTTGATCGTTTTCTTATCTTTCCGTTTCCTCGGTTTGCTACTCATGTCCTTCACATAGAAAACCTGAGCGACATCTTTCGCTAGGACGAATGGTTCGTCAAGGTAACCAAGATTGTTGAAATCCACCATTGTCATTCCGTATTGCTGGTCCACCTTTACCCCACCTCCCGTTAGCTTGAACCATTTGCACGGAACAAAGGGACCTTAAAGGAGGGTCCATAGTCAAGTTCCCATATCTCCTCTATGTAACCATAATATGTGACCTTTTGCCCATTCTCGGTTCTTTGCATCAAAGCGGACACCACTGTTTTGGTTGGTGCTCTTTTTATCTTGGGCGATCGTGTAAAATGTATTCCCATTTATCTCGTACCCTTGGAAAGTCGTTATAGTCGAAGATGGTGTCTTGGCCAACATGTACAGCTGATCTACAACATCATTGTCATTCATTAAATGTTTTCTCAACCAACTGCCGAAAGTCTCCATGTGGGCCTTCCTAATCCAGATTCAGAGCTTCCCGGGTTGTCCGAAGCGTAAAATATTCTTGTGTTTCTCAAAGCACGGAGCCACCAAGCTGGAATTGGTCAAGACCAAGTGTGGTGTGCTTGATCGAGAGAATGGCCGTCCATACATATCGTTGATTTCCTTCCGATCGTGCCTTTTCCACTTAGTCTCCCCTCGTCGCGATCGAGGAAGACCAATCGGCTTAAGGTCGGGAACAAAGTCAACACAAAACTCAATTACCTCCTCATTTCCATAGCCCTTGGCGATGCTTCCTTCTCGCCTAGCACGGTTCTGAACATATTTCTTTAATACTCCCATGAACCTCTCAAGGGGAACATATTGTGTAGAAATACGGGACCGAGAACGGAAATCTCTTCGACTAGGTGAACCAGGAGGTGCGTCATAATATTGAAGAAGGATGGCGGAACACCAACTCAAATCGACAAGACATTGGATCACATCGCTCAGAACGTGGTAGAACTTTGGATTGATTACCTTCGAGAGATTGCATTGAGGAATGCACATAGCTTCACAATGGCTAATCGAACATTTTCCGCAGAGCCCCTCAAAGCAATCGGAAGCAATTGCGTCATAATCACGTGGCGGTCGTGAGACTTGAGTTTTGGAACTTTTTCTCCGCCATGTTTATTATTCCTTTATATTGGACGAGAATCCAGACGGGACCTTCATATCGCTCGGGCATTCAAAAAGATGACCTTCTCTTCTTTGGTCGAGCGTAGTCGGCACGACCTTGAAACCATTCGGATGCCGGTCATCGTGGTCTTTCAAACGTTCTGGTCTGCCGTGCTTCCTTTGTATCATTTGTCTTCCCATACACGCCCAAGAAGCTTAGGAGGTTCACGCAAATATTCTTCGTAACGTGCATCACGCCGATTGCAGAGCGGACTTCTAGGATTTTCCAATATTCTAGCTCCCGAATATAGATTTCTTCTTCCACATGGCTGCGTGCCCGTCGGCTCCCTTCGAACTGATTGTCCGCCAGACCCTTTCCAAAGATGACTTTCAAATCCTTGACCATATCAAATACCTCGGCACCGGTCGTTCCGCGAGCTTCGCCGGTGATCTGCCTTGCCGTTGTAATGCTTGCCTTTCTTTTCATGGATGAGTTTTGGAAGAAATCGACGATGCCCAAGGTACACGTTCTTCTTACAATTTGGCAAATGTACACTTTCGGTCTCATGTAAGCGGTGCGTGCATGCATTGTATCCCTTATTTGACAGTCCGAAAGGTTACTAAGAGCAGGCCAATCGTTGATGGTTACGAAAAGCAACGCTCAGAGGTCAAATTCCTCTTGTTTGTGCTCATCCCACACACGGACACCACCCCACAGCTGTAAAAGTTCATCAACTAATGGCCTTAGGTACACATCGATGTCGTTGCGGGTTGCCGGACCTTGGATGAGCACCGGCATCATAATGAACTTCCGCTTCATGCACAACCAAGGAGGAAGGTTGTAGATGCATAGAGTCACGGGCCAGTGCTATGGCTGGAGCTCGCTCGCCAAAAGGATTCATGCCATCCGTGCTTAGAGCAAATCTTATGTTCCTTGCGTCACCTGCAAAATCTGTGAACCATCGTCGATCTTTCTCCATTGCGCTCCATCTGCGGTGTGTCTCAACTCCCGTCCGACTTACGTTTCTCTTTGTGCCATCGCAACAACTTGGCATGCTTTTGTTCATGAGCAGACGTTTCAACCGTGGTATTATAGGAGCATACCACATCACCTTGGCGGGAACCCTCTTCTGGGTTTTCGCCCTCAACATCGTCACCGTGGTCATCGACTCGATCTTATAACGCAATGCGGTGCATACCGGCATTCATTCAAATTCTCGTATTCACGCGGTAGAGGATGCGATCGTTGATGCATGCATGTATCTTCGTAACCTCTAAACCTAGAGGGCGACAACCTTCTTTGCTTCAGACGATCTTGGCGGGCAACTCGTTATCCTTTGGAAACATATTCTTCAACATTTTCAGCAAGTTTTCAAATGCCGAGTCAGCTACACCTGCCTCGCCTTCCATTTCAGCAAATCCATTGTGCAGCCCAGCTTTTTCAGACCATCATCGCATCCGGGTACAGCGCCTTTCGTGATCCTCTAACATGCGATCCAAATTCTCCTCTCCTTTTCGGTTTAGCAGCGTCTCCGTGCATCGGCAATGGTCCGACCAAGATCATCAACGGGATCATCACGTGCCTCTTCTTCACCTTCCCTTCACCTTCAAACATCCTCCATGAAAGTATCACCGAAATGAGCAAGATAGCTTTCATCGATGAAATCATCCCTTCTTCATCTTCTTCCATTATAACCCCTCTTTCTCCATGCTTGGTCCAACAATTATAGCTTGGCATGAAACCCTTCTGAAGCAGATGCATGTGAACAACTCTTGAGGAAGAGTAACCCTTCTCATTCTTACAGATAACACATGGACAGATAACAAAACCCCCCCGCTTGTTCGCATTAGCCACTACGAGGAAATCTTTCAAACCCGTAGTGAACTCGCCGGAGAGTCGGTTACCGTACATCCATTGCCGATTCATCTGCATTATTATAATATAAAATATATAATTAACCATCATGCATTTGTTATGAACTACACACACATGCATATTGACACATCAAAGGTTCATCAAGTTGCTAACCGCGATCGAAGAGTGTGGCTCCAACACTTCATGTCATGTTTGTTTCATGCTCTTGGGGCATTTCATCAAACACCTTATGTGCATAAGAGGAACCAAAAGCAAACCTACACCCACTTGTGAAGAGAATGGCTCCAAATGGCTAAGTGTTGGCTGCTGGATGGGTATATATAGGGAGGGCTTTAGTCGCGGTTGGCCAGGCCAGCCAGCGACTAAAGGTGCCGAAGGCCTTTAGTCGCGGTTGGCACTGGCCAGCCGCGACTAAAGCCCCTCACGCACCAGCTGGCCACCGAGCGCCAGGGCCCAGCCTTTGGTCGCGGTTCACCTCCAGAACCGCGACTAAAGGTCCCATTAGTCGCGGTTCCTACAGCTTCGCGACTTATGGGCTGGACGGAAAGCCTGTTTTTCCACTAGTGTAGCCTCCCTTTTTAATAGGGATACCAAACGTCATCCTTGGAACTAATCTGCATCGATCTATTTATTCTCGCACATACCTCGCTGCTACGGTAGGCTGACCTATTTCTTGTAGCTTCGTCGCCACCGTCGGCGGCTCGCGCCATGCATCGGCACGGAACAAGACGACGCCCCGTTTCTGCCCAACAAGTCTCCGACGTCGAGCGCCCTTCACCGCGCACGCCCCCAGTCAGAGTCAGCCATAACTCACACACGGAGTATGTTGCTTATCAGCGATCTTCTCTCCTGTGTAAACACATCCATGTCCATTAACCTCATGCATGCATGCATCTGCACTAAGAAAGTTGGAGGTGCTCAGACTAGTGATGGCATCGGTGCGTACAGCCATGGGCAATTGGGCATGCATCACATGGCAGTTGATGGTGAGTCTCGCATGCATGTGTTTTCCAATCGGCATTCGGTATGGCAAGCTACATCTTCTCTTTCATCTAGTATTATCGGATTGCTTGTACATCTCTCATATGAATAAACTTACCGTCTATACGGGCCTGATCTAGATGACAACACACGACTGTTTTTTCAGAGAAAACTACACGCATGAACGGCTCCACAACTATGAAGCAAGAGAACATGACGACGGATATATTCCAAGGACGCGACACTGTGAACTAGATCGATCGATCCATCATTCAAGATGGATACCCAGAAAAGGCTATACAAATGCTCCCATGATGCACATATACAATTTAAGTCATCAAATTTGAGTGGGCAAATACCAGTATTCAAAATGGATTATACTTTTTTTAAGTTTATACATCTCTGTGGGTAAACTATACTAGCTCTATGAGTAGTATTTATAGTCCATTGCAAAAATGTGGTATATACTTTGTCACAAAAATTGTGGTGTACACTCCAACGTGAAAAAGTGGTCTATAATTTATTGAAAAAGATTGATATACTCCATCGAAAAAAATATTGTATATGCCCCCATCATCAGAAACTGGTATACGTATATGCTTCATATACTTCAGTGAAACGTGGCCTATACTTCATAAAAAAAAAGGGGTATATACTCTCGTCTCAAACAAATTGCGGCATATACTTCACTGAAAAAATGTGGCATATACTTCATAAAAAAGGTTATATACTCTATGGCAAAAAATGCGTCACCGCAGCAGTATGGTATATACTACCTTACGAAAGTAGTATATATATGACCTATAAAATTAAATGCATGTAAGCTCACAGAATTAGCAGATATACCACACGTGTGTCTACTACTCCCTCCGTTCCCAAATAATTGTCTTTCTAGCCATCTCAAATGGACTATAATATACGGATGTATATAGACATGTTTTAAAGTGTAGATTCACTCATTTTGCTCCGTATGTAGTCACTTGTTGAAATCTCTAGAAAGACAATTATTTAGGAACGGAGAGAGTAATTCCCTTGAAAGTATATACTTGTACACACTACATGGAGCATGCGTCATGTGGTCTAAAAAAGTTTAAAATAGGTACGATGCAGTGGACTAAAAGATTACCTAATTTCTAGGAATAACCACCTACACGCCACACTTTTGGGAAAGTTGTTACATGCTTCGTTTTTCTCCTGCGTATTAGTTTGTTAGTGGGTTTATCCAAGTCAAAGGATCCGTTAAGGGGTGGGAGTATGTACTCCCGGGAGTACGGAAGAGGAGTCCTTTGCGTACGCGCATTATAACTTTGCGTACGCTCCGGCCGCCCATCGACCCAACCAGGCCGTGCGCGCTAATTAGCCGGAGCGCGCACGCTCCACCAGAAAATCAACCGTAAAGAATTTACGACCAGCGTCTTGTACATGCACTTAACCAGGCCCGCGTTCCTCCACAAAAAACAATAGTAACGAGTTACGATCAAGTTAACATATGCAGCGCCTCGCACTTAGACCATTAATTTATGTTACTGACGATCGTCACATCGTATAAGAGCCCAACTGTTAATTGCTATCATGAGTAAAATGGCCTGCAGTAGTAGTAATGATGTTACCATCTAGTAATTTGCATTACGATGTACTCCATTTTTTTACTACTGTGAGCATGTAGTAAAACATTTCTACCTGTCTAGGCCAGGTTTACTACATATCTCACTGCCCACCAGTTTGCATTACGATTCACTACAATTTTATTTTACCATTGCCAGTTTGTGAGCATGGAGTAATACATTACTACATGTCTCGGCCAGGTTTACTACATATCTCACTGCCCCGTAATAAAACTAACCTCATTACCATGTACACTATACCTGTTACTTCCAACAATTAGTAACCCAGAAGAATGACGTAACGGACCAGCACATAGTAACAGAATTAAATGCGTTACTTTTTCTAGAACTCTCCGTTACCCTCAAAATTTCTGCGGTGGTCAGCGCCACCCGCGCGGCTAAGTTGGCTCGGCCGGAGCGTAGGTTAAGCAGAATGCGCGCTCGCTCACAATAGCGCAGCCGTATATATATCTGTGTGTGTGTGTGTGGCGCCACACAAGGACTACACAATCTCTTAGTCGTGTGCGGCGCCCCTCTCCACAATTTCGTCCCTCGGTCATATTTTCGTAGTGCTTAGGCAAAGCCCTACGGAGATAGCATCACCACCACTGTCACCACGCCATCGTGCTGCCGGAACTCATCCACTATTTTACCCGTATTGCTGGATCAAGAAGGCGAGGACGTCATTGAGTTGAACGTGTGCTGAACGCCGAGGTGTCGTACGTTCGATACTTGATCGGTTGGATTGCGAAGAAGTTCGACTACATCAACTGCATTAATAAACTTCCGTTTACGGTCTACAGGGTACGTAGGCACACTCTCCCCTCTCGTTGCTATGCATCTCTATGGATAGATCTTGCGTGTGCATAGAATTTTTTTGTTTTCCATGCAACGTTCCCCAACAGTGCATCCGAGCAAGGTCTATTTGTAGATGATATGCACGAGTAGAACACAAAGGAGTTGTGGGCAGTGATGGTCATACTGCTTACCACCAACCTTTATTTTGATTTGACGGTATTGTGGGATGAAGCGGCCCGGACCAACCTTACATGTCCACGTACATGAGACCGGTTCCACCGACTGACATGAAACTTGTTTTGCATAAAAGTGGCTGGCGGGTGTCTATTTCTCCTACTTTAGTTGAATCGAGTTTGACTACGACCGGTCCTTGAAGAAGATTAAAACAGCAAACTTGATAAATCACCGTTGTGGTTTTGCCATAGGTAAGAACGGTTCTTTCTAGAAGCCCGTAGCAGCCACGTAAAACTTGCAACAACAAAGTAGACGACGTCTAACTTGTTTTTGCAGGGCATGTTGTGATGTGATATAATCAAGACGTGACGTGATATACGTTTTTGTATGAGATGATCATGTTTTGTAATATCGACAACTGGCAGGAGCCTTAGGGTTGTCTCTTAATTATTATATGAAATGCAAGCGCCATGTAATTACTTTACTTTATCGCTATGCATTAGCAATAGTTGTAGAAGCAATAGTTGGCGAGACGACCCCGACGCAACGATGGAGATCAAGGTGTCGCGCCGGTGACGATGGAGATCATGTCATTGCTTTGGAGATGGAGATCAAAAGCACAAGATGATGATGGTCATATCATGTCACATATTTTGATTGCATGTGAAGTTTATCCTTTATGCATCTTATTTTGCTTAGAACAACAGTAGCATTATAAGATGATCCTTCACTTAATTTCAAGATAAAAGTGTTCTCCCCGAGTATGCACCGTTGCTAAAGTTCGTCGTTTCGAAGCACCTCGTGATGATCGGGTGTGATAGACTCTACGTTCACATACAACGGGTGTAAGCCAGTTTTGCACAAGCAGAATACTTGGGTTAAACTTGACGAGCCTAGCATGTACAGACATGGTCTCAGAACACTTGAGATCGAAAGGTCGAACATGAGTCATATAGTAGATATGATCATCAAGGAGATTTTCACCATTGATGACTACCCCATCTCACATGATGATCGGACATGGGTTAGTTGATTTGGATCATGTATCACTTAGATAACTTGAGGGATGTTAATTTAAGTGGGAGTTCATTAGTAATTTGATTAATTGAACTTAATTTATCATGAACAAAGTCTTAATAGCTTTGCATATCTATGTTGTAGATCAATGGCCCATGCTACCGTTCCCCTGAATTTTAATACGTTCCTAGAGAAAGCTAAGTTGAAAGATGATGGTAGCAACTACACGGACTGGGTCCGTAACTTGAGGATTATCCTCATTGCCGCACAGAAGATTTATGTCCTTGATGCACCGCTAGGTGACAGACCTGCTGCAGGAGCTACTGCAGATGTTATGAACGTCTGGCAGACTCGATTTGATGACTACTCAATAGTTCACTGCGCCATGCTTTGCGGCTTAGAACCAGGACTTCAAAGACGTTTTGAACATCACGAAGCATATGAGATGTTCCAAGAGCTGAAATTAGTATTCCAGGCTCATGCCCGTGTTGAGAGGTATGAGACCTCTAACAAGTACTTTGCCTACAAGATGGAGGAGAATAGCTCGGCCAGTGATCATGTGCTCAGAATGTCTGGGTAATACAATCGCTTGAATCAAGTGGGAGTTAATCTTCCAGATAAGATAGTGGTTGACAGATTTCTCTAGTCACTATCACCAAGCTACTAGAGCTTTGTGATGAACTATAAATATGCAAGGGATGACGGAAACGATTCCCAAAGATCTTCGTGATGCTAAAATTGGTGGAGGTACAAATCAAGAAGGAGGGCCAAGTGTTGATGGTTAATAAGACCACTAGTTTCAAGAAAAAAGGGCAAGGGAAAGAAAGGGAACTTCAAGAAGAATGGCAAGAAAGTTGCCGCTCCCGTGAAGAAGCCAAAGCTGGACCCAAGCCTGAAACTGCGTGCTTCTACTACAAAGGAAATGGTCATTGGAAGCGGAACTGCCCCAAATACTTGGCGAATAAGAAGGATGGAAAAGTAAACAAAGGTATATTTGATATACATGTTATTGATGTGTAACTAACTGGTGCTCGTAGTAGCCCCTGGGTATTTGATACCGGTTCAGTTGCTAAGATTAGTAAACTCGAAACAGGAGTTGCAGAATAAACGGAGACTAGTTAAGGGCGAGGTGACAATGTGTGTTGGAAGTGTTTCCAAGATTGATATGATCAACATCACACACTCCATCTACCTTCGGGATCAGTGTTGAGCCTGAATAAATGTTATTTGGTGTTTGCATTGAGCATGGACAAGATTAGATTGTGTTTATTGCAATACGATTATCCATTTAAGTCAGAGAATAATTGCTGTTTTGTTTACATGAATAAAACCTTCGATGGTCATACACCCAATGTGAATGGTTTATTGAATCTTGATCATAGTGATACATATATTCATAATATTGATGCCAAAAGATGCAAAGTTGTTAATGATAGTGCAACATACTTGTGGCACTGTCGTTTAGGTCATATTGGCGTAAAGCGCATAAAAAACTCCATGCGGTTGGACTTTTGGAATCACTTGATTATGAATCGTTCGATACTTGCGAACCATGCCTCATGGGCAAGATGACTAAAACTCCGTTCTCCGAAACAATGGAGCGAGCAAATGACTTATTGGAAATGATACATACCGATGTATGCGGTCCAATGAGTGTTGAAGCACACGGCGGGTATCATTATTTTCTCACCTTCACAGATGATTTGAGTAGGTATGGGTATATCTACTTGATGAATCACAAGTCTGAAACGTTTGAAAGGCTCAAAGAATTTTAGAGTGAAGTGGAGAATCATCGTAACAAGAAAATAAAGTTTCTACGATCTGATCGCGGAGGCGAATATTTAAGTTACGACTTTGGCCTTCATTTAAAACAATTTGGAATAGTTTCACAACTCACGCCACCTGGAACACCACACTGTAATGTGTGTTTGAATGTCATAACCATACTTTACTAGATATGGTGCGTTCTATGATGTCTCTTACTGATTTGCCTTTATCATTTTGGGATTATGCATTAGAAACAACCGCATTCACGTTCAACAGGCACCATCTAAATCCGTTGAGACGACTCCGTATGAACTATGGTTTGGCAAGAAACCTAAGCTGTCATTTCTTAAAGTTTGGGAATGCGATGCTTATCTCAAACAGCTTCAGCCTAATAAGCTCAAACCCAAAGCGGAGAAGTGCGTCTCATAGGATACCCTAAAGAGGCCACTGGGTATACCTTCTACCACAGATCCAAAGGCAATATTTTTTGTTGCCAAGAATGGGTCCTTTCTAGAGAAGGAGTTTCTCTCGAAAGAAGTGAGTAGGAGGAAAGTAGAACTTGATGAGGTAGTTGTACCTTCTCTCGAATTGGAAAGTAGCACAATAGGGAAAAACATTCCCGTGATGCCTACAACAACTAGAGAGGAAGCTAATGATGATGATCATGAAACTTCAGATCAAGTTACTACTGAACTTCATAGGTCGATGCGAACATGTTCCACCCCAGAGTGGTACGGTAATCCTGTCCTGGAAGTCATGTTATTAGACCACTGCGAACCTATGAACTATGAAGAATCTATGTATGAGCCCAAATTCCGATAAATGGCTTGAGACCATGAAATCTGAGATAGGATCCATGTATGAGAACAATGTGTGGACTTTGGTAGACTTGCCCGATGATTGGCAGGCCATTGAAAATAAATGGATCTCCAAGACGAAAACGGACGTTGATGGTAATATCACTTTCTACAATGATCGACTTGTCGCGAAAGGTTTTCGACAAGTTCAAGGGGTTGACTACGATGAGACTTTCTCATCCGTAGCGATGCTTAAGTATGTCCGAATCATGTTAGCCATTGCCACATTTTATGATTATGAAATCTGGCAAATGGACGTCAAAACTGCATTCCTTAATGGATTTTTAAGGAAGAGTTATATATGATGCAACCAGAAGGTTTTTTCGATCCTAAGGGTGCTAACAAAGTGTGCAAGCTCCAGTAATCCATCTATGGACTGGTGCAAGCATCTCGGAGTTGGATTATATGCTTTGAGGTGATCAAAGCATATGGTTTTATACAGACTTACGGTGAAGCTTGTATTTACAAGAAAGTGTGTGGGAGCTCTGTAGCATTTCTGATATTATATGTGGATGGCATATTGTTGATTGGAAATGATATAGAATTTCTATATAACATAAAGGATACTTGAATAAGAATTTTTCAATGAAAGACCTCAGTGAAGCTGCTTATATATTGGGCATCAAATATATAGGGATAGATCAAGACGCTTAATTGGACTTTCACAAAGCACATACCTTGGCAAAGTTTTGAAAACGTTCAAAATGGATCAGTCTAAGAAAGGGTTCTTGCCTGTGTTGCAAGGTGTGAAGTTGAGTGAGACTCAAAGCCCGAGCGCGGCAGAAGATAGAAAGAGAATAAAGTCATTCCTTATGCCTCAACCATAGGTTCTATAAAGTATGACATGCTGTGTACCAGACCTGTTGTGTGCCTTGCCTGTTGGGGAACGTAGTAATTTCAAAAAATTTCCTACGCACACGCAAGATCATGGTGATGGCATAGCAACGAGAGGGGAGAGTGTTCGTCCACGTACCCTCGTAGACCGTAAGCGGAAGCGTTAGCACAACGCGGTTGATGTAGTCGTACGTCTTCACGATCCGACCGATCCAAGCTCCGAACGTACGGGGCCTCCGAGTTCAAGACACGTTCAGCTCGATGGCGATCTTGACCTCCGATCCAGCCGAGCTCGAAGATGAGTTCCGTCAAGACGACGGCGTGGTAGACGATGATGATGTTCTACCGCGCAGGGCTTTGCCTAAACTCGCGACGATATGACCGAGGTGGAATATGGTGGAGGGGGCACCGACACGGCTAAGGAACGATCCATAGATCAACTTGTGTGTCTTTGGGGTGCCCCCGCCCCGTATATAAAGGAGCAGGGGAGGAGGCGGCCGCCAAGGAGGGCGTGCCAAGGGGGGAGTCCTACTCCCACCGGGAGTAGGACTCCCTTCTTTCCAAGTAGGAGTAGGAGAAGGGGGGAAAGAGGAGGAAGAGGGGAAGGAAAAGGGGGGGTGGGGCGCCGCCCCCCTTCCCTTGTCCTATTCGGACTAGGAGGGGGAGGGGCGCGCGGCCCCCTCCTGGATCCTTCCCTCTTCTCCCTCGTGGCCCATGTAGGCCCAACAACCCCGGGGGGTTCCGGTAACCTCCCGGTACTCCGGTAAAATGCCGATTTCACCCGGAACCATTCCGATGTCCAAACATAGGCTTCCAATATATCAATCTTTATCTCTCTACCATTTCAAGACTCCTCGTCATGTCCGTGATCACATCCGAGACTCCGAACAAACTTTGGTACATCAAAACTTATAAACTCATAATAAAACTGTCATCGTAACGTTAAGCGTGCGGACCCTACGGGTTCGAGAACTATGTAGACATTACCTAGAACCATTCTCGGTCAATAACCAATAGCGGGGCCTGGATGCCCATATTGGTTCCTGCATATTCTACGAAGATCTTTATCGGTCAAACCGCATAACAACATACGTTGTTCCCTTTGTCATCGGTATGTTACTTGCCCGAGATTTGATCGTCGGTATCCAATACCTAGTTCAATCTCGTTACTGGCAAGTCTCTTTACTCGTTCCGTAATACATCATCTCATAACCAACTCATTAGTTACAATGCTTGCAAGGCTTAGGTGATGAGTATTACCGAGAGGGCCCAGAGATACCTCTCCGACAATCGGAGTGACAAAACCTAATCTCGAATTATGCCAACCCAACATGTACCTTCGGAGACACCTGTAGAGGACCTTTATAATCACCCATTTACGTTGTGACGTTTGCTAGCACACAAAGTGTTCCTCCGGTAAACGGGAGTTGCACAATCTCATAGTTGCAGGAACTTTGTATAAGTCATGAAGAAAGCAATAGCAGTATACTAAACGATCAAGTGCTAGGCTAACGGAATGGGTCATGTCAATCACATCATTCTCCTAATGATGTGATCCCATTAATCAAATGACAACACATGTCTATGGTTTAGGAAACATAACCATCTTTGATTAATGAGCTAGTCAAGTAGAGGCATACTAGTGACTATATGTTTGTCTATGTATTCACACATGTATCATGTTTCCGGTTAATACAATTCTAGCATGAATAATAAACATTTATCATGATATGAGGAAATAAATAATAACTTTATTATTGCCTCTAGGGCATATTTCCTTGATCTCCCACTTGCACTAGAGTCAATAATCTAGATTACATAGTAATGATTCTAACACCCATGGAGTCTTGGTGCTGATCATGTTTTGTTCGTGAGAGAGGCTTAGTCAATGGGTCGCAACATTCAGATCCGTATGTATCTTGCAAATCTCTATGTCTCCCACTTGGACTTGGTCCCGAATGGAATTGAAGCGTCTCTTGATGTGCTTGGTCCTCTTGTGAAATCTGGATTCCTTTGCGAGGCAATTGCACCGATATTGTCACAGAAGATTTTCATTGGTCCCGATGCACTAGGTATGACACCTAGATCGGAAATGAACTCCTTCATCCAGACTCCTTCATTTGCTGCTTCCGAAGCAGCTATGTACTCCGCTTCACATGTAGAACCTGCCACGATGTTTTTTTAGAACTGCACCAACTTACAGCTCCACCGTTTAATAAAAACACGTATCCGGTTTGCGATTTAGAATCGTCCGGATCAGTGTTAAAGCTTGCATCGACATAACCATTTACGACTAGCTCTTTGTCACCTCCATATCGAGAAACATATCCTTAGTCCTTTTCGGTATTTCGGGATGTTCTTGATCGCTGTCCGATGATCCACTCTGGATTACTTTGGTACCTTCCTGCCAAGCTTATTGCTAAGCATATGTCGTCTGGTACACTGACATTGCATACATGATAGAGCCTATGGCTGAAGCATAGGAACATTTTCATTTTCTCTCTATCTTCTGCTTTGTGGTGGGCATTGAGTTTGACTCAACTTCACACCTTGTAGCGCAGCAAGAATCCTTTCTTTGCCTGATCCATTTTGAACTTTTTCAAAATCTTGTCAAGGTATGTGCTTTGTGAAAGTCCTATTAAGCGTCTTGATCTATCTCTATAGATCTTGATGCCCAATATGTAAGCAGCTTCACCGAGGTCTTTCATTGAAAAACTTTTATTCAAGTATCCCTTTATGCTATCCAGAAATTCTATATCATTTCCAATTAATAATATTTCATCTACATATAAAATTAGAAATGCTTCAGAGCTCCCACTCACTTTCTTGTAAATACAGGCTTCTCCAAAAGTCTGTACAAAACCATATGCTTTGATCACACTATCAAAGCGTTTAATCCAACTCCGAGATGCTTGCACCAGTCCATAAATGGAACGCTAGAGCTTGCACACTTTGTTAGCACCTTTTGGATCAACAAAAACCTTTCGGCTGCATCATATACAACTCTTCTTCTAGAAATCCATTCAAGAATGCAGTCTTGACATCCATTTGCCAAATTTCATAATTATGAAATGCAGTAATGGCTAACATGATTCGGACAGACTTAAGCATCGCTATGAGTGAGAAAGTCTCATCGTAGTCAACCCCTTGAACTTGTCGAAAACCTTTTGCAACAAGTCGAGCTTTATAGACAGTTACATTACCATCAGCGTCAGTCTTCTTCTTAAAGATCCATTCATTCTCAATGGCTTGCCGATCATCGGGCAAGTCAACCAAAGTCCACACTTTGTTTTCATACATGGATCCCATCTCAGATTTCATGGCCTCTAGCCATTTTGTGGAATCTGGGCTCATCATCGTTTCCTCATAGTTCGTAGGTTCATCATGGTCAAGTAACATGACTTCCAGAATAGGATTACCATACCACTCTGGTGCGGATCTTACTCTGGTAGATGTAACATCCCAAAATTCTAAATTTTGGAATGTTATAATAAATAGATAGCTTTGATTGATTGTTTGATTGATTAACTAAAAGTGAGTGAATTCGAAACTTTTTGAAAGTTCAATGAGAGGGAATAAAAGGACTTTCCCAAACTTTCATTTTTTGCTTTTATGATCTTCGTAAATTCAAATTCTTTTCATCACAAAACCCTGGAGAGAAGATGACATGACTTCTTCCATTTATTTAAATGACAAGGGGTATTGAAAATATTTGAATTTCATTTGAAATTATTTCCAATTCAGAAACTTTATGCAACTCAATGATTTTCACGAGCGAAGATAAAATGACTTCTTCAAAACATATGAAATATGAGTTGGGAGTTTCAAACAATTAAATTCAAAGTTCTTTTGAATTTATTTTCAATTGGAGTTATTTGAGTTTTATTCAAATTTTTTTCTCCAAAAATAAAATATCTGAAATTAGGGTAACATGATTCCCTACATCAAAAATTGGAGAGAAATAAATTTTAATTAATTTTGGTATTTTTAAAATGATTTTTACTGGATTTTACTAGGGCAGAAGCACTCTTTGCTTTATTTGAATTTGTGTGTATTTTATTTGGCTATAGAAATATGTTCATGTCGTATAAAATCTTTTTTTGAAAATTTTGATATATTATATGCCTAGGTTGTATTTTTATTTTATTGGTTTTATTCTATTTAATGTCATTTTAAAAAAGTATATTCCTCGCCATTGGGCGGCCCACTGGTTGAGCCAAGGCCAAGGCCCCCGCCGCCCCCTCTCCCAAGCGCGCAAGACGCCTCGCCGCCCGCCGTGCTCACTTTGGCCTCCCTTGCCGCGTCCCTTCCCCTCCTCCAAGCAGACCGGCCCTCATTCTTTAAATACCGAGGCCCGACCCCCCTCTTTCCTCCTCTCCTCGCCGCGCCGCCCTGATCGCCGCCGCCGCCGCATCTCACCCCGCCCTTGTGCCTCTCAGTGAGCCGCCACCACCGCCACCACCTCTCTGCCGCCGCCGCGCTTTCGCGCCGTCTCCGCCCATCGCCGTCGACCCCGGAGCCGCCGCCGACCCAAGTCGCCGCCTCGCCCCTCTCGCTGGAGAACACCGTCGCCGGAGCCGCCCGAACCGCCGCCGCCGCCGGTTTATCCGCCCTGACCGGTATAAACCGCAAACCGCCCCGGTTTTCTCTTTTAGTTCGGTTTTATTATTTTAGATCGGTTTATATTTTTTTAGGTTTAGTTATTAGTTAGCGGACGTTCGTCCGTTCGTACTCGATAGCGAACGATTCCGTTCTATAGGGTTCTGAAGTGAACGTTCGTTCGATAGGATTTTTCTTTTTATTTTAGTTTTCGGCTATTGACCTATCCGTGAATATTTTCTTTACAAATCAGCCCCTGATTTTCAAACGGCTACAACTTTTCAACCGTTTATCCAAATCCAACGAAACCAACGCCCACTTCTTCGTTATGATCCCCTCTATCCATTAAAACAACTTAAACATGTTTTTGAAAGTTTTAAAATTTGAATTAGATCAGATTTGATTTCAAACTTCGTTTGATCATAACTTGAGTTTCGTAGCTCCGTTTGAGTTGATTCTTTTTGCATATCGAAGCTTTTGACCTAAACTTTCTGATAAGGCCAAATTCATAAAATTTTGGTACTGTTAGAAATTGTTTTATGTTGCAAGAGATATTTGCTTGGTTTTGATGTTTTCCGAATCGTCTTCTTCGATCTTTCCGATCTTTTGAGTGATTGCTTATATGTGGTTACTATTGCTTGCTCACGATAGATTGACCGGAGTGTGACGAGTAGAACTATTAGGAGTTTTGAGTGCGAATCATCTTCATCAACATTGTAGTCAAGTAACACTTGATCATACCTTTTTCTACTACCCAGTTTTTTTTTTGCATTAGATCAATCCTCAAACATTGCATGATTAGGATCTAATTAAATTGTGGGATGGGAAGTAGATGAGGTAGTACCTATTACCTGTTTTACTTATGAAACCTTTGGGAGTTACTTCTACGTTTGCTTATTATGCCATGCTATGCTAGTAGACGTGGATTGGGTGAGTGAATATCCATGACAGATGTGAGTTTGTTAATTAAAGGTTTATCTAAGGTGGCAACTTAAATACACATCTGGGTGGATAGAGGCACCTGGAGTTACCAGGACTTGCCTGTTTTTTTGGAAATCCCGGGGGTACCGTGTGATTTTCCTATGGACCACCACCCAGGCTCAAAGGGATCATAAGATAATTCATACTAGTAACTTCCGTGTGCAGCCACAAGCCATTATGGGCTCTGGCATAGTTGACTAAGTCATGCGAACTCTTATAGTGGTGGACTAGCAGATGTAGGGGATGTAGGTGTACCGGTCTACCCATCGTAAGGTGCTAGCGCTTCTGAAAGACTATTCTCGGTCATCCGTTTCTCAAACACCATGTAGTGCGAGAAACCAAACGGAGGCGATCGAGTCTTGTGGGGAAAAGTGCGCAAACCTCTGCAGAGTGTACAAACTAATCATGATTAGACGTGTCCCCTGTTATGGACATCTTGAGTATCTAGTACTTGATTATCCTGTTGATCTCATCATGTTACTATAATCAATGTTGTTGGGTTTTAATGAGTACTTTTAATTGGGATTGAGAATGCTGTCAACCATTCTCAATGTTCAACAACCACCATGATAGTTAAATAAAATTTATTCCTTTGCAGTAGGGAAAAATTGGCTTTACGCAAAACTGTAACCATAGAGCTTTCCACCAGCCATATATGCATGTAGTATAGCTTATTCTTTCATTACTCTCTATGTGTTACATTGCCAGCATATTCCATGTGCTGACCCGTTTTCGGGCTGCAACGTTTCATGTTGCAGACTTTTCAGACGACGAGTAAGTGGTACGTTAGGGTTACGATTTCCTATACTCAACTTTGCCGTTGGTGTTGATGGGAATCCACAACCTTGTTGCTTCCGCTATTTGGATTGAGGTAATGGTATTTACGTTACTTTATACATGTGATTTACCTCTGTTATAAATCCTCGAGTCTTGTGTGTGTCGAGATACCGATCCGAGGATGACACGTAAGTACGAGACTTGACCGTCTCGAGGTCGGTCGCTACAAGATGGTATCGAGCACATGTTGGTAGAGGGCGTGACCCTAAGCTGGCAAGCCCATAGGAAAGATTTTCTCTACTACTTCATTTTCAAAAAGATCTTTTACCTCTCTTCTCTTCTGAGCTTATTCAAATATTCCCTTTAGTGAGACTATACCCCTTTTTCCCCTTTTGACCCCTCAAAGATTCGACTGATGAGACCACTCCAAGGAGTACAAGATATCGGACAAATAAGACCATTCGGAATGATGAGGATTTTACTATACATTATGATAATGGAAATTACAACTATTGAAGGCTCTAAAGAATTTCCAGATTTGGTATGACCAAGGAAGGCTACCTTTATGGAACTTGGAAGACTATGGAAGCTGTCAATACCCGAGATCAAGGTGTGTAGGAGAAAGACCGGAACATGGAGCATAAAACTTAAGGTTTTGTCAAGAAAACCCTAAGGCAGGAGATATCAACTATGGAATGATAGCTCATGGAAATAACAAGAGTAGAAACATGGACATTCATGATGTTATCGTTCGCCTATGCTATTGTCACCACGCGGAGTTAAGCATGCAGATGCATGGAAAGATTGGATGGAGCATCTGTCAGCAAAGGATGAAGTTTTAACTTTAACTGGTGTATCACTAGGATCTGGAGTATTACATCAAGGATTTTAAGATGGACTCGCAGGAAGTTATATTTGACAAGGAAGTATTTCATGAAGAACTCAGGACCCTGAAGATGAGAGTAGCCAAGCTGCAGGAGCAAAACCTCGAGATCTGAGGAGATTAAATCAGAGTGAAGGATAGAAGGACATGGTTCGTACCAAGGATGTTGAAACCCAAAAGTT
Source organism: Aegilops speltoides (assembly GCA_021437245.1). Taxonomy (NCBI): domain Eukaryota; kingdom Viridiplantae; phylum Streptophyta; class Magnoliopsida; order Poales; family Poaceae; genus Aegilops; species Aegilops speltoides. Next base: position 17,149,658 of record CM038143.1, read on the forward strand.
TGGAATGCAACCCCAGAAATATTTAAGGATGTCATGAGAGAATTCGCGTCAACAGAGATGATCTGGCAAAAGAACTTGAGAAGGACAACCATGATCAGAAGGAGCCATCAAAGACATGACCAAGACTTGAAGAGTTTGATGACGTTGAGATCTATAGACCATTAGAAGACCCGACCCCTGTTATATATTTACGTTAGATGCGACGATTGTGAGCTGTCATTTGTTTGTTGTTTTTTTTGACAGCCACAATAAAACCTGTCGTTTCAAAACTTTTTTTTGTATTGTGTGCATCCCTCTCGATCTCTCTTATCCCACCCCAAAGCCATGGACCCAATAGAGGATGAATGGAGATGAACTCATATTTTCTGGACCAATGAGTCAATTGGAGACAGACCAATGGATTCAGAACATGGAGGATCACATGGAGAATGACTCTGTAGCCAGAGAGGATATGACCCAGCATGCTCTGGAGTGTTTTGAAAGAGGTGCTGCAACTTGGTGTAGGATGTAGCAAACCATCAATGGATGTCAAAGAGTAACCACTTGGAAGGAATTTAAGTTGACTTTGCTAAAGTCTTAGTTTGTGTCTCAGAAATTGAAGCCTTATGGAAAGGATATGAAGAAATCTAGTGCATGCAAGCTTGTGGAGAAATAGGACACAACCATAAATAAAACAAGGACGAATACCCCCATAAGCGAGGGATTACCAAAGGAGTTAGCCGAGGATTTTCAGGGAACTTCGGTTGGAGATTGTTCCCAAAGGTTTTGTCATAGCAATGGAAGTTCAGTCTACATTGTTGGGAAAGATCCGTGAAGCTCAGAAGTATGACAAAGAGATTGCTGAGATAAATGAGAGGATGGGCAAAAGAAAGGCCAAAGGTTTTCATAAGGATGAGCATGACACCTTATGGTTCGAGGACCGTGTATATGTTCCCAATAATGCAAAGATCAGGAAGTAAATACTTCAAGAGGCTCATGACTCACCCTACTCGATTCGCCCTGGAAACACCAAGAAGTATTTGTATTTGAAGGAGTGTTTCTGGTGGACTGGTATGAAGAAGGATATTGCGGAGTATGTAGTCGTAGGTGATGTATGCCGGAGAGTAAAAGCAGAGCATCAGAAGCCAGCAGGATTACTACAGCCTATGCCGATACCCGAATGGAAGCAGGATAGGATTGGCATGGATTTCACTACCGGGTTTCCCAGAACCCGAAGGTTAGTAGTTGATTCGCTTGACCAAAGTGGCTCACTTTATCTCAGTGAAAACCACCTATACAAGTGCGAAGTTGGCCAAGATATATTTGACCAGGATGTATGTCTGCATGGAGTTCCGAGGACCATCGATAGAGGAACACAGTTTACCTCAAAGTTTTGGAATCAGCTGCACCAGACTTTGGGTACTAGGCTAGAGTTCAGTACAGCCTTTCATCCGCAGACAAATGGATAGACCGAGAAAGTCAATCAGATTCTGGAGGACATGTTGAGAGCATGTGCACTAGATTATGTATCTAGTAGTGAGGATAATCTACCTTACGTAGAGTTCTCATACAACAACAGTTACCAAGCTAGTTTGAAGATGGCCCCTTTTAAAGCTTTGTATGGGAGAAGGAGCCAAACACCTTTGATGTGGGATGAAGTTGGAATCCGTCAGTTGATTGGACCAAATGTGATCAAGGATTCAGAAAAGAATGTTAAGTTGATTTGAGATAGACTGAAGGTAGCTCAGTCCAGGCAGAAGAGTTGTGCAGACTCAAAAATGCAAGGAGGAAATCTATGGAATTGGAGACAGAGCGTGTCTTCGTGCGTCCCCTCTGCGAGGAGTAAAACTATTTGGAGTCAAGGGAAAGTTAGCCCCAAGATTTGTAGAACCATACCGAGTCTTGGAGCGTATGGGAGAAGTGGCCAACAAGTTGGAGTCACCCGAAGGACTGTCAGGAGTTCATGATGTGTTTCACGTTTCCCAGTTGAAGAAGTGCCATGCAGGGATGGCCAATATTTCCCCATAAGGATGCTTGACCCTGGAAAGGATAAAGATGTTCCACGAAGTGGAGTATGGACTTCATAAGTAAGTTTTTATCTTGATGTGAGGGACATCCCACGAGGATGAAGAGATGAATCATTATTGGATATAAAGGAGGAATGATGTTGGAAATATGGATCAATAGAAATTCCATGATGAGTTTGAGTAATCACGTCTTAGTTTGGTGCCAATAGAAGGAAGGAAGACAGTACAATTGGATGGATTTAAGAATACTAGGAAGTTGGAAGTTGGAATAATGATCAGTTGCTCGATGATAAGTTCAAGGACTACAAGTGATGAGATGGGCCATAACCCGCAGGCCCCAGGACTTGCCAAGAATCAAGCACACTCTTGCTGAAGGAGAAACCCTTGGAAGAGGATATGCCTTTACCCACCAACGATTTTATAGGAGCAACGCAAAACCTGGGAGTTGTTAAGGAACGATAGATGTTTGTTTTGCTTGCAGAATCAATGGATTTATCCGAACTTAGTTCGTTGACAAGAGAAATTCTGCAATGTTTGTGAGGATGACCGAGTGTTAGAATGCGAGATTCGCTAAACCATATACAAGATAATGATTTGGGTGCGGGATGGATTGATCACCATACCGACTTACTCTTATTATTCGCCTTGCTATACGGGATGGTAAATCTGAGTGACTTACCTATAGTAGAGAGACGACGATCAAAACCTTGTTTAAACCTTAGAATGGTATAAGTATTTTCCCCTTGTACACGGCAGTTGTTGCCAACCGTAGGTTATACGGTGAGGTTCAGCCCAGACCCGTTTCCTGCAGGAGCAACCATAAATTGTTGACCACCACGAGATATCGATTGTTGTTTAGTATTGGCGCCAGACCCGTCAGCTAAGAAGACCCAGCCTCGGAATAACCGTACCAATATGAAAGGACAGAAGTATTGAGGAAAAGGTTATGCCACTACCGGTAGAGCCAGAGAAGGAAAATTTTCAGAGGATCTGAGAAGACCGACACTGTCAACATTAAGGATGGAGTATATGAGTTTTGATGGAACCGTAACAATGCTTTTAAGGGTGGTAGCACCCGAGACCCCGGAGACGATCGATGAATTTTGAGAAGACCCCCAAACCCTAACCTATTTCTTGCTAGCCTCTCCGAATCTCGAGGACGAGATTCATTTTAAGGGTGGTAGGTTTGTAACATCCCAAAATTCTAAATTTTGGAATGTTATAATAAATAGATAGTTTTGATTGATTAACTGAAAGTGAGTGAATTCGAAACTTTTTGAAAGTTCAATGAGAGGGAATAAAAGGACTTTCCAAACTTTCATTTTTTCTTTTATGATCTTCGTAAATTCAAATTCTTTTCATCACAAAACCCTGGAGAGAAGATGACATGACTTGTTCCATTTATTTAAATGACAAGGGGTATTGAAAATATTTGAATTTCATTTGAAATTATTTCCAATTCAGAAACTTTATGCAACTCAATGATTTTCACGAGCGAAGATAAAATGACTTCTTCAAAACATATGAAATATGAGTTGGGAGTTTCAAACAATTAAATTTAAAGTTCTTTTGAATTTATTTTCAATTGGAGTTATTTGAGTTTTATTCAAATTATTTCTCTCCAAAAATAAAATATACAGAAATTAGGGTAACATGATTCCCTACATCAGAAAATTGTAGAGAAATAAATTTGAATTAATTTTGGTATTTTTAAAATGACTTTTACTGGATTTTACTAGGGCAGAAGCACACTTTGCTTTATTTGAATTTGTGTGTATTTTATTTGGCTATAGAAATATGTTCATGTCGTAGAAAATCTTTTTCCAAAATTTTTGATATATTATATGCCTAGGTTGTATTTTTATTTTATTGGTTTTATTCTATTTAATGTCTACATTTTAAAAAAGTATATTCCTCGCTTGTTGGGCGGCCAGCCAAGCAGGCCAAGGCCCAATGGCCACCGCCTTCGTCCCCTCTCCCGAGCGCGCACGCCTCGCCGCCGCCGTGCTCCGCCTAGCCTCCCGTTGTTGCCTCCCTTTCCCCTCCTCCAAGCCGGACCTGCCCTCCTTCTTTAAATACCCGAGGCCCGACCCGGCCCCTTTTTTCCTCTCTCTCGCCACGCACATGAGATCGCCCGCCGCCCACGCCGCATCTCGCCACTGGCCGTGCGCCTCACCGAGCCGCCACCACCGCCACCACTCTGCCGCCCGCGCCGCTCCACCACCAAATCTCAGCCCATCGCTGATCGACCGAGCCGCCGCCCGACCCAAGTCGCCGCCTCGCCCTCTCATGGGAGAACGCCGTCGCCGAGCCGCTTGAACGCCACTGCCGCCGGTTTATCCACACGACAGTATAAACCGCAAACCGCCCCGGTTTTCTCTTTTAGTTCGGTTTTATTATTTTAGATCGGTTTATAATTTTTTAGGTTTACTTATTAGTTAGCGGACGTTCGTCCGTTCGTACTCGATAGCGAACGATTTCGTTCTATAGGGTTCTGTAGTGAACGTTCGTTCGATAGGATTTTTCTTTTTATTTTAGTTTTCGGCCAGGGACCTATCCGTGAATATTTTCTTTACAGATCAGCCCCTGATTTTCAAACGGCTACAACTTTTCAACCGTTTATCCAAATCCAACGAAACCAACGCCCACTTCTTCGTTATGATCCCCTCTATCCAGTAAAACAACTTAAACATGTTTTTGAAAGTTTTAAAATTTGAATTAGATCAGATTTGAATTCAAATTTCGTTTGATCATAACTTGAGTTTCGTAGCTCCGTTTGAGTTGATTCTTTTTGCATATCGAAGCTTTTGACCTAAACTTTCTGATAAGGCCAAATTCATATAATTTTGGTACTGTTAGATATTGTTTTATGTTGCAAGAGATATTTGCTTGGTTTTGATGTTTTCCGAATCGTCTTCTTCGATCTTTCCGATCTTTTGAGTGATTGCTTATGTGTGGTTACTATTGCTTGCTCATGATAGATTGACCAGAGTGTGACGAGTAGAACTATCAGGAGTTTTGAGTGCGAATCATCTTCATCAACATTGCAGGCAAGTAACACTTGATCATACCTTTTTCTACTACCCAGTTCTTTTTGCATTAGATCAATCCTCAAACATTGCATGATTAGGATCTAATTAAATTGTGGGATGGGAAGTAGATGAGGTAGTACCTATTACCTGTTTTACTTATGAAACCTTTGGGAGTTACTTCTCGTTTGCTTATTATGCCATGCTATGCTAGTAGGCGTGGATTGGGTGAGTGAATATCCATGCGGATGTGAGTTTGTTAATTAAAGGTTTATCTAAGGTGGCAACTTAAATACACATCTGGGTGGATTGAGGCACTGGAGTTACCAGACTTGCCTGTTTTTGGAAATCCGGGGTGCAGTGTGATTTTCCTATGGACCGCCACCCAGGCTCAAAGGGATCATAAGATAATTCATACTAGTAACTTCCGTGTGCAGCCACAAGCCATTATGGGCTCTGGCATAGTTGACTAAGCCGTGCGAACTCTTATAGTGGTGGACTAGCAGATGTAGGGGATGTAGGTGTACCGGTCTACCCATCATAAGGTGCTAGCGCTTCTGAAAGACTATGTCTCGGTCTTCCGTTTCTCAAACACCATGTAGTGCGAGAAACCAAACGGAGGCGATCGAGTCTTGTGGGGAAAAGTGCGCAAACCTCTGCAGAGTGTACAAACTAATCATGATTAGCCGTGTCCCCGGTTATGGACATCTTGAGTATCTAGTACTTGATTATCCTGTTGATCTCATCATGTTACTATAATCAATGTTGTTGGGTTTTAATGAGTACTTTTAATTGGGATTGAGAATGCTGTCAACCATTCTCAATGTTCAACAACCACCATGATAGTTAAATAAAATTTATTCCTTTGCAGTAGGGAAAAATTGGCTTTACGCAAAACTGTAACCATAGAGCTTTCCACCAACCATGTATGCATGTAGTATAGCTTATTCTTTCATTACTCTCTATGTGTTACATTGCCAGCATATTCCATGTGCTGACCCGTTTTCGGGCTGCAACGTTTCATGTTGCAGACTTTTCAGACGATGAGTAAGTGGTACGTTAGGGTTACGATTTCCTATACTCAACTTTGCCGTTGGTGTTGATGGGAATCCACAACCTTGTTGCTTCCGCTATTTGGATTGAGGTAATGGTATTTATGTTACTTTATACATGTCGTTTACCTCTGTTATAAATCCTCGAGTACTGTGTGTGTCAGCATACCGATCCAGGGATGACACGTAAGCATAGAGACTTGACCGTCTGAGGTCTGGTCGCTACAGTAGACCTACGAGGTTCAGTTGAAACTTGATCTGAAGTTTCATGATCTTTATCATTAGCTTCCTCACTAATTGGTGTAATTGTCACAGGAACCGGTTCTTGTGATGAACTACTTTCCAATAAGGGAGTAGATATAGTTATCTCATCAAGTTCTACTTTCCTCCCACTCACTTCTTTCGAGAGAAACTACTTCTCTAGAAAGGATCCATTCTTAGCAACGAATGTCTTGCCTTCGGATCTGTGATAGAAGGTGTACCCAACAGTCTCTTTTGGGTATCCTATGAAGACACATTTCTCCGATTTGAGTTTGAGCTTATCTGGTTGAAGTTTCTTCACATAAGCATCGCAGCCCCAAACTTTAAGAATCGAAAACTTTGGTTTCTTGCCAAACCACAGTTCATAAGGCGTCGTCTCAACGGATTTTGATGGTGCCCTATTTAACGTGAATGCGGCCGTCTCTAAAGCATAACCCCAAAACGATAGCGGTATATTAGTAAGAGACATCATAGATCGCACCATATCAAGTAAAGTACAATCACGACGTTCGGACACACCATTTCGTTGTGGTGTTCCAGGTGGCGTCAGTTGCGAAACTATTCCACATTGTTTCAAGTGTAGGCCAAACTCGTAACTCAAATATTCACCTCCACGATCAGATCGTAGAAACTTTATTTTCTTGTTACGATGATTTTCCACTTCACTCTGAAATTCTTTGAACTTTTCAAATGTTTCAGACTTGTGTTTCATCAAGTAGATATACCCATATCTGCTCAAATCATCTGTGAAGGTGAGAAAATAAAGATACCCGCCGCGAGCCTCAACATTCATTGGACCACAAACATCAGTATGTATGATTTCCAACAAATCAGTTGCTCGCTCCATAGTTCCGGAGAACGGCGTTTTAGTCATCTTGCCCATGAGGCACGGGTCGCAAGTACCAAGTGATTCATAATCAAGTGATTCCAAAAGCCCATCAGTATGGAGTTTCTTCATGCGCTTTACACCGATATGACCCAAATGGCAGTGCGCACAAATAAGTTGCACTATCGTTATCAACTCTGCATCTTTTTGGTTTCAACACTATGAATATGTGTATCACTACTATCGAGATTCAGTAAAAATAGACCACTCTTCAAGGGTGCATGACCATAAGAGATATTACTCATATAAATAGAACAACCATTATTGTCTGATTTAAATGAATAACCGTCTCGCATCAAACAAGATCCAGATATAATTTTCATGCTCAACGCTGGCACCAAATAACAATTATTTAGGTCTAAAACTAATCCCGAAGGTAGATGTAGAGGTAGCGTGCCGACCGCGATCACATCAACTTTGGAACCGTTTCGCACAAGATCGTCACCTCGTCCTTGGCTAGTGCTCGCTTATTACGTAGTCCTGTTTGAGTTGCAAATATTAGCAACAGAACCAATATCAAATACCCAGTGCTACTACGAGCTCTAGTTAGGTACACATCAATAACATGTATATCACATATACCTTTGTTTACTTTGCCATCCTTCTTATCCGCCAAATACTTGGGAAGTTCCGCTTCAAATGACGAGTCGCTTGCGGTAGAAACACTCGATTTCAGGCTTAGGTCCAGACTTGGGTTTCTTCTCTTGAGCAGCAACTTGCTTGCTGTTCTTCTTGAAGTTCCTTCTTCTTCCCTTTGCCCTTTTCTTGAAACTAGTGGTCTTGTTGACCATCAACACTTGATGCTCCTTCTTGATTTCTACCTCCGCAGCTTTCGGCATTGCGAAGAGCTCGGGAATAGTCTTGTTCATCCCTTGCATATTATAGTTCATCACAATGCTCTTGTAGCTTGGTGGCGTGATTGGAGAATTCATCAATGGCGCTATCATCCGGAAGATTAACTCCCGGATGAATCAAGTGATTATTATACCCGGACATTTTGAGTATATGCTCACTTGTGAACTATTCTCCTCCATCTTGCGGTTGTAGAACTTATTGGAGACTTCATATCTCTCAATCCGGGCATTTGCTTGAAATATTAACTTCAACTCCTGGAACATCTCATATGCTCCATGACGTTCAAAACATCGTTGAAGGCCCGGTTCTAAGCCGTAGAGCATGGCACACTATACTATAGAGTAGTCATCAGCTTTGCTCTGCCAGACGTTCTTAACGTTGTCAGTTGCATCAGTAGCAGGCCTGGCACCCAGCGGTGCTTCCAGGACATAACTTTTCTGTTCAGCAATGAGGATAATCCTCAGGTTACGGACCCAGTCCGTGTAATTGCTACCATCATCTTTCAACTTTGTTTTCTCAAGGAACACATTAAAATTCAACGAAACAACAACACGAGCCATCTATCTACAAACAAACATAGACAAGCGAAATACTATCAGGTACTAAGTTCATGATAAATTTAAGTTCAATTAATCATATTACTTAAGAACTCCCACTTAGACAGACATCTCTCTAGTCATCTAAGTGATTACGTGATCCAAATCAACTAAACCACGACCGATCATCACGTGAGATGGAGTAGTTTTCAATGGTGAACATCACTATGTTGATCATATCTACTATATGATTCACGCTCGACCTTTCGATCTCCATGTTCTAAGGCCATATCTGCATATGCTAGGCTCGTCAAGTATAACCTGAGTATTCCGCGTGTGCAAAACTGGCTTGCACCCGTTGTAGATGGACGTAGAGCTTATCACACCCGATCATCACGTGGTGTCTGGGCACGACGAACTTTGGCAATGGTGCATACTCAGGGAGAACACTTCTTGATAATTTTAGTGAGAGATCATCTTAAAATGCTACCGTCAATCAAAGCAAGATAAGATGCATAAAGGATAAACATCACATGCAAACAATATAAGTGATATGATATGGCCATCATCATCTTGTGCTTGTGATCTCCATCTCCAAGCACCGTCGTGATCACCATAAATCACCGGTAGCGACACCTTGATCTCCATCGTAGCATCTTTGTCGTTTCGCCATCTATTGCTTCTCGACTATCGCTACCGCTTAGTGATAAAGTAAAGCAATTATAGGGCATTTGCATTTCATACAATAAAGCGACAACCATATGGCTCTGCCGATTGCCGATAACCGGTTACAAAACATGATCATCTCATACAATAAAATATAGCATCACGTCTTGGCCATATCACATCACAACATGCCCTGCAAAAACAAGTTAGACGTCCTCTACTTTGTTGTTGCAAGTTTTCCGTGGCTGCTACGGGCTGAGCAAGAATCGTTCTTACCTACACATCAAAAACCACAACAATAGTTCGTCAAGTTGGTGTTGTTTTAACCTTCGCAAGGACCGGGCGTAGCCACACTCGATTAAGCTAAAGTGAGAGAGACAGACACCCGCCAGCCACCTTTAAGCACGAGTGCTCATAACGGTGGAACCAGTCTCGCGTAAGCGTACGCATAATGTCGGTCCGGGCCGCTTCATCTCACAATACAGCCGAACCAAAGTATGACATGCTGGTAAGCAGTATGACTTGTATTGCCCACAACTTACTTGTGTTCTACTCGTGCATATAACATCAACGCATAAAACTAGGCTCGGATGCCACTATTGGGGAACATAGTAATTTCAAAAAATTTCCTACGCACACGCAAGATCATGGTGATGGCATAGCAACGAGAGGGGAGAGTGTTAGTCCCGTACGCCCTCGTGAGACCGTAAGCGGGCGTTAGCACAACGCGGTTGATGTAGTCGACGCCTTCACGATCCGACCGATCCAAGCTTGAACGACGGGGCCTCCGAGTTCAAGACACGTTCAGCTCGATGGCGATCTCCGGCCTCGATCCGGCCGAGCTCCGGAGATGAGTTACTGTCGACCTGACGGCGTGCAGGACGATGATGATGTTCTTCGGCGCAGGCTTCGCCTAAACTCATGACGATATGGTGAGGTGGAATATGGTGGAGGGGGCACCGACACGGCTAAGGAATGATCCATAGATCAACTTGTGTGTCTTTGGGGTGCCCCGCCCAAAGATATAAAGGAGCTGGGGAGGAGGCGGCCGGCCAAGGAGGCGCGCCAGGGGGAGTCCTACTCCCACGGGAGTAGGACTCCTTCTTTCCAAGTAGGAGTAGGAGAAGGGGGAAAGAGGAGGAAGAGGGAAGGAAGGGGGGGGGCGCCGCCTTCCCTTGTCCTATTCGGACTAGGAGGGGGAGGGGCGCGCGGCCCCCTCCTGGATCCTTCCCTCTTCTCCCTCGTGGCCCATGTAGGTGAAGGAAATATGCCCTAGAGGAAATAATAAAGTTATTATTTATTTCCTCATATCATGATAAATGTTTATTATTCATGCTAGAATTGTATTAACCGGAAACATGATACATGTGTGAATACATAGACAAACATATAGTCACTAGTATGCCTCTACTTGACTAGCTCATTAATTAAAGATGGTTATGTTTCCTAACCATAGACATGTGTTGTCATTTGATTAATGGGATCACATCATTAGGAGAATGATGTGATGGACATGACCCATTCCGTTAGCCTAGCACTTGATCGTTTAGTATACTGCTATTGCTTTCTTCATGACTTATGCAAAGTTCCTGCAACTATGAGATTGTGCAACTCCCGTTTACCGGAGGAACACTTTGTGTGCTACCAAACGTCACAACGTAACTGGGTGATTATAAAGGTGCTCTATAGGTGTCTCCGAAGGTACATGTTGGGTTGGCATAATTCGAGATTAGGTTTAGTCACTCTGATTGTCGGAGAGGTATGTCTGGGACCTCTCTGTAATACTCATCACCTAAGCCTTGCAAGCATTGTAACTAAAGCATAACCCCAAAACGATAGCGGAGTCAATAATCTAGATTACATAGTAATGATTCTAACACCCATGGAGTCTTGGTGATGATCATGTTTTGCTCGTGAGAGAGGCTTAGTCAACGGGTCTGCAACATTCAGATCTGTATGTATCTTGCAAATCTATATGTCTCCCACTTGGACTTGGTCCCGAATGGAATTGCAGCGTCTCTTGATGTGCTTGGTCCTCTTCTGAAATCTGAATTCCTTTGCAAGGCAATTGCACCAGTATTGTCATAGAAGATTTTCATTGGTCCCGATGCACTAGGTATGACACCTAGATCGGAAATGAACTCCTTCATCCAGACTCCTTCATTTGCTGCTTCCGAAGCAACTATGTACTCCGCTTCACATGTAGATCCCGCCACGACGCTTTGTTTAGAACTGCACCAACTTACAGCTCCACCGTTTAATAAAAACACGTATCCGGTTTGCGATTTAGAATCGTCCGGATCAGTGTCAAAGCTTGCATTGACGTAACCATTTACGACTAGCTCTTTGTCACCTCCATATCGAGAAACATATCCTTAGTCCTTTTAGGTATTTCGGGATGTTCTTGACCGCTGTCCGATGATCCACTCCTAGATTACTTTGGTACCTTCCTGCCAAGCTTATTGCTAAGCATCGTCGTGTCGGTACACAACATTGCATACATGATAGAGCCTATGGCTGAAGCATAGGGAACATTTTTCATTTTCTCTCTATCTTCTGCTGTGGTCGGGCATTGAGTTTGACTCAACTTCACACCTTGTAGCACAGGCAGGAATCCTTTCAAGAATGCAGTCTTGACATCCATTTGCCAAATTTCATAATTATGAAATGCAGCAATGGCTAACATGATTCGGACAGACTTAAGCATCGCTACGGGTGAGAAAGTCTCATCGTAGTCAACCCCTTGAACTTGTCGAAAACCTTTTGCAACAAGTCGAGCTTTATAGACAGTTACATTACCATCAGCGTCAGTCTTCTTCTTAAAGATCCATTTATTCTCAATGGCATTCCGATCATCGGGCAAGTCAACCAAAGTCCACACTTTGTTTTCATACATGGATCCCATCTCAGATTTCATGGCCTCTAGCCATTTTGCGGAATCTGGGCTCATCATTGCTTCCTCATAGTTTGTAGGTTCATCATGGTCAAGTAACATGACTTCTAGAATAGGATTACCGTACCACTCTGGTGCGGATCTTACTCTGGTAGACCTACGAGGTTCAGTAGAAACTTGATCTGAAGTTTCATGATCTTTATCATTAGCTTCCTCACTAATTGGTGTGGTTGTCACAGGAACCGGTTCTCGTGATGAACTACTTTCCAATAAGGGAGTAGATATAGTTATCTCATCAAGTTCTACTTTCCTCCCACTCACTTCTTTCGAGAGAAACTCCTTCTCTAGAAAGGATCCATTCTTAGCAACGAATTTCTTGCCTTCGGATCTGTGATAGAAGGTGTACGCAAAAGTCTCTTTTGGGTATCCTATGAAGACACATTTCTCCGATTTGGGTTCGAGCTTATCTGGTTGAAGTTTCTTCACATAAGCATCGCAGCCCAAAACTTTAAGAAATGACAACTTTGGTTTCTTGCCAAACCACAGTTCATAAGGCGTCGTCTCAACGGATTTTGATGGTGCCCTATTTAACGTGAATGTGGCCGTCTCTAAAGCATAACCCCAAAACGATAGCGGTAAATCAGTAAGAGACATCATAGATCGCACCATATCAAGTAAAGTACGATTACGACGTTCGGACACACCATTTCGTTGTGGTGTTCCAAGTGGCGTCAGTTGCGAAACTATTCCACATTGTTTCAAGTCTAGGCCAAACTCGTAACTCAAATATTCACCTCCACAATCAGATCGTAGAAACTTTATTTTCTTGTTACGATGATTTTCCACTTCACTCTGAAATTCTTTGAACTTTTCAAATGTTTCAGACTTGTGTTTCATCAAGTAGATATACCCATATCTCCTCAAATCATCTATGAAGGTGAGAAAATAACGATACCCGCCGCGAGCCTCAACATTCATTGGACCATAAACATCAGTATGTATGATTTCCAACAAATCAGTTGCTCGCTCCATAGTTCCGGAGAACGTTGTTTTAGTCATCTTGCCCATGAGGCACGGTTCGCAAGTACCAAGTGATTCATAATCAAGTGATTCCAAAAGCCCATCAGTATGGAGTTTCTTCATGCGCTTTACACCGATATGACCCAAACGGCAGTGCCACAAATAAGTTGCACTATCGTTATCAACTCTGCATCTTTTCGTTTCAACACTATGAATATGTGTATCACTACTATCGAGATTCAGTAAAAAGAGACCACTCTTCAAGGGTGCATGACCATAAAAGATATTACTCATATAAATAGAACAACCATTATTCTCCGATTTAAATGAATAACCGTCTCGCATCAAACAAGATCCAGATATAATGTTCATGCTCAACGCTGGCACCAAATAACAATTATTTAGGTCTAAAACTAATCCCGAAGGTAGATGTAGAGGTAGCGTGCCGACCGCGATCACATCGACTTTGGAACCTTTTCCCACGCGCATCGTCACCTCGTCCTTGGCCAATGCTCGCTTATTCCGTAGTCCCTGTTTCGAGTTGCAAATATTAGCAGCAGAACCAGTATCAAATACCAGTGCTACTACGAGCTCTAGTTAGGTACACATCAATAACATGTATATCACATATACCTTTGTTTACTTTGCCATCCTTCTTATCCGCCAAATACTTGGGGCAGTTCCGCTTCGGTGACGATGCGCTTAAAGTAGAAGCACTCGATTTGAGGCTTAGGTCCAGACTTGGGTTTCTTCTCTTGAGCAGCAACTTGCTTGCTGTTCTTCTTGAAGTTCCCTTCTTTTCCCTTTGCCCTTTTCTTGAAACTAGTGGTCTTGTTGACCATCAACACTTGATGCTCCTTCTTGATTTCTACCTCCGCAGCTTTCAAAGCATTGTGAAGAGCTCGGGAATAGTCTTGTTCATCCCTTGCATATTATAGTTCATCACAAAGCTCTTGTAGCTTGGTGGCGATGATTGGAGAATTACATCAATGACACTATCATCGGAAGATTAACTCCCAGTTGAATCAAGTGATTATTATACCCGGACATTTTGAGTATATGCTCTTGTGAACTAACTATTCCTCCATCTTGCAGCTGTAGAACTTATTGGAGACTTCATATCTCTCAATCCGGGCATTTGCTTGAAATATTGACTTCAACTCCCGCTATTGGGGAACGTCGTAATCGTACTTTACTTGATATGGTGCGATCTATGATGTCTCTTACTGATTTACCGCTATCGTTTTGGGGTTATGCTTTAGAAACGGCCGCATTCACGTTAAATAGGGCACCATCAAAATCCGTTGAGACGACGCCTTATGAACTGTGGTTTGGCAAGAAACCAAAGTTGTCGTTTCTTAAAGTTTGGGGCTGCGATGGTTATGTGAAGAAACTTCAACCAGATAAGCTCGAACCCAAATCGGAGAAATGTGTCTTCATAGGATACCCAAAAGAGATTGTTGGGTACACCTTCTATCACAGATCCGAAGGCAAGACATTCGTTGCTTAGAGTGGATCCTTTCTAGAGAAGGAGTTTCTCTCGAAAGAAGTGAGTGGGAGGAAAGTAGAACTTGATGAGATAACTATATCTACTCCCTTATTGGAAAGTAGTTCATCACGAGAACCGGTTCCTGTGACAACTACACCTATTAGTGAGGAAGCTAATGATAAATATCATGAAACTTCAGATCAAGTTTCTACTGAACCTCGTAGGTCTACCAGAGTGGTATGGTAATCCTATTCTGGAAGTCATGTTACTTGACCATGATGAACCTACGAACTATGAGGAAGCGATGATGAGCCCAGATTCCGCAAAATGGCTAGAGGCCATGAAATCTGAGATGGGATCCATGTATGAAAACAAAGTGTGGACTTTGGTTGACTTGTCCGATGATCGGCAAGCCATTGAGAATAAATGGATCTTTAAGAAGAAGACTGACGCTGATGGTAATGTAAGTGTCTATAAATCTCGACTTGTTGCAAAAGGTTTTCGACAAGTTCAAGGGGTTGAGTACGATGAGACTTTCTCACCCTTAGTGATGCTTAAGTCTGTCTGAATCATGTTAGCCATTGCTGCATTTCATAATTATGAAATTTGGCAAATGGATGTCAAGACTGCATTCTTGAATGGATTTCTAGAAGAAGAGTTGTATATGATGCAGGCGGAAGGTTTTGTTGATCCAAAAGGTGCTAACAAAGTGTGCAAGCTCCAGCGTTCCATTTATGGACTGGTGCAAGCATCTCGGAGTTGGAATAAATGCTTTGATAGTGTGATCAAAGCATATGGTTTTATCTGAGACTTTTGGAGAAGCTTTGTATTTACAAGAAAGTGAGTGGGAGCTCAGTAGCATTTCTAATTTTATATGTAGATGACATATTATTAATTGGAAATGATATAGAATTTTGGATAGCATAAAGGGATACTTGAATAAAAGTTTTTCAATGAAAGACCTCGGTGAAGCTGCTTACATATTGGGCATCAAGATCTATAGAGATAGATCAAGGCGCTTAATAGGAGTTTCACAAAGCACATACCTTGACAAGATTTTGAAAAAATTCAAAATGGATCGAGCAAAGAAAGGATTCACTGCTGTGCTACAAGGTGTGAAGTTGAGTCAAACTCAATGCCCGACCACAGCAGAAGATAGAGAAAATGAAAAATGTTCCTATGCTTCAGCCATAGGCTCTATCATGTATGCAATCTTGTGTACCGGACTGACGTATGCTTAGCAATAAGCTTGGTAGGAAGGTGCCAAAGTAATCTAGGAGTGGATCATGGACAGCGGTCAAGAACATCTGAAATACGAAAAGGACTAAGGATATGTTTCTCGTATATGGAGGTGACAAAGAGCTAGTCGTAAATGGTTACGTCGATGCAAGCTTTGACAGCGATCCGGACGATTCTAAATCGCAAACCGGATCGTGTTTTATTAAGCGGTGGAGCTGTAAGTTGGTGCAGTTCTAAACAAAGCGTCGTGGCGGGATCTACATGTGAAGCGGAGTACATAGCTGCTTCGAAGCAGCAAATGAAGGAGTCGAGGATGAAGGAGTTCATTTCGATCTAGGTGTCATACCTAGTGCATCGGGACCAATGAAAATCTTCGTGACAATCTTGGTGCAATTGCCTTGGCAAAGGAATCCAGATTTCACAAGAGGACCAAGCACATCAAGAGGCGCTTCAATTCCATTCGGGACCAAGTCCAAGTGGGAGACATAGAGATTTGCAAGATACATATGGATCTGAATGTTGCGAACCGTTGACTAAGCCTCTCTCACGAGCAAAACATGATCAGCACCAAGACTCCATGGGTATTAGAATCATTACTATGTAATCTAGATTATTGACTCTAGTGCAAGTGGGAGGCTGAAGGAAATATGCCCTAGAGGCAATAATAAAGTTATTATTTATTTCCTCATATCATGATAAATGTTTATTATTCATGCTAGAATTGTATTAACGAAAATATGATACATGTGTGAATACATATACAAACATATAGTCACTAGTATGCCTCTACTTGACTAGCTCATTAATCAAAGATGGTTATGTTTCCTAACCATAGACATGTGTTGTCATTTGATTAATGGGATCACATCATTAGGAGAATGATGTGATTGACATGACCCATTCCGTTAGCCTAGCACTTGATCGTTTAGTATACTGCTATTGCTTTCTTAATGACTTATACAAAGTTCCTGCAACTATGAGATTGTGCAACTCCGTTTACGGAGGAACACTTTGTGTGCTACCAAAGCGTCACAGCATGGCTGGGTGATTATAATGGTGCTCTACAGGTGTCTCCGAAGGTACATGTTGGGTTGGCATAATTCGAGATTAGGTTTTGTCCTCCGATTGTCGGAGAGGTATCTCTGGGCCCTCTCGGTAATACTCATCACCTAAGCCTTGCAAGCATTGTAACTAATGAGTTGGTTATGAGATGATGTATTATGGAGCGAGTAAAGAGACTTGCGAAGCGAGATTGAACTAGGTATTGGATACCGACGATCAAATCTCGAGGCAAGTAACATACCGATGACAAAGGAACAACGTATGTTGTTATGCGGTTTGACCGATAAAGATCTTCGTAGAATATGTAGGAACCAATATGGGCATCCAGGTCCGCTATTGGTTATTGACCGAGAATGGTTCTAGGTCATGTCTACATAGTTCTCGAACCGTAGGGTCCGCACGCTTAATGTTACGTTGCGGTTTTATTATGAGTTTATAAGTTTTGATGTACGAAGTTTGTTCGAGTCCGGATGTGATCACGGACATGACGAGGAGTCTCGAAATGGTCGAGACATAAAGATTGATATATTGGAAGCCTATGTTTGGACATCGGAATGGTTCGGGTGAAATCGGCATTTTAGAAATCACGGAGGTTACTGGAACCCCGGGGTTATTGGGCCTACATGGGCCACGAGGGAGAAGAGGAAGGAGAGCAGGGAGGGGGCGCGCCTCCCCTCCTAGTCCGAATAGGACAAGGGAAGGGCGGCGCCTCCGTTCCTTCCCTCTTCCTCCTCTTTCCCCTTCTCCTACTCCTACTTGGAAATAAGGAGTCCTACTCGGTGGGAGTAGGACTCCCCCCTGGCGCGCCCTCCTTGGCGGCCGCCTCCTCCCCCCAGCTCCTTTATATCACGGGGCTGGGGCACCCCAAAGACACACAAGTTGATCTACGGATCGTTCCTTAGCCGTGTCGGTGCCCCCTCCACCATATTCCACCTCGGTCATATCGTCGCGGAGTTTAGGCGAAGCCTGCGCTGATAGAACATCATCAGCGTCACTGCGCCGTCGTCTTGTGGAACTCATCCGAGCTGGGCTGGATCGGAGGCGGAGATCGTCATCGAGCTGAGCGTGTGCTGAACTCGGAGGCCCGTGACGTTCGGAGCTTGGATCGGTCGGATCGTGAAGGCGTCGACTACATCAACGCGTTGTGCTAACGCTTCGCTTACGGTCTCACGAGTGCGTGGGCGAACACTCTCCCTCTCGTTGCTATGCCATCACCATGATCTTGCGTGTGCATAGAAATTATTTTAAATTACTACGTTCCCCAACAGTGGTATCAGAGCCTAGGTTTTATGCGTTGATATTATATGCACGAGTAGAACAAAAGTGAGTTATGGGCGATACAAGTCATCTTGCTTACCAAAGCATGTCATACTTTGGTTGGCGGTATTGTGAGATGAAGCGGCCGGACCGACATTAGCGCCAGACGCTCACGCGAGACTGGTTTCACCGTTCGAGCACTTTCGTGCTTAAAGGTGGCTGGCGGGTGTCTGTCTCTCTCACTTTAGCTAAATCGAGTGTGGCTCGCCCGGTCCTTGCGAAGGTTAAAACAACACCAACTTGCGAACTATCGTTGTGGTTTTTGATGCGTAGGTAAAACGGTTCTTGCTCAGCCTGTAGCAGCCACGTAAAACTTGCAACAACAAAGTAGAGGACGTCTAACTTGTTTTTGCAGGGCATGTTGTGATGTGATATGGCCAAGGCGTGATGCTATATTTTATTGTATGAGATGATCATGTTTTGTAACGAAGTTATCGGCGGTGGCGAGGAGCCATATGGTTGTCGCTTTATTGTATGAAATGCAAGCATACTGTAATTGCTTTACTTTATCACTAAGCGGTAGCGATAGTCGTAGAAGCAATAGATGGCGTAAACAACAACGATGCTACGATAGAGATCAAGGTGTTGCGCGGTGGCGATGGTGATCACGACGGTGCCGGAGATGGAGATCACAAGCACAAGATGATGATGGCCATATCATATCACTTATATTGATTGCATGTGATGTTTATCCTTTATGCATCTTATCTTGCTTTGATTGACGGTAGCATTTTAAGATGATCTCTCACTAAAATTATCAAGAAGTGTTCTCCCTAAGTATGCACCGTTGCCAAAGTTCGTCGTGCCCAGACACCACGTGATGATCGGGTGTGATAAGCTCTACGTCCATCTACAATGGGTGCAAGCCAGTTTTGCACATGCGGAATACTCAGGTTATACTTGACGAGCCTAGCATATGCAGATATGGCCTCGGAACACGGAGACCGAAAGGTCGAGCATGAATCAGATAGTAGATATGATTAACATAGTGATGTTCACCATTGAAAACTACTCCATCTCACGTGATGATCGGTCGTGGTTTAGTTGATTTGGATCACGTAATCACTTAGATGACTAGAGTGATGTCTGTCTAAGTGGGAGTTCTTAAGTAATATGATTAATTGAACTTAAATTTATCATCAACTTAGTACCTGATAGTATTTTGCTTGTCTATGTTTGTTTGTAGATAGATGGCTCGTGCTGTTGTTCCGTTGAATTTTAATGAGTTCCTTGAGAAAGCAAAGTTGAAAGATGATGGTAGCAATTACACAGACTAGGTCCGTAACATGAGGATTATCCTCATTGCTGCACAGAAAAGTTACGTCCTGCAAGCGCCGCTGGGTGCCGAACTGCTTGGCGATGCAACCAGCGATGTTAAGAACGTCTGGCGAGCAAAGCGATGACTACTCTATAGTTCGATGTGCCATGCTCTACGGCTTAGAACCGGGCCTTCAACGGCGTTTTGAGCGTCATGGAGCATATGAGATGTTCGGAGTTGAATTTAATATTTTAAGCAAATGCCCGGATTGAGAGATATGAAGTCTCCAATAAGTTCTACTGACCGCAAGATGGAGGAGAATAGTTACGCGGTGAGCATATACTCAAAATGTGCAGGTATAATAATCACTTGATTCAAGCTGGGAGTTAATCTTCCGGATGATAGCGTCATTGATGAAATTCTCCAATCACGCCACCAAGCTACAAGAGCTTTGTGATGAACTATAATATGCAAGGGATGAACAAGACTATTCGAGCTCTTCGCAATCTTTGAAAGCAGCGGAGGTAGAAATCAGAAGGAGCATCAAGTGTTGATGGTCAACAAGACCACTAGTTTCAAGAAAAGGGCAAAGGGAAGAAGAAGGAACTTCAAGAAGAACAGCAAGCAAGTTGCTGCTCAAGAGAAGAAACCCAAGTCTGGACCTAAGCACTGGCCGAGTGCTTCTCTGCAAGCGGTAGTCCTTTGGAAGCGGAACTGCCCCAAGTATTTGGCGGACAAGTAGGATGGCAAAGTTAACAAAGGTATATGTGATATACATGTTATTGATGTGTACCTAACTAGAGCTCGTAGTAGCACTGGGTATTTGATCTGGTTACATTGCTAATATTTGCAACTCAAAGCAGGGACTACGGAATAGCGAGCATCGCCAGGGCGAGGTGACGATGCTGGCGTGGGAAAGCGGTTCCAAATTCGATGTGATCGCGGTCGACACGCTACCTCTACATCTACCTTGGGATTAGTTTTAGACCTAAATAATTGTTATTTGGTGCGGCGTTGAGCATGAACATTATATCTGGATCTTGTTTGATGCGAGGCGGTTATTCATTTAAATCGAGAGAATAATGGTTGTTCTATTTATATGAGTAATATCTTTTATGGTCATGCACCCTTGAAGAATGGTCTATTTTTACTGAATCTCGATAGTAGTGATACACATATTCATAGTGTTGAAACCAAAAGATGCAGAGTTGATAATGATAGTGCAACTTATTTGTGGCACTGCCGTTTGGGTCATATCAGTGTAAAGCGCATGAAGAAACTACATACTGATGGTTTTTGGAATCACTTGATTATGAATCACTTGGTACTTGCGAACCGTGCCTCATGGGCAAGATGACTAAAACGCAGTTCTCCAGAACTATGGAGCGAGCAACTGATTTGTTGGAACTCATACATACTGATGTTTGTGGTCCAATGAATGTTGAGGCTCGCGGCGGGTATCGTTATTTTCTCACCTTCACAGATGATTTGAGGAGATATGGGTATATCTACTTGATGAAACACAAGTCTGAAACATTTGAAAAGTTCAAAGAATTTCAGAGTGAAGTGGAAAATCATCGTAACAAGAAAATAAAGTTTCTACGATCTGATCGTGGAGGTGAATATTTGAGTTATGAGTTTGGCCTACACTTGAAACAATGTGGAATAGTTTCTCAACTGACGCCACCTAGAACACCACAACGAAATGGTGTGTCCGAACGTCGTAATCATACTTTACTTGATATGGTGCGATCTATGATGTCTCTTACTGATTTACCGCTATCGTTTTGGGGTTATGCTTTAGAGACGGCCGCATTCACGTTAAATAGGGCACCATCAAAATCCGTTGAGACGACGCCTTATGAACTGTGGTTTGGCAAGAAACCAAAGTTGTCGTTTCGAAAGTTTGGGGCTGCGATGCTTATGTGAAGAAACTTCAACCGGATAAGCTCGAACCCAAATCGAGAATGTGTCTTCACAGGATACCCAAAAGAGACTGTTGGGTACACCTTCTATCACAGATCCGAAGGCAAGACATTCGTTGCTAAGAATGGATCCTTTCTAGAGAAGGAGTTTCTCTCGAAAGAAGTGAGTGGGAGGAAAGTAGGACTTGATGAGATAACTATATCTACTCCCTTATTGGAAAGTAGTTCATCACGAGAACCGGTTCCTGTGACAACTACACCAATTAGTGAGGAAGCTAATGATAAAGATCATGACACTTCAGATCAAGTTTCAACTGAACCTCGTGGGTCTACGAGTAAGATCCGCACGAGTGGTGCGGTAATCCTATTCGGAAGTCATGTTACTTGACCATGATGAACCCTCGAACTATGAGGAAGCGATGATGAGCCCAGATTCGCAAAATGGCTAGAGGCCATGAAATCGAGATGGGATCCATGTATGAAAACAAAGTGTGGACTTTGGTTGACTTGCCCGATGATCGGCAAGCCATTGAGAATAAATGGATCTTTAAGAAGAAGACTGACGCAGATGGTAATGTAACTGTCTATAAAGCTCGACTTGTTGCAAAAGGTTTTCGACAAGTTCAAGGGGTTGACTACGATGAGACTTTCTTACCCGTAGTGATGCTTAAGTCTGTCCGAATCATGTTAGCCATTGCTGCATTTCATAATTATGAAATTTGGCAAATGGATGTCAAGACTGCATTCTTGAATGGATTTCTAGAAGAAGAGTTGTATATGATGCAACGGAAGGTTTTGTTGATCCAAAGGTGCTAACAAAGTGTGCAAGCTCCAGCGTTCCATTTATGGACTGGTGCAAGCATCTCGGAGTTGGAATAAACGCTTTGATAGTGTGATCAAAGCATATGGTTTTATACAGACATTTGGAGAAGCCTGTATTTACAAGAAAGTGAGTGGGAGCTCTGAAGCATTTCTAATTTTATATGTAGATGACATATTATTAATTGGAAATGATATAGAATTTCTGGATAACATAAAGGAATATTTGAATAAAAGTTTTTCAATGAAAGACCTCGGTGAAGCTGCTTACATATTGGGCATCAAGATCTATAGAGATAGATCAAGACGCTTAATAGGATTTTCACAAAGCACATACCTTGACAAGATTTTGAAAAAGTTCAAAATGGATCGAGCAAAGAAAGGATTCTTGCTGTGCTACAAGGTGTGAAGTTGAGTCAAACTCAATGCCCGACCACAGCAGAAGATAGAGAAAATGAAAAATGATCCTATGCTTCAGCCATAGGCTCTATCATGTATGCAATCTTGTGTACCAGACACGGCGTATGCTTAGCAATAAGCTTGGCGGGAAGGTACCAAAGTAATCCAGAGTGGATCCTTTGGACAGCGGTCAAGAACATCTGAAAAGGACTAAGGACATGTTTCTCGTATATGGAGGTGACAAAGAGCTAGTCGTAAATGGTTACGTCGATGCAAGCTTTGACAACGATCCGGACGATTCTAAATCGCAAACCGGATCGTGTTTTTATTAAGCGGTGGAGCTGTAAGTTGGTGCAGTTCTAAACAAAGCATCGTGGCGGGATCTACATGTGAAGCGGAGTACATAGCTGCTTGAAGCAGCAAATGAAGGAGTGCGGATGAAGGAGTTCATTTCCGATCTAGGTGTCATACCTAGTGCATCGGGACCAATGAAAATCTTACGTGACAATCTTGGTGCAATTGCCTTGGCAAAGGAATCCAGATTTCACAAGAGGACCAAGCACATCAAGAGGCGCTTCAATTCCATTGGGACCAAGTCCAAGTGGGAGACATAGAGATTTGCAAGATACATACGGATCTGAATGTTGCAGACCCATTGACTAAGCCTCTCTCACGAACAAAACATGATCAGCACCAAGACTCCATGGGTCTTAGAATCATTACTATGTAATCTAGATTATTGACTCTCATGCAAGTGGGAGGCTGAAGGAAATATGCCTAGAGGCAATAATAAAGTTATTATTTATTTCCTCATATCATGATAAATGTTTATTATTCATGCTAGAATTGTATTAACTAGGAAACATGATACATGTGTGAATACATAGACAAATATATAGTGACTAGTATGCCTCTACTTGACTAGCTCATTAATCAAAGATGGTTATGTTTCCTAAACCATAGACATGTGTTGTCATTTGATTAATGGGATCACATCATTAGGAGAATGATGTGATTGACATGACCCATTCCGTTAGCCTAGCACTTGATCGTTTAGTATACTGCTATTGCTTTCTTCATGACTTATACAAAGTTCCAGCAACTATGAGATTGTGCAACTCCCGTTTATCGGAGGAACACTTTGTGTGCTACCAAACATCCTGGCATAAGCTGGGTGATTATAAAGGTGCTCTCTGGTGTCTCGAAGGTACATGTTGGGTTGGCATAATTGAGATTAGGTTTTGTCACTCCGATTGTCGGAGAGGTATCTCTGGGCCCTCTCGGTAATACTCATCACCTAAGCCTTGCAAGCATTGTAACTAATGAGTTGGTTATGAGATGATGTATTAAGGAACGAGCAAAGAGACTTGCCAGTAACAAGATTGAACTAGGTATTGGATACAAGCGATCAAATCTCGGGCAAGTAACATACCGATGACAAAGGGAACAACGTATGTTGTTATGCGGTTTGACCGATAAAGATCTTACGTAGAATATGTAGGAACCAATATGGGCATCTAGGTCCGCTATTGGTTATTGACCAGAATTGTTCTAGGTCATGTCTACATAGTTCTCGAACCGTAGGGTCCATGAGCTTAACGTTACGATGGCAGTTTTATAATGAGTTTATAAGTTTTGATGTACGAAGTTTGTTGAGTCCGGATGTGATCACGGACATGACGAGAGTCTTGAAATGGTCGAGACATAAAGATTGATATATTTGAAGCCTATGTTTGGACATCGGAATGGTTCGGGTGAAATCGGCATTTTTAGGAGTACAGGGAGGTTACGGAACCCCGGGGTTATTGGGCCTACATGGGCCACGAGGGAGAAGAGGAAGGAGCCGGGAGGGGGCGCACCTCCCCTCCTAGTCCGAATAGGACAAGGGAAGGCGGCGCCCCCTTTCCTTCCCTCTTCCTCCTCTTTCCCCCTTCTCTTACTCCTACTTGGAAAGAAGGAGTCCTACTCCGGTGGGAGTAGGACTCCCCCATTGGCGCGCCCTCCTTGGCGGCCGCCTCCTCCCCCAGCTTCTTTATATTGAGGCGGGGGCACCCCAAAGACACACAAGTTGATCTACGGATCGTTCCTTAGCCGTGTGCGGTGCCCCCTCCACCATATTCCACCTCGGTCATATCGTCGCGGAGTTTTGGCGAAGCCCTGCGCTGGTAGAACATCATCATCGTCACCACACCGTCGTGCTGACGGAACTCATCTCTGGAGCTCGGCTGGATCGGAGGCCGGAGATCGTCATCGAGATGAACGTGTGCTGAACTCGGAGGCCCCGTACGTTCGGAGCTAGGATCGGTCGGATCGTGAAGACGTACGACTACATCAACCGTGTTGTGCTAACGCTTCCGCTTACGGTCTACGAGGGTACGTGGACGAACACTCTCCCCTCTCGTTTCTATGCTATCACCATGATCTTGCGTGTGCGTAGGAATTTTTTTGAAATTACTACGTTCCCCAACAGTAGGCCCAATAACCCCCCGGGCGGTTCCGGTAACCTCCCGGTACTCCGGTAAAATGCCGATTTCACCCGGAACCATTCCGATGTCCAAACATAGGCTTCCAATATATCAATCTTTATGTCTCGACCATTTCGAGACTCCTCGTCATGTCCTTGATCACATCCGAGACTCCGAACAAACTTGGTACATCAAAACTTATAAACTCATAATAAAGCATCTTCGTAGCGTTAAGCGTGCGGACCCTACAGAGTTCGAGAACTATGTAGACATGACCTAGAACCATTCTCGGTCAATAACCAATAGCGGGACCTAGATGCCCATATTGGTTCCTACATATTCTCTGAAGATCTTTATCGGTCAAACCGCATAACAACATACATTGTTCCTTTGTCATCGGTATGTTACTTGCCCGAGATTTGATCGTCGGTATCAATACCTAGTTCAATCTAGTTCTTGGCAAGTCTCTTTACTCGTTCCGTAATACATCATCTCATAACCAACTCATTAGTTACAATGCTTGCAAGGCTTAGGTGATGAGTATTACCGAGAGGGCCCAGAGATACCTCTCCAGAGCAATCGGAGTGACAAAACCTAATCTCGAATTATGCCAACCCAACATGTACCTTCGGAGACACACATGAGAGCACCTTTATAATCACCCGATTCGTTGTGACATTTGGTAGCACACAAAGTGTTCCTCCGGTAAACTGGAGTTGCACAATCTCATAGTTGCAGGAATTTTGTATAAGTCATGAAGAAAGCAATAGCAGTATACTAAACGATCAAGTGCTAGGCTAACGGAACGGGTCATGTCAATCACATCATTCTCCTAATGATGTGATCCCATTAATCAAATGACAACACATGTCTATGGTTTAGGAAACATAACCATCTTTGATTAATGAGCTAGTCAAGTAGAGGCATACTAGTGACTATATGTTTGTCTATGTATTCACACATGTATCATGTTTCCGGTTAATACAATTCTAGCATGAATAATAAACATTTATCATGATATGAGGAAATAAATAATAACTTTATTATTGCCTCTAGGGCATATTTCCTTCATTGCCATGATTTTGTTAAGGGGGTACAATAGTGATCCAGGAGTGGATCACTGGACTGCGGTCAAATTATCCTTAGTTACCTAAGAGGACTAAGGAAATGTTTCTCGGTTATTGTTGGGGATATTACCACTAGGCGTAAACCGGCCAGCCTGGGCCGGGTTAGCTTCATTAGTGGTATAAGCAAAGAAAGGCCCAAGGCCTGTAGTCGGTTTAGAACTTGTAGCCGTAAACCGGCTTGATGTATAACTTGTATTGTAAGTTAGGAATAGAGAGATACCAACCGGGATACGAGTATGAACCGGTTGGGATTCTATGAACCGACGGGCGTCACCCGTGTATATAAGGGGACGACCCGGCGACGGTTCAAGGAGAGACAACCACAACTCGAGCCTAGGCGAAGCTTATTTGCTCCCTAGCCATCGAGACCACATCAATTCCATCACAACTAGACGTAGGCTTTTACCTTCATCGAAGGGGCCGAACTAGTATAAACCCTTGTGTCTTTGTGTCCAATTTAACCCCTTCAAGTAAACTCGTAGCGATGGCTCCGCGACTAAGTCCTTTCACTAGGACATCTGCCGTGACAAATCCACGACAGTTGGCACCCACCGTGGGGCTATCGCACGATGGTTTGAAGATCTTGGAGGGCAAGCTCAAAGGACTCGAAGGCTACGTCGTGGGCCGGATGACCAAGAGTCGTCGCGGCCGGATCTACATCGACGACGCAGGATGGGGTCCCGAGGCCGATTCAATTGAGTCTGGTGCGGGTCCCCTTTGGTGGCATACGTTTTCATTGGCAACATCGGGGAGCCTGGGCCTGAGCCGGACATCTGCACCGACCTCGTCGAGACGGCTCAGCGTGCAAGACCTACCCAGGCTAAACCGGGTGTGAAGCGTGTCTTCGTTGGAGTCATCCACGGAGGAGAACGCCAGGACGATTCAGAACACGGTAGTGAGACCATCGTCTATTCCGGCGACGAATCTTCAACAGAGAGGCGAATCATTGTACGATTCACGGGGCGATATGATCGGGGGCTGTTCGATGGCGGCGATATTCGGACCCCCAAGCGAGATCAGCGGGTTGGAATATTCATGGCGATGCGCGAGCAGCGAATCACTCTTCAACGCTGCAGCGATGCTTTCCGGATCAGCAGCGGTAGTGGCGGCGAGGCGAGGAGGCGGGCGCCCGCCGGTTCAAGTTCTATCGGATATGTTTGATGCACTAGCTGCGCTTATGGCGAGGACAACCCGGCGGATCGAGGAGGCCCATAATGCAAAAATTGCGAAGGTGAAAGAGCAGATCCATAAGCCAAAGCGGATCTAGCGGCGAAAAAAAGGCGGATGGCTGCGAGCGGGCGCTCACGGGCGCCGAACCTACAAACTCATGCTTGACCAGAGTGCGTCGCAGGAGGTGTTGAAGCGGAAGTATAGATCACGCCTACCATTAGGGTTTGATCCTAGAAATCTCTTCGAGACCCAGAGCTGGACCCGATAATCCGCCCCAAAGACCGGAGGCAAACCAGATTGAGGCACCGGGACCAGGGCGATGGTCCAACCTCGCCTGATGGAGCCTCCTCAGCAGAATACCGTGTTTCCCCCGCCGGTTCAGACACCCCCAGGCCATTATTCTAATCCTATGGACAACCTTGTCGCAGCCGCCGCTTGTGGTGGAGGCTATCGATCGAAGGGACTCACATAGCGGTCGAGGCAGCGTCGGGTTAAGGAGCTTCTCGGACTGCACTAATTCAGCAGAAGCATATTCATACAGCCGTGATCGGATTCATTCTCGCCCGTCAAGCGGAGCTATAGCGGCGCATGGATGAACCGGCCATATCAAGCAATCTGGCGGGACCGTGAAGCGGCCCATGGCAATAACCCGACAGGTGGCATTCGCGATGCTCGGAGGTGGTGGACGGGCCCGCACGAAGGAGGCGAATTAGCGGCCTTGAGGATGGCGCAGAGCCAACTTACACGGTCCGCCCTACCACCTTCGCCGGACCGGAGTCGCATCCGCTTTAGGGGTGCCTGTTTGATCCCGCTTTACGCAATGTCGCCTGCCTAAAGATTTCAAGGGTCGCGCAAGGTGCGAATTACACCGCCGATTTGTCCCACAGGCGTGGGTAGAAAGTTATGAGATGGCCATGGAGATGCTAGGCGTGGATGAGGCTGCGTGTGCAAAATACTTCACCATGATGCTTGAAGGCACGGCTCGTACTTGGTTGAAGAGCCTACCGCCCAACTCTATCAGCTCATGGGCCCGATTGCGGGCCGGTTTATCAAATTTCAAGGATACATGTAAGCAGCCCAAGTCCATAGTAGACTGGCGGCTTGTGTCCGTGGAGGAAGGAGAATCAACAACCCGTTGGGTGCGCCGTGTTTGAGATTTTGCACTCATCGGCGGGATTAGCGGCGACTCGCAATCTTAACCCTAGAAGGCAACTGCCGGTTTGAGCCTTTAAAATTGAAATTGGGCGCATGAAGCGGTTACTGTAATGACATGGGAACCCTCATGGCGCGTTAGTAAAATATGCTGATTGGACGGTACCAAGGATCCGAGGCGATGATGATGAAGCGAGGAAGGAAAGAAGAATGGCAACTCAAGGCGGCGGTACAAACCGGCGGGTCATGGAAACGGAGGCAAGCGCAAAGCGGATGGCAACATGGATTTTGTGGCCAATACTAATGCACAGGACAGGGGGCAGCGGCGCAGAGGTAAAGCGGCAAATCGTAACGGGGGTCCCAATCCTAATGCGAGCCGTTTGAATTACTTGTTGAATCAGCCTTGCCCAAAGCACGGGACGAAGGAGTCGCCGGCTAACCACCTCTGGAAAGATTGTTATATTATGCAGGAGTTCAAAAACTCTAATGCCTTCCGGTATGACCAGGGGTCAGGTGGCGGTTCAGGATCCGGTTTCCACGGGCCGGGTCACGATGGAGCTTCCGGTTCAGGTCTTAATCGAGGCGGTCACAATAATCGAGAATAATCGAGCGGCCAGCAGCGGCAGCAACAGCAGTCGGGTTATCAGAGCCAACCAAAGCAGTTGAGCAATGGGCAATATCATGTTTTCACGACTAGCTTGGATAAGCGCGACCAAAAACTTCACAAGCGAGCAGTGAACTCTGTTGAACCAGCCTTGCCACGTTATTTACGCTGGTCGGAGCAGCCTATCGTGTGGAGCAGAGAGGACCATCCTCCCCGGGTTGATAATCCGGGCCAGCTAGCATTAGTGGTAGACCCTCAGGTGGGGGGTTATAAGTTCACCAAAGTACTTATGGATGGAGGAAGCAGTATTAACATACTATATTATGAAACTTTCCGCCGCATGGGTCTGACAGACAAGGATCTCAGACCGTCCAATACAGTGTTCCATGGCGTAGTACCAGGCAAATCTGCATATCCTATTGGTAAGATAGCCCTGGATGTGGCTTTCGGAGATGAGCACGATTCCCGGTCTGAAAAACTAACCTTTGAGGTAGTGAAGATTTGGAGCCCATATCATGCCTTGTTTGGGCGGCCGGCTTATGCTAAGTTCATGGCACGACCTTGTTATATCTACTTGCAGCTCAAGATGCCGGGTTACAAAGGAACGATAACGGTGCATGGAAGCCGTCGGGTCGCTTTGGAATGTGAGGAAGGTGATGCAGCTTATGCGAGTCGATTACGTGCCACGGAGGAGTTGAAGTTCTATAAGAACAATGTTGATCCGGCAGATATGACCCCTTTAAAGAAACCAACTTCTGAGCATGAATCGTATCTGAAGTTTAAATCGGCGGTGAGACCAAACTTGTTGACTTCGTGCGGGCGATTCGTCCAAGCAGTTCCTTTATCGGTGCCAACTGGATCCTAAATAGGAAGCGCGCTCATCGAGTTCATCCGTGAGAATCGGGACATCTTTGCATGGAAGCCATCTGACATGCCGGGTGTACCGAGGGAACTCGTTGAGCACACTCTTAATGTGGATCCTAAGTATAAGCCGGTGAAACAGTTCCTCCGCCGGTTTAACGAAGAAAGGCGCAAAGCCATTGGAGAGGAAGTGGCGAGGCTTTTGGCGGTGGCTTTATCATTGAAGTGTTTCATCGAGTGGCTTGCTAATCCGGTGCTGGTCCTTAAGAAAACGGCACTTGGCGTATGTGTGTGGATTACGAGATCTTAACAAGGCCTGTCCGGCGGATCGTTTGCCCTCCCGTATTGATCAGTTATTGATGCCACGGCGGTGTGGCGTTTAAGTTTTTGGATCGTACTCGGATATCATCAGATCAAAATGGCGGTTAAGGACCAGGAGAAAACATCGTTTATCACTCCCTTTGGAGCCTTCTGCTATGTATCTATGCCTTTCGGGCTCAAGAGTGCCCAGGCTACTTATCAGCGGTGTGTGAATTGCACGCATACACGGATCGGCCGCAATGTGCATGCTTATGTGGATGATATTGTAGTGAAATCAAGACAAAAGGAGACGCTGGTGGATGATTTGAAGGAAACCTTTGACAACTGGCGCATTTACAAGATGATGCTTAATCCGGCCAAGTGCGTCTTTGGTGTTCCGGCGAGCAAGTTATTGGGTTTCTGGTGTCTAACAGAGGAATTGAGGCTAATCCGGAGAAAATTAAAGCTATTACTTCCTTGGCTAAACGAAGTGTATCAATGATGTTCAGCGTTTGGCGGACAGAATCGCTGCTGTTGAGCGGTTTATCGGCCGCCTCGGAGAAAAGGCCATCCCTTTGTACCAAATCTTTGAGGAAGGCAGATAATTTAAATGCGAGTCCGGCTGGCGATGAAACATTTGAGGACTTAAGCGGCAATTAACCAATCCGCTTTGTTCTTGCGGCTCCGGTTGACAAGGAGCCCTTGTTGTTATATGTCGCAGCCAATGCTCGGCGGTTAGCGTGGCTATTGTGGTGGAACGCAGGAGGCGAGCAAGGAATATCGGTCCAATGGCGGTTTATTATATCGATGAGGTGCTTATTGAGTCCAAGCAAAGGTATCCGCATTGGCGAAGCTAGTCTATGGTGTTTTCATGGCGGCCGGATATTGAAGCAGTATTTTCAAGGGCACCCCATCACGATGGTCGATTCAGCTCCTTTGGGTGATATCATCTGAACCGGAGGGAGGCGGCGGATTGCCAAATGGGCTATAGAGCTTGGGCGCATGGACTAAAGTATATACCACGGACAGCGGTGAAGTCTCAAGCACTTGTTGATTTCATTAATGATTGGGCGGAGTTACAAGCACCAGAGGAGAAGCGGATCACACGTATTGGACTATTCATTTCGATGGATCCGAGGCGGTTGGAAGGCTCGAAGTGGAGTCGTTTTAACTTCCCACGAGGTGATAAGTTTTGTTATGTTCTCCGCTTAATGTTCCCTTGTACTAATAATGCAGCTGAGTCTGGCTTGGCTCCATGGTCTCCGGATGGCTAAAGAGATGAACTTAAGCCGGTTAAGTGCTTTGGTGACTCGGACCTTGTGGCTCGGCAAGTGTCGGCACTTGGGATTCTAAGGACCGCTCATGGCGCATATCGTCGAAGTGGATAATATTGCGGGTTGCTTCAAGGGTTATCAAGTGGATCATGTGGACCGCCGGAAGAATGAAGCGGCGGGCGCTTTAAGCGGTTGGGTTCTCGGCGCAAACCGGTCCCGCCTAATGTCTTTTGGACGTATTGCACAACCCGTCGATCCGGCTCCGGTGAAGCGGATTTGGCTATTCTGATCCGGAGGCTCAATTGGTGGCAGCACTACATGCTATTCGGATTGGGCGGTTCCTTTTCTTGCGTATATGACTCGAGGAATTGCGGAAGATGAGATTACGGCGACAGATAGTCCGCGCCCAAGTATATAGCGATTCTCAATGGTGAGCTACATCATTGCGATATATCGAGGGCATTTCAGCGTTGCGTTTCTCCGAGGAAGGCTGTGAAATCTTAAGAGAAATCCATGAAGGGATTGTGGACATCACGCCGGTTCAAAGTCTCTGGTGGCAAAGGCATTTAAATCACGGGTTTCTTGGTTTGGCAAGACGACGTCACGGAGGACTTGGTTAAACGGTGTGATGGATGTCAGAAATTTTCAAGACATGCTCATGTACCGGCACAAGAGTTGAGGATGATCCCAATAACGTGGCCGTTTGCAACTTGGGGGCTGGATATGGTTGGACCCTTTAAGCGATCCAAGGATAAGAAAACCCACCTTTTGGTGGCAGTAGACAAATTTACCAAGTGGGTTGAAGCGGAGCCTGTCAGCAAGTGTGATGCAGCAACAGCAGTGCAGTTCATCAAAAAGGTGATTTTCCGGTTTGGTTTTCCACACAGTATCATTACTGACAATGGTACCAATTTATCCAAGGGTGCTATGAAAGAATTCTGTGAACAAGAGCACATCCGGCAGCGTGTCATCGATGCACACCCCAGTCCAATGGACGAGCGAGCGAGCTAATCAAGAGATCTTACAAGGCATTAAACCCGGCTTATGGTCCCATTACGAGAGGACACGGGGTGCTGGGTTGAAAACTACCATCGGTCTTGTGGAGTATCAATACTCGCCAAACCGGTCTCTTGGATATACACCGTTCTTCATGGTCTACGGAGCGAGGCGGTTCTCCCAGCGATATCCGGGGCGATTCGCCTCGTGTGGCGGCTTATGTTGAAGCGGACAACGAGCGCGCGGCAAGGCGCTTTGGACCTATTGGATGAGGGCGTGATATGGCAGCTGCTCGTTCGGCGATTTACCGGCAAGATCTTCGTCGTTATCACGATCGCGGGTTAAAACAGAACCTTTCAAGAAGGAGATTTGGTGCTTCGACTCATCCAAGACCAAACAGATATGCACAAGTTATCCCCACCTTGGGAAGGACCTTTTGTGGTCAGCAAGAATCTGCACAACGGGTCATACTATCTGATTGATATCCGAGAGCATCAAGACTCACGCACATCAGAGGAGGAGACCAACAGGCCATGGAACATAGCTCATCTTCGGCCTTACTACACTTGAGCCATCGGCTCTACTTATGTACATATCATGACAGTGTATATATTATCTTCGATATAATAAAACCAGAGCCTCGGTTAAAGCGGGGTCTTTGTCTTTCTTATCATGCGTGGTTACATGGAGTACCTCTATTTTTAAAGCGGCCTCCGGTTTACCCCTTGACATTTGCTTTTTTGTATATCACTAGGGGCCTTGGTTGAGTCCGAACCAACGCACACCTTTTGATAGGCGACAGCCACCAGATCACTTGGGGACATGGTCAAGTCTGAACGATCACGCCTCTTGGTCGACCTAAGGCCATCAAATCACTTGGGGAATGGTCGAACCCAAACCATTACCACGCCTCTTGATCGGCATATATGCCACGAGTCATTTGGGGACTGGCTGACTTGAATCATAGTCACACCTATTGGGGGCTTGATCTGTCCGACCATGGTAATACCATCTGAACAGCTCAGTATAGCGTATGTTTGTAAAAAGGTTTTATCATTGCCTTGGTTTCCATGCTGTTTTCATGGCTTCTTTGATATTTGTTTTTGTTGGGTTTCTTTTATCAACAAAACACCTTTTTTCCGGTTACGCCGATGGATTTGATTTCCCTTTAAACCGGAGACATATGCCCGGTTTACCTTTTCTTGTTATCCTCATCGAGTAACAAGGGGGCTTGTGTTGATTCAGCACGGTTTATATGGGAGCTATTCTCTCCCCGCTTTTATCGACGGTAATGGTTTCTAAAGCCTCCGCTTTAAGCAGCTCGCCTTGACTTCATGCTCAGACATGGCAGGTATTTGTGTCACCTATTTGTTGTATTACTGATACATATATTCAAGATCATAAACCGGCTGGCGGTATAACCACCACCGAAGTTCAAATTTTTCTGATTGCAGGAAGCACGAGTCGAGCAAAAGCTTCAGTACTTATGCACGAAGGCATATTCAACATAGAAGTATTAACTAAGCTATTACAAGGCAACACGGTGCCCAAGTAAGATCATTGTTCTTTTGGACAGCCGCCAACGACAGCTATTTAAACCGGCCTTCGGTTCAAGCCTACTCCTCATCCTCCGCCGCTTCAGCTTCCTCGTCTCTACCCATTGGTGAAATCAACGGTGGTCGATCGATTCCCATTAAAGCTTGGAAAACAGCCTCTTCATGGATCGGGGAAGGCGGTTCAATATCGGGGCGTAAGTGTGCTTACGGATTGGAGGAATCGGATTTTCCGCTTCAAAAGTTAGGCGGTACTCGCTTGTTCGGTCATTGTCTTGTGCTTGATAATCGTCAAGTGCGCTTCTTGACCGGTGACAGACGGAGGCGCCCGCACGGTTTATCGCCGTAAATCCTCTTCATTAAATTCAGAACCATCTTCTTTCACGCTGGGGTAGCCTTGAGCTGCTTCCACGTGGTCAAAATCTAGTACCCATGCCTTGGCTCGGATTAAAGCATTAATAGCTCCGGTTCGGCAAAGCAGATTTTTCACCTCCTCAATCCGGGCAGGAAGCATGGACAACCTGTTGAGTATCTGGAGTAAGGAAGGTGCGAGTTATTATGAGAGGCTGTGGTGATGATCCATTTGGGCTCCGGTATATAGCTATTCTACTAAGGTGTAGACAGCCTTCAGTTTCTTCCGCACATCGTTTCCTAAGTGCCCGATGCGTGTGCCTACAACAATAAAGAGATAGTCTCAAACCAGATTTATGCTACAGCAGGTTCAAAGCATCACAAATGTTCAAAGGAGCTTACCAAAGATCGCCGCGGTCATGGAGTGTACTTGCCGCTTTACGGCTGTCAGATCATCTACCACCGGTTTAAGGGCAGTTTCAGCATTTTCCGCTCGTTTGATTAAAGTGGCCTTCTCAGTGGCCCAATCAGCCTGTTCTTTCTTGAAGCCTTCCTTGATTGTTCGATGGCGTCAAACCTTGGTTAATTCTTTCTTGGCCTTATGCATTTCGCCTCTTTGGGTTTTTAACGCCTCTTGTAAATCGGCAATCCGGTCCTCCTTGATTTTCACCTCAGCTTGCATATAGACAGTATTTTCAACAAGCAGTTCAAGAAAGTGAAGTCTCAACCACATAACAAAGTTATATGCCTGACACTTGGGGGCTAATGCACCTTCAATTTTTATACATATTACTAGATGGCAAAGTCCCAAGCTCAATACAAGTATTCAACTTGGCACTTGGGGGCTAATGGCTATTTGATCTACATATGTTTCTAAGGACAGTTTTTATTGAAGCCCCGGTTTAAGTATGTAAAGATAACCGGCCCTTGAGGGCTATGCAGGTGGATTTCAAAATTGTTAAAGAATATATTCAAGTCCCGGTTTGATCAAGATTACAAACCGGCCCTTGGGGGCTAGAAGGATTGATACATTGCCAGTAGGCAAGGAAGTGGGTTACCTCAAACTTATCCCTCATCATCTTGACCAGGCCAGCTTCATAGTCACGGCTAGTATAAAGCCGGTTTAAATAGCCAGAATGAAGGTCTTGGGCGCTCAGAGCAGCATATGTCTCCAGTTCAACATCCCATTTTCCTTTATTCAAAGCGGAAAAATCTTCTTTCACAGTGTGCCTGGTTAAAGTTGCAGGAATCCCCGGTTCAGAGCGGCCCATACCAGTAATCACAACGTCATCATCTTTGGACTCGACGGATTGTGTGGGCACGGCCGTTTTGTCAGCAGGATTGTGGGATTTATCAAACCGGACGGAGCTGGCAGGCGGATCGGCAGAAATCGAAGTGTTAACAGGCCTCTCTACGGGTGTAACATCATCTTGCAATGGAGGATCATTGGGAATATCTTCAGAGGCAAAATTTTCAAAATCTGGCGCTCTCTCATGATCTGGGGCGGCATCTTCTTCAGCCGTTTTATCCAAACGGGCCTTCTTGCTTGGTTTTGGTTTGGTTCTAAGAGAAAAAACAAAGTCAGTGAAAAGCATAAGCCATTACACAATATACTAGAAGCATATGCTCGGTTTGGCTTACCCAGCAGCTATCTTCAATGGTGGTAAGCGAGTGGCGATGATTCACGGAGGATGAATGGGAAGTGACCTGATAATCGGTCGACGGATTAAGAGGTTGTGGAAGAAACCCGCTTTAGAATTTAAAGCAATAAAAGGTCGGAGACCTCGGATGGCGCTTTCGAACCGGGCTGTTTGGTAAACCGCAGAGGTAACTACCTCACTTGTCTTGCGGGTTGTGCGGCGAGCTTCATGTTGCTGCGTCTTCATAAGAAATTTGGGATCCAAATAAGCAAGAGGGTGGGAAAATTAACTTTCCGGTTTGCTGGCGGAATTTTGGCAAAGGCAAGTTTTACGAATCGAGAGAGAATAGTTACCTCGTGAATCCGCATTCTTTGGCCTCAGCGTCGTCCTGACAAGCATCATCATCAATAAGGCCTATAAAAAGTAAGCCGAGTGAATCAAGTTCTACCTCAAGATCCGGATTACCCACATCATCATCAATGGCTGGGTCGGATGAAGCGGTGGTTTTTCTCTTATGAGCTGGTTTCTTAATAACTTTGGTCTTGGGCCGGGTTGGCCGCCCGGTTTTCTCCGCTTTATCTTGTGAAAGTTTCTTGCTCCAAAACGGATTGTCACCCTGGGTTAGAAATAATTAGATGTCAGACACATAAAGCAGTACAGGTTTAATGATGGAGCAACTAAAGCTTACATGGCGGTTTGTTGGTGGTGCGATAAGGAAGCGGACCGGTTTGAGCACAGAGATGCTCCGGCTCATTCAGCATCTTCTTTACCGAGTCTGTAACTTCATCATCAGAGAGTTGGATTTTGGTGTGTCGGAGTGGGTCGTCGACACTATCAGTATACTGGCACATCAAACCGGAGTGCCGGCTCAGAGGCAGTATGCTCCATGATAACCAGCAGCGTGCAAGGTCTATTCCCGTCAAACCGTTAGCCATAAAAGCTCGGAGCTTGGACAGTTGCGGGGCATATTTGCTTCTATCTTTGGCACTCAGTATTTGTGGAAAAGGATGGGTGTTGCTTAGCCGCTCTGGACAGAAGCCAGGTAAGGGATTTTCATCCTCAGGAGAAGTATCTTTGCAATAAAACCAAGTCGCATTCCACTCCTTGGGGTGAGTATGGAGTTTGACGTGGGGATAGGTGATCTCCTTCCTCTTTTGAATAGCCATGCCACCCAATTCAGTATTGGGGCCGTCGGTGAATTCAGTGCGACGGTTTAAATGAAAGAGGTCTCTAAACAACTCAACAGAAGGTTCCTCTTGAAGATATACTTTAGATAATACTTGAAAGTGGCATAAGTTGGTGACGGAGTTGGGGCCAATATCCGGGGGACGGAGCTGAAAATTGGCTAACACGTCCCGGTAAAATTTAGAACCGGGCGGTTTGAAGCCCCGGGCCAGGTGATCTGCGAAGACCACAACCTCTCCTTCCTGGGGTGTAGGAGGACATTCCTCTCTAGGGACCCTCTAGTGGATTGTATCTTTATCATCTAAAGCGCCAATCGAGACTAGATCATCCAGCTGTGATTCGGTGACACGAGAAGGAACCCAGTTGCATTCATACACTTGTTTGGCCATGGTAAGATCTACAAGAAATAATTGATCCGGTTCAAGAGCATGCTTGGTACAAGGTGTTGATCTAAACTACGATAAACCGGAGGCGGTACTTATAAAACGGTTTTTCGTAATACAATATCTTGTGGATTCTGGCGGTTCAACCAGGGGACTAATGATATGTATATGCTGGTTTAGTGGTTATTTCTATAGTAGGTTAAACCGCCTGACCTAAGCATTGGAGGCAATTGAAGCTATGGATAATTAAGTATGCAGAAACAAGTTTTGCAAGATTGTATTACAGCTGCGGATCAAATGCAAAGCTTACAAAAAACGGAAAAAGTGCCGAGAAGTAAGGCAGAAAACAGAAGTGAACTATGGAGCAGGTATATGCGGAAGATCTATGGGCTTAGATGAGAAACTACAAGCGGATGCGCAGGGATCGCTATTAAATACAGCATAGGTTCATGGATTCATTCAAAGTCAATGTAACAGAATCTGAGCGTCGAAGAACACAGCATGGGCTGGAACCTAAAGAACAGATCTAGGTCAAGAAGGGAGAAAGCTTACGGGAGCGGAGAAGATGCGGAAGGATGCCGCAATGCTGCAATGCGTTGGTCGATCTGTTGACTTTGAGATGAGGCAGAGGTCGACGGCGGTGGCGGAGCTCCAAGACCAGCGGTGCGAGGAAGACGAAGAAGAGGAGGCGAAGAGAAAGGAAAGAAATGACCCTTCGGTCCTATTTATAAAGCAACAGAGCTAGGTCAAGCGCGCGGATCCAGGAACTGCCGTTTAAAGAGGGCGTTATAAATGATAAAATTACAGGATGACATCATGCCGGTTTACAATAACCAGAAGCGGTGACGGCACGGCGGTTTACCAATCACTAGAAGATGTCCAAGATGCAAGTTTTTATGAAGGATTGACATGAACAAGTTCAAATCAATCTGGGGCCTAATGTTGGGGATATTACCACTAGGCGTAAACCGGCCAGCCTGGGCCGGGTTAACTTCATTAGTGGTATAAGCAAAGAAAGGCCCAAGGCCTGTAGTCGGTTTAGAACTTGTAGCCGTAAACCGGCTTGATGTATAACTTTTATTGTAAGTTAGGAATAGAGAGATACCAACCGGGATACGAGTATGAACCAGTTGGGATTCTATGAACCAACGTGCGTCACCCGTGTATATAAGGGGACGACCCGGCGACGGTTCAAGGAGAGACAACCACAACTCGAGCCTAGGCGAAGCTTATTTGCTCCCTAGCCATCGAGACCACATCAATTCCATCACAACTAGACGTAGGTTTTTACCTTCATCGAAGGGGCCGAACTAGTATAAACCCTTGTGTCTTTGTGTCCGATTTAAGTAAACTCGTAGCGATGGCTCCGCGACTAAGTCCTTTCACTAGGACATCTGCCGTGACAAATCCACGACAGTTATGGAGGTGATAAAGAGTTCGTCGTAAAGGGTTACATCGATGCAAGCTTTGACACCAATTCAGATGACTCTAGTCTCAATCTGAATATGTATTGAAAGTGGGAGCAATTAGCTAGAGTAGCTCCATGCAGAGAACTGTAGAGATAGAAATTTGCAAAATACATACGGATCTGAATGTGGCAGACCCGTTGACTAAACCTTTCTCACAAGCAAAACATGATCACACCTTAGTACTCTTTGAGTGTTAATCACATGGTGATGTGAATTGGATTATTGACTCTAGTAAACTCTTTGGGTGATTAGTCACATGGCGATGTGAACTATGGGTGTTAATCACATGGCGATGTGAACTAAATTATTGACTCTAGTGCACGTGGAAGACTGATGGAAATATGCCCTAGAGGTAATAATAAAATGGTTATTATTATTTTCCTTAATCATGATAAAGGTTTCTTATTCATGTTAGAATTGTATTAACCAGAAACTTAAATACATGTGTGGATACATAAACAAATATTGTGTCCCTAGTGAGCCTCCCAAACCGTTAGCTTAGCATATGATCGTTCAGTTTATTGCTATTGCTTTCTTAATGCCAAATACATGTTTCTTCGACCATGAGATCATGCAACTCCTGGATATCGTAGGAATACCTTGTGTGCTATCAAACGTCACAATGTAACTGGGTGATCATAAATATGCTCTACAGGTATCTCTGAAGGTGTCTGTTGACTTGGCGTGAATCAAGATTGGGATTCGTCACTCCGTATGACGAAGAGGTATCTCTGAGCCCTCTCGGTAATACACATCACAAGAAGCTTGCAAGCAAAATGACTAAGGAGTTAGTTATGAGATGATGTATTATAGAATAAGTAAAGAGACTTGCCGGTAACGAGATTGAACTAGGTATGGAGATACCGACGATCGAATCTCGAGAAAGTAACATACCGACAGACAAAGGGAATTATGTATGTTGTCATAACGGTTTGATCGATAAATATCTTCGTAGAATATGTAGGAACCAATACGGGCATCCAGGTTCCGCTATTGGTTATTGACCGAAGAGGTGTCTTGGTAATGTCTACATAGTTCTCGAACCCGTAGGGCCGCACGCTTAACGTTCATTGACGATATAGTGTTATACTCCCTCCGTTTCGAAATAATTGTCTTTCTAGCCATCTCAAATGGACTACAACATACGGATGTATGTAGACATGTTTTAGAGTGTAGATTCACTCATTTTGCTCCGTATGTAGTCACTTGTTGAAATCTCTAGAAAGACAATTATTTCGGAACGAAGGGAGTATGAATTATATGATTTTGTGACCGAATGTTTTTCGGAGTCCCGGATGAGATCAAGGACATGACGAGGAGCTCCGGAATGGTCTGGAGGTAAGGATAGATATATAGGACGATGATATTTGGACACCGGAAGAGTTTTGGGAGGTACCGGGTAGTCATCGGATCACCGAAAGGGGTTCCGGGAAGCCCCGGGAGGCTATATGGGCTTAATGGGCCAAAGAGGGAACACACCAGCCCACAAGGGGCTGCCACGCCCCTCTCCTTCGCCGCCGGTCCTAGGGGAAGTAAAGAGGGAGGGTTGGCCCCTCCTGCCTTTCCCTCCTCATGAGAGAAAGGAAAGGGGGGCTACCTCCCCTACCTTCCTCCCACGCACATACAAGGAAAGGGGGCGGACAAGGGTAGGAGCCCAAGGGGGATTCGGCCACCCTTGGGGCGCCTCCTAGCTGCCTCCCCTCTCCCCACCTATATATATGTGGGAGGGGGCGCCACACATGGACCACGACAATCTCTTAGCCGTGTGCGGCGCCCCTCTCCACAGTTTCATCCCTCGGTCATATTTTCGTAGTGCTTAGGCGAAGCCTTCCGGAGATAGCAACACCACCACTGTCACCACACCGTCGTGCTGCTGGAACTCATCCACTACTTGTCCCGTCTTGCTGGCTCAAGAAGGCGAGGACGTCACCGAGCTGAACGTGTGCTGAACGCGGAGGTGCCGTACATTCGGTACTTGATTGGTTGGATTGCGAAGAAGTTCGACTACATCAATCGCGTTAATAAATGCTTCCGCTTATGGTCTACGAGGGTACGTAGACACACTCTCCCCTCTCGTTTCTATGCATCTCCATGGATAGATCTTGCATGTGCGTAGAGTTTTTTTCTTTTCCATGCAATGTTCCCCAACACTTCTTCCTCACCGAACCTGTGATTTCTCTTCCTCCTATCCTTAGCCGATTGGATGCCTCACATTCGTTGAGTACCCATCTGAGCAATTACCAAGGACTTACTTCTTGTGGCATTGCTTAAAGAGATCTTGGATGATAGGTCCATAGTCCGAGATTTGCACACCACTCGGTGGTGCATGGTTGACTTGATCATTATAACCAGGCCATCGGTTGCATTGGTCTTGCATGGTACCCCAATGGTTCCCAAGAGAGCCTTGGATGGGGCGTTATGTGACTTCCATTATGTTGTTGTAGTACTCCACAATCCTACCCTAGAGTCGGTCCTTCGATTGATCTGTTCCGACCGATGCATCAAGTGACATGTTCGTCCAAGCGTTACACAATATGCAATATTTTAATCTTGGCAATACTTGTGAGTTCTAGATCTTGATGGTGCCTTCACGCTTGTTGTGTCTCCATAGAACCCTCAACAACTTCCGGCTCCTCCTCGGCACCGGCCTCCACTTTTGGCTCATAATCCTCCCCAGAGTCTTCTTGTTGAACAAACACCGAGTTATAGTTTAGATCTTCATGACCAAGCATATGTGACTCCCCCAAATATGACCAAAGTTTGTTTGTGTTCATCTCCGCACTATGACAACAACAAGCTCATCGCCCTAGGGCCGCAAGCAATCACCATACAATGCACCGATCGATATGAAAATACATTTCTTTACCTTAATGGCATTTGATTGACCACTTGGCGGCCACGACCCTTGGTGATGGCAGTGGCGGCCAGACGAGCAGCCGTAAGGGTGGACGAAGATGGGGTACGAGGCACAGGAGGCATCTTATTCTTATTATCCTCGCCATATCGTCGATGAGCGCCGACGCGGGTCTCATCAACTTCCTTGCCCGCTTGTCAGAGGCTGGAGCAGCTAGAGGGCGGCCTCCCGTCTTCAGAGAAGCAGTGGTGTTGCCACCGACCTTGCTACCGGCGGTGCTTGCGTGTGGTGGCAAGTGTGGGTTTTAAGTGCCTAGCTTCTTCCTTGTTGTGGGCAGCGGCACAAGGCTCAATTCCTGATGCGTCGTGCTGGCGGTGGTGGCTTGTGAGGTGGTGGAAGGGCCTTACATGTCCATCATTTTGTCCTTGGGTAGGTAGCTGCGTCCGACCTGCTTGCCGATGGCGTCTGCACTGCACTCGCAGGTCTTCCTCACATTCGTCTGCAACTTGACATGAAAATATTTCTGCCACATGCCAAAGTGGGACTTGACACAGAGAAAAGCCTTACACAAGGTGATGAAGCATGCAATGTGCAAGATAGAAATGAGGGAAGGTAGTGGACTTTGAAGTAGTAAAAATACAGTAAACCCCGGAAGGACAGATGAATCAGAAATGCCCAATCCGTGAATCAGAAAAGGGATGAAATTGACACTCTTATGCGGCTCAGGCTATGGGAACACCTCTTCTCGGGGATCGCCATTCTCGGTCACGATGATGGGAGAGCACGCGAGGACCACCATAGCTGAGGAAGATACCCATCAGCGGCAAGGCGATCCAACTGGCCACGTTGGTGGAGGGCATCCATTTTCCCTTTGTCTTGGAGGTGACCTTGGCCACAACAGTGGCAATCTCCTTTCCAGTGTTGACCATCTTTTCGTCCGTGCTGAGCTTGTAGCACCTGGCAACACGGTGGTGATGTCGGGTTGTGCTGGAGCGATGGTGCTATGGCCCGGTGAAGTAGCAGGACAACGACACGGGGCAAAAGCGGTGGAGCTGTTGTTGTGAGAGGAAGAAGATGAGAACAAGGGAAACAATAGCATGAGCTCCCCCTCGCTCCATCCATTCCCTTATATATGAGGGTGGAAATGTGTACGGCAACAGACAATCAACGCCACACGGTGGTAAATCTCTTCGTATCACCACGATGGCGCTAAGTGCATGTGGGGATTGAGGTGACTCCGTTAAGTGCGTGCGAGAGTTGATGCATGGGACGTGGCGTGGGTGGGACCTATACCCACTCCCGCACGTCACATTGAC
Organism: Aegilops speltoides; assembly: GCA_021437245.1. Classification (NCBI taxonomy): domain Eukaryota; kingdom Viridiplantae; phylum Streptophyta; class Magnoliopsida; order Poales; family Poaceae; genus Aegilops; species Aegilops speltoides. The sequence continues at coordinate 17,193,070 of CM038143.1, forward strand.
CGCTAGGTCAAGTCTGTCACATGGTCCGGTGGGACCAACTGATGAGACAGGTCTACTCTAACAGGACTGTGCAGTTTGAACCATAAAGACGCTACGCGGGAATTCAACCCATGAGGAGCTGACTACGCGGGAAACATTTTCGGCGCAGGTCGGCTATCTTCATCAATGGCTTAAGACCGAGGTGGATTGCGCTACCCCAGAGGCGGTCCGGCAGCTTGAGACTAATTACATGAAGATGTTGTTAGGGAGGCTTTGAAGAACAAGTTTCAACATCGACGACCTAAAGACAATTTGCAACTTGGTGTTGGCAAGCTTGAAGACCAAATCAGGGCTACTATGGTGTCACAGCCCAGGGGTACCTCACCATGTCACTTCCAGGCCTGGTGGACCCCTAGGTCGGTTTCATCCTGGGTCACTTTGGACAGCCCGTGACATTTATATGGAAGACTCTAGAAGACTTAATGTACAAGACAAGTGTATTTGAGCTGAGGAGGAGTCTACGTCCACCGATGTAGTCGACTAGGATCTGTAAGCCTAGGACCCTTGGTATGTTGTATAAGCTGGGGCCGGCCTCGTCGAGAGATCATCAGGTAGGTTCCCCTTTGGTATATCATATTTAAAGCTAATTTGATTGATTTACAACGATCCTTTTTTGCATGAGTATAGGGATTCATTTAACCATGGGGCTCGTAGCTTTGCCAAGGTGGCCACGCTATATTGGTTTGATATCATGTATGGCCTCTCTAGCCAGCATCTTTGCTTGTATCCTGAACAATCCTAGATCTATAAAGAAAATCATGAGTGTAGAATAATCCCACTCCTGGCAGATCAAGATTGGTCGAACATGATCCCTATATATAGGAGACATATATTTCTCAATTGACTAAAACACTAGTAGAAAAGGGGTCAATGGTCCAGGCCGGTCCAGCCCATTAGTCCCGGTTCAATCCATAACCGGGACCAATGGGGGCATCGGACCAGTTCGTGAGCCCCGGGCCGGCAGGCCACGTGGGCCATTGGTCCCGTTCGTCTGGACCTATTGGTCTGGTTGGTGGGACGAACGGGACCAATGGGCCTCGCTCGACCCAACACCATTGGTCGGTTGGTGGCTTGAACAGGGACCAAAGGCTGCCATTAGTCGGTTCGTGCCATCAACCGGGACTAAAGGGTTGGTCCTCGTTGCGACCAGAGTTTAGTCCCACCTCGCCAACCGAAGGGAAATCGGATCGGTTTATAAGCCCCTCCCTCTCTACCATATTGAGCTCCTCTGAAAATGAAAATAGATGCCCTTATATAGGGAATTTAGCAAAAATTCATACGGATTTCTCTTGAAATTCGTTATGAATTTAAGTTAATTTCCTCTATAAGCGCATCTCTGCTCATTTCGAGTAGTTTTTATATAGTTTTTTTCTTTTTCTGCTATATTTATTTTTTCTTTTTATTTCTGAGTTGTAATAAGCCATTAAAAATAAGCATATATGCTCCTTTTTAGTACTGATTAATCACAACTATTTTTGGTTCTATTCATTTCTGAGTAGTTTTCTATATTTTTTCTTTTATGTTATATTTATTCTTTTGTTTTTATTTCGAGTTGTAATAAGTCATTAAAAATAAGCATCTATGCTATTTTTTAGTAAAGTTAATCAAAATTATTTTTCTTCTTTTTATTTCGAGTGGTTTTTATATAGTTTTTTTCTTTTCTGCTACATTTATTTTTTCTTTTTATTTCTGAGTTGTAATAAGTCATTAAAAATAAAAAAGAGGCATAATCTTTCGTTAATTTGCTTCAAGCCTTCGAGAATAGTGTCAATCGACCGCACATAGCTCATGCGGTCTACCGTATTCCTCAAGGCTTGAAGCTAACTAACGTCTTGAGGAGCATTGAGCCTCTTCATCATCGTCTCGCACTCGGGGCTTATAAGCAGTTGCGAGTGCCTCTCGCTTGGCGAGGTGGGACTAAAAAACAGCTGCAGGAAGAATTAACAAAAAACAGCTGCAGAAAATAAAAAGTAGTTACATGGGTCCATTGGTACGGTTCATGGCACCAACGGTACCAATGCCTCTCTTTGGTCGGTTGGTGGCTCCGGCGGGACCAATCTCATCTTTAGTCGATTGGAGCCACCAACGGGACCAAAGGTCTTCGTTTCCGCCCTTTGGGCTCTTGAAAACAGGCCTTTGGTCGGTTGGTACAAACCGAGACTAAAAACTTTAGTCCGTTGGAGCCACCAACCGGGACCAATCTTTGCTATATATCTTTGGACTTAGCAGTTTCGCCAAAACCCATCTCTTTCTCGCTTGACGCCTCTGCTCCTCGTCGCCGTCGCCGAGACCCTGCCCCACGCCGCCCGAGCCCGCCGTCCCGTCGCCGCCCGAGCCCGCCGTCGTCGCCGCCCCCATCGCCGCCAGCGTCCGCGCCGCCCGTCATCAGCGCGCCGTGCCGCCCGACGACGTCGCCGCCGTCGCCCGCCCCTTGCCGCCCCGACCCGCCGTCCCGTCGCCGCCCGAGCCCGCTGTCCTCGTCGCCCCTTGCGCCGCCCGATCCGTCGTCGCCCTGCCCTTGCCGCCTCGGCCTTGACGTGAGCGTTTTCTTATTTTGTTAGATTTTTAGATTTTTTGTAGTTCATAGATTTTTTTGTTAGGTTAGATGTGTAGTAATTTAGATATGTAGTTCATAGATTTTTTTTGTTAGATTAGATTTTTTGTTAGATTACATGTGTAGTAATTAATTTGTTCATATTATGTTAGATTTTTTGTTAGATTAATTAGATTTTTTGCTAGATTAGATATGTGTAGTAATTAATTTGTTCATATTATGTTAGATTTTTTTCTGTTAATAGATTTTTTGGTGATATTATTATTGAATATGCATGTTTGGTGATATTATTGTTAATAGATTTTTTTGGTGATATTTGGATTGTGTAATTAATTTTGTTAAGTAGAATTTAAGCGTTTTTTTGTTCATAGTATTTAGAAAAGGAAAAAAATAAGAAGTAGTTTATATATAGTTGAACTAGCTAGTTGATTTACTAAACTAATTTATTTTACTATATATAGAAGTAGTTTGTTTTTAGTAAGTACTACTTATTTATTTATAGTAAGTGCTTAGTAGTTGAACTAGATAGTTGATTTAATTAATAAAACTACTTTTATTTAACTATATATAGAAGTAGTTCAGCGTCGACATCGGCGATGCCTATCTCACATCCTAAATGTCGCCGACTCGGCGGTGGAGGCCTGCTTGATCGAGGCCATGTTGGGACTGGGCTCGGCCGGGTTGGTATTGGGAGGTGCTACCTTCGGGGGCGAGGTTGGTGAGGAGGCAGCCCGTTGTTGACCCGATCCTTATTTGGTGGCGGTCGCGTGGGCGATGGCGGTGGTGAGGCATCCGGACACCGCGGAGGTGGTGCGTCACCGTGTCGCGAGGAGGGCGAGCACGTCCGTCGCTACATGGTTGCATTGGAGGGAGGTTCGACAATACTGGCAGGTTCTTTAGGGATCTCCTTGGAGCTATGATCTGTGATGGTTCCTTATCTTTGGGTGTCCACCGCCCGCGTCGATACCCGTCGGGCGCTACGGTTCTAGTTGTATTAGTGATAATATTCGACGATGTACGGACACCAAGAGATGATGTACTTTTGCTTATAATTATTTGAATGCATGCTAATTTGAATACTATACTTTATTTTATGATTTGGTTTTGCTTATTTTATGATTTGGTTTTGCTTATTGAATGCTCATATTGGATAAGTTCTCCTTCATTCCCGTGTGCTAGACAATTTGGTATAATAATGCATTCGGGAATGAAAGAGGAGCTACGACGTACGTACATCGATCATCGATAGTCAACCCGTGATTAATAATAATGATCTAGTTTAATATTTGAATTATGAGCGTAGGCGGAAATGTCGTACTCATCGGACGACGAAAACCGCTTCGGGAGTGCGATTGGTGCCACGACGACCGAGGTATCTGCGACGAGTTCATTGAGTGGGCGAAGATCGGCGCTTCAGCATTAAGCTCGAGGAGACCTGCGATGTTCATACGATGCATAGCGCACGACAATAGTTTTTTCGTAATTAAGCACGACTTCAACTATTTTAACGTGTATTTTTCATCTTTTCCAATTCGACTAGCTTATCCCATGCTTTGCAAGACGCTATGTCTTGGAGAGGATGGGTTTTGAAGACCATGAAAATTTTGAAACCAAAAAAATTATCCTAAGTACTCATCATGGTGTGGATTTTCAAGTAAAGTTGTACAATGCTCAGAGTGTAACCCATTTTGGTTGCAAAAATTGGGATGCATTTTGCAAGATGTATGGTCTTGATGAGGGTATGCTTGTCACCATGGATCTTGGTGATCCTACAATCGAGCAAGAGACACCTTCGATTTGGGTCCTTGTGGATACACCTCCAGTTTTTCCCTCATATGAGCTAAACATAGTTATTAAGTAATTTATATTGTTTATTTCAAAATATATAGTTGACAACTTATCTTCATTGACAGCTTATTTTCATTCTTCAAAGAATGTGCGGAAGATGGTAGACAGAACGTACTACACCGAAGGCTCCAAATTAACTTATCAGGAGAAAAATCATCTGGTCGGATTTTGTACTGATCTTGAGAATTACAATATCTACAATCAAACTCCTCAACATTATGGTCAATACGTGCCACTAGTGCACGTGTTGAACTCTGATAACTACCATGGAGATACCTGGTAAGATTATTTTTACTATTACAACATCCGTGCATCTTTTGCACACTTCTAAAACTAGTACATCATTGCTAACTCTGAAGTTATTACTATGTTTTTCAACAGATAATCCCGAATGATTGTGTGCCTCATCGATGTATCGCATGGTAGCCTTCATGTTTTGAACATACAACCAGGTCGTCCTCTGAATCTCAACTGTTCATACGGGTTTCTAAAAGAAGTGGAACATAACAATCAAAGAATAGAAAAATGTATGGACGGTCGTAAGGAGCTTCTTGGAAGCAATAAGCAGCGAAGGGCAAGAATTGGAGCAGGATGATCGCCATTCTTCATAATGGAGAGTCGGGGTCTATATTGTTTTATGCTATTTTACCTTAAGGGTGTTTAGGTCCTACGATCTTGATGATCATGTGCTAAGAACAATTATGTAGGGTTGGGTTCGATGACTATGAGGATGATGATCATATGACTTATTATTAATAACGAGTAGAAGTTGTATGATGATGCATGATTAGTAGGACTTGTTATTATATATATATATGATGATGTATGATGCAAAGCATGCATGAGCATGTTATATCTGTGGGTGCAATGAACATAGCAGCAGCGTTGATAAACCAAGGGCGAAGATAAGAGAGGACACTTCTCTCGTTAGCTAGCTATAATAACAACCTAAAAATAACCCCAAAACCCTAAAGCAGCCACTTTTGTAAAAAATTGACTTTTGGTCCCGGTTGGAGCCACCAACCGGGACCAAAACCTCGATTGGGCTCGGCGCGCGAGGGCCATGTGGAGGCACATTGGTCCCGGTTCGTGTTTGAACCGGGACTAATGGGTGGAGGCATTAGTAACGACCCATTAGTCCCGGTTCATGAACCGGGACTAAAGGCCCTTACGAACCGGACTAATGGGTGGTTTTCTACTAGTGAAATTTAACGCAAAACTGTTATATAAATTTCTGTATGAATCTAAGAAAATTTTTACCATGTTGTAAAAAATGCGTTCATCTAGTGCAAAACAGATGTAGTTTTAACTAAGGCTCCACTGAATTTACAAGTTTCTTCATACTGATTTATTAGTACTGAGAGTGATATAATAGTTCATTCAGGCGGAAATCCAATTTGGCTCTCGGGTGCACATGCTCTTGCGCGCGAAAATAATTTCGAAATGTCAAAACAAATCCAACAAAAAATTTATGTGTTCATAGTCACATCCAAATGCTACCTACAAACTTTTAGGCAAAAACTTTAAGCATTTTGGCCAGTGAAAAAAAAATTAAATACCAAATATTAGCAACAAATGTCACCTAAAATTTGTTTTTTTTTCACCGACAAAACACTGCCGCTCCGTTCCACATGAAAATTGTCAAGGATGCTTGCGACACTAACACGAACATCTTCAAAAAGAAACTCAGATTTTTTTTAACGTTTACAAATTTTTTACGGTTACTGTTCATGCAAGAGGATGTGCTCCCTGTTGTTCAGGTTAGTTAAAAAATGCAGTATTACTCTCAGAGTTGTTGGTTTGATGGTTATGTCTATTGAGCGCTAAGAAATTATACGACAATCGAGAATTAGGAAAACCACTTTTCATATCACAGAAACTTAAATCGAGATTTCTATAAGTTTATTGAGTTGTGTAGTCAAGCCAAAATCAGTTTGTATAATTTATTATAATTTTCCATATCTTAGTAGCACAAGGTTTTGGCACATGAAAGTACATTGTATCCATCATTTCCATAGCATTCACCATTCGCAACAGCACCATATGGAACGGTCGCAATGACTTTTTTCAAAGTTGTAACCACGCCATTCACAGCTAAGCTTGCACATAGCAACATTGTTGGGCGTTGGTATCTGGCATGCTCGGAAAGGAGTACACGAAGTCCACAATCCAGTTGTACCTACAAACAAGAAGGTATATATAGCATCCCCGTTCATATTAGCATATGTAGTATAAGTTGCATGAGTTTAGATTATATGAATATCCAAGGTACATCATACAGAATTGGACTATTGTAAACATAAACAAAGAGTGTACCTTTGTTTCTCGTAGTTGCTTGACATGACCATAAAGTGCTAAACATCATCAGAAGAAGTACGAAACATAAAGCCTGGGTGTTGTTCTTGATAGGTGCCATGAGGAGTGGTTTCTTATTCCTTTTTCCTCCTATACCTATATTCTTTATGAGCGATATCTCTCAACCTATATTTCTCATTGTGTTATTTATTAGAGGCATAAATCTCGAAGGACCCATTATTGCTCTTATATTATTTCTCACATTTATGTTTGATCATCATGTGTTTATATATAGTCACTTGATGTCCGCAAGGTCACTATAGCATTTAGATATGATATACCAAAATATATCTTGTGGAGAACATGTTACTAAATGCAACATAGATTTTGATATTTGAAATTAATCACTACTCTGAAATACTATACATATAGCACATTAAATTGTGCGCCCGCAAAAAAAGCACATTAAATATGTATCTTCAGTAGTAGTTGTTCTATCATGTAGCATAGTAGACCCATGTAAGAAAAACATATCGGATAATAATCACAACATTATTTCTTTAGGATTCCACAACATTAAACCATTATATTATATCAGTAGCACTCAATGTAACAAGCAGAAATGGCCACCCGAAAATAGTTAGAAATAAGCCTGTAGACAACCTCTACTGCCGGGTTTTGCATGCACGCAGTTTGCAAAAGGGACAAGAAAGAAAGTTGACCCCTATTTCTTTGAGCAAAAAAAAAAGTTGACCCTTGTCTTGTGGGCAGAGATGGGCCCAGACACACAAGGCCGCAACACGGGGCTGATTATATTTACGGCAGATATGTTCACTAGCCCACCAACTTGCCTTTCCTTCGCTTCGAGGTTTTCCTAGTGTACTACCTTGCCTTCAGTGGGCGTGCTAACTGGACCAGGACAAATTGAAGTCTTGAAGTTAAGGGTTGAAAGTGATTTTATAATATTTATTTATATCTCCGAGTGTTTTTTCCTTGTGTTTGGTAGTGGCTTTTATTCGGGTTCTGCCAGGTTTTTTTTATTCCATAAGTTTTCTATTTTCTAATATTTTTCCTTTCTATTTTAATTCTTTTATTTTTTCGTTTTCATTTCATCTATCTATTAGTAAATATTTAAATTTCCAAAAATCCTCATGACAGTTACATAAAATATTGACAAGTATTTGAAAAATTACATGATTTTTGCAAAATAGTCACGATTTTTTTTAAAAAAATACTTTTTATTTTATATAAATAAAGTTTTGTGTTTTATGGGAAATGTGAAAACCTATAAATCCACATAAGATCACTAGAAAACCAACTGTCAGCATCCCGTTATTTTGACACACATAGCGTCATATAGGAGCTTCCTTTGCTGATCTGTTGCAATATGGCTCTTGACTCTTCTTATATGTCGCCCGTTACGAATTGATGAAAAACGCACATGGATGTCTTGCTTCTTCAGCCAAGTGGCCCAGATCGCTCCCCTTTTTATTCTCTTTTTTTCTACTTTTTCGGTGGTTTTACTCCCAAAAAATTAGGTATCGTGCTTATTTCTGTAGGTTCTAAAAATATATAACTAAAAGATGGAAATATAGTATTTTTCATGAATTATAAAAATGTTGTGAATTTTCAAAAATGACCTTGAATTAAAAATATCTGTTCGTAGCTGTAAAAAGATGTTCTTATTTTAAAAATGCTTAGGAGTTTATAAAATCATGGATTCTAGAGAAATACCAAATCAAAAAATGTTCTATAATTTTTCAAAAATGTTGGTGTTATAATAAACACATATTTCAAAAATACTTTTGTAGTTTGAAAAAGGATTATGTGTATAAAAAAATCTTGAATTTTAAAAATGCTCTGAACTTTTAATAAACGTTCCTGAAGTTTATTTAAAAAGAAGAAAAAATGAAGGGTTTGTTACATTTGTGTCCCTAACTCGAATCCACTACTGAGATTTGCCCCTAATTTGGAAGCATGCTCGAATTTGCCCCTCTCCCGTCAGTTGCACTTATAAAAATGCCCCTCCGTGTCGTTATCGTCCAGCCAAAGGGCGTTGACCGCTATCTGGACGTTTGTTGGACGTTTTGCCCATGGAAAAAAATAATACAGCAAATGAAAAAGAAAAGAGAAAGGGCGCCCTCACCTTCTAGCCCAGCCCACTGGTTGGTCGTCTTCTTCCTCTTCAGAGGCCGAGGGCGTGTCGCCCGCCCGATCACCCGAGCGCCGCCGTTCACGTGGCCAACGGCAAGGAGAAGCCACACTTCCATGTCTGCAAACCCCGCCATGAAACAGAGCGTACTCACGCTGGAGATCGTGACCTTAGGTGCCCTGCAACTCCGCGACCAACACCATCTCCGCCGCATCTGTCCGCCGTCTTTGATTCGCCATTGTATGTGGTCTATCAGCGCTCCCTTACCATCCAGTTGATACATCTGATGTTGCGGATTCTTCCAGACACTTCAACGATGAGCTCTTATTTGTCTAGCCCCCACCCCACAACGCCTCGTCGCGGCAGCCGTAGGCGAGGTACATGTGCTCACTGTCGACCCTCCCCAGACCCTTCGACCACTCTGGCATGCTCGCAGTGAGATGCTGATGCCAATACACCTCTATCCCCTCCCCCCGTGCTTTCTAGCCCCCTGCCACCTAACTTCAACCGCCGGCGCCGCTGGCCTCGGCCGTGCCCGATATTCCGGCCATCCCTGCTCGCCCTACCACTTCTGTTCAACGCGGAGCAAGCCCAGGAGCACGTAGGACCATTCCACCGCTCGTTTGGTTGCCGGAACAGAGCTCCCCTGCCCTCGTTCATGGCATATGCTCGCCGGCGGCTTAACGCCGGTGGTAGATTAGTTAGATTATTAGTAATCCCACCTAGTGTTAAATATTAAGCTAATTATTGAGACTTATCGGTGGGCTCTGTCAATTAGAAAAACTGCTAAATTAATTAAGAAAAATAACTAGTACATGTGGGGCCCCATGTGTAAGTGAGAGAGAGGGTTCTTTTTTATTTTTCTGCAGTGATTCACATGTAAGTGAGTGAGAGCCTGGATATGGTTTTTTTCCAGTGGGTCCCACCCATAGTGACACATATAGTCAGGGTCAAAATGCCCAACAAATGCCCTGTAGACGGTCATACCACTTTGACCAGACGGAAACGGAAGGGCATTTCTATAAGGTCACATAACGACAGAGGGCAAAATTTGAGCAGGCTTCGAAATTAGTGGCAAATATGAGTAGGTGGTTCTAGTTAGGGACAGAAATGTAAATGTCCCAAAAAGGAAAGGGGGAAATCAAAACCCTGGAAAACGGCACGAATATGGGCCGACCCGTGTGCACTCCACCTATGCATTGATTCGATACTTTTTCACAGTGAGCAACAATAATTTTTCCATGGCTTAACATGGGCCGACTGGTGTGCACTCCGCCTGTCATTGATTCGACAATTTTTCACAATGAGCAACAATAATTTTTCAATGGCTTGCTGCACACACGCTGCCACTTGCATGTCCTTCTCCTTTGGCCCGTGTGAGTGCATCGCCCAACGGTACAACCTCTACTACACAACCGCTTAGGGATGAGGTTGTCACTGTCCTCCCCCTGTTGGACGCTTCGCCTCCGCTTGAGTACCACTACATTGTCTTGCCCAATTAGCTTTGAAAGTGTTGCCCGGCCTCAGCTACGGCCGTGGGACCCTGCCGCTGATGTTTAGATTTGTCGGCCCATTCATCTGCTCACCACTTTGCCAACAGTGCTACTCGTTGGACCCGTGCAACTCTTGCATATTGGCTACTTCCCGCGTGCCTCTTGGACCAAATAGTTTCTAAATTGATGCATTCAACTTAAATTAGATAGTTAACCTTTTATGTTTGGGAACACTTGGTCGGGCATCTAAAAACTGGTATCACTTCAGTCGATTTGCTCCTCCTCTCTCGACTACCGATTTAAATCTAAGGCCGCATGTTCTTCATCCTCCTCCCATCGAAGCGACAATGTTCTTCTTCCTCATCAAACCCGTGATTTCTCCCCCTCCTATGCTTAGCCCACCAGCTGGCTTCCCTCCTGAAAGTGCAACTAATCCCCGGGTGGTTTTGGTAATTAATAACAACATATATATCATTGAACTAATCATTTCTTGAGAATATTTCAGAAAGTTCAGTGATATGGGTATGGCAATGACTGATGATGTGGACCCCTCAAAATGCTAAGGAAAACATTGGCAAAAGCTCAAGACTCTATTTTTGGTTTAGTGATCCAAGATCACATTGAGTCCATAGGAAAGCCAATACTATTAAAGGGATGAGGTTATGATGATGATCTGGTTGCTCAAAGTGCTTAGTGATTTATCTCTCAAACAATCAGCAATCTTTCATTCCAACATAAACCCATAAGTAATCTCGGTCCCACCGATTCCAAACTCACCACACCGAGATGAACCACCTCACCATATACCCAAACCCTAAGAATTTCGGATTTTCCGATTCCAAACTCGGTCATACGAAATTGGTGTTGCCAAGCTTCAGAACATACGTACTCAAATCGGTGTCACCGAGATGAGAAAGTCGGTCCCACCGAGATTGGCAAACCCTAGACTTTGGAAGAATCGGACTAACCGAGATTGTATTTTCGGTCCCACGAAAATCCCAACGTTCACAAGATTTGAACTTTCGGTCTCACCGAGTTGTCAACTTCGGTCCGACCGAGATTGGTCAAATGTGTGTAGCAGTTGGATTTTGTGTGGAGGCTATAAATACCCTCCACCTCCTCTTCATTCGTGGAGAGAGCCATCGAAAGAACTACCACTCCTACCTTACATTTACGAGAAGAAAACTACCTACCCTTGTGTTGAGATCAAGTTGCTCCACTCCCACCATATGAAACTTGATTTCTAGCCTTCCCAAGTTGCTTTCCACTCAATCCTTTCTTCCACCACAGCCAAATCGGTGAGGAGAGTTGAGTGTTGGGGAGATTATCATTTGAAGCACAAGAGCAAGGAGTTCATCATCACCAACACCGTCTATTACCTTTTGGAGGTGGTGCCTCCTAGATTGGTTAGGTGTCGCTTGGGAGCCTCCGTCAAGATGTGGAGTTGAACCAAGAAGTTTGTAAGGGCAAGGAGATCGCCTACTTCGTGAAGATCTACCCGAGTAAGGCTAGTCCCCGTGGGCGTAGGCCATGATGGCATAGACAAGGTTGCTTCTTCGTGGACCCTTCGTGGGTGGAGCCCTCCGTGGACTCTCGCCGTTACCCTCCGTGGGTTGAAGTCTCCATCAGCGTGGATTGACGATAGCACCACCTATCGGAACCACGAGAAAAATCTCCGTGTCTCCAAATTGTGTTTGCTCTTCTCCACCTCTTATTTACTATATGTGCAATTTACTTTCCGCTGCCATAACTCTAGAATTGCATGTGTAGGGTGATACTTGACTTGGTCATCATTGTGAACTTGCTAAAAACCTACGCTAATCAAAAGGCTAAACTTTTAAGTTGTCAAGTAGTCTAATCACCCCCCCTCTAGACATACTTCCGATCCTACAAGTGGTATCAGAGCTTTGGTCTCCATTGGATTGGTTTCCATTGCATTGGACTCCATAAGCTTGGTTTCACAACCTAGGAGAGTATGGCGTCTAGTGAGGGTAATTTCCGTAGAGGTCCTTACTTTGATGGTTCAAATTTTGCTAGTTGGAAGCACAAAATGAAAATGCATATTCTTGGACATAACCCCGCATGGGGCATTATTTGTGTTGGCTTGCAAGGTGAGTTCTTGAGGAAGGAAAAGTTCGGATCGCGAAGCTCTGCGGATGAGTTGCGGATGTTCTGAGTAACAATGCTCAAGCTTGTGACATTCTCTTCAATGCTTTGTGTCTGAGGAGTTCAACAAGATCAGCCGTCTTGAGAATGCAAAAGAGATTTGGGATACTTTGGTGAAATGCACGAAGGTACCGAGTCCGTGAAGGAATCAAAGCTAGATGTTCTTCAAGGTCGACTTGACAAGTTCAAGATGAAGGAAGGTGAAGGAGTCGCTGAAATGTACTCTAGGCTTGCTCTCATTACCAATGAGATGGCAGGCTTAGGAAGCGAAGAAATGACCGACCGATTCATCATCAAGAAGATTCTCAGAGCTTTGGATGGAAAGTATGACACCGTGTGCACTTTGATTCAAATGATGCCAAACTACAAAGATCTCAAGCCTACCGAAGTCATTGGAAGAATTGTTGCTCATGAGATGACACTTAAAGACAAGGAAGAGCTTCACAACAAGTCAAGTGGTGCTTACAAAGCTGCAGTTGAAGCTCCCACAACCTCAAGTGACAAGCTAGTTTCCAATGAAGAGATAAGCCTAATGGTGAAGAACTTCAACAAATTCTACAAGAATAGAAGCAAGGAGAGAAGCTCAAAGTCTAGATCATATGATGAAAAGAGATCTTCTAGTCGTGATCGAAAGCTGCTACAATTGTGGAAGACCGGACACTACTCAAATGAGTGTTCGACTCCCCACAAGAGAGAGAAGAATCTCCAAGAAGAAGAAGCTCAAGGAAGAGTCGCCGAAAAAGAGAGAAGGAGTAGAGATGATCGTTATGAGCGAAGATCCTCTCGGAGAAGCAAGGATTCGGAAAGGAAAGACAAGTCATCAAGGAGCTACACAAGGAGAAAACATCAAGCTCATGTTGGTGAATGGGTTTCGGCTCCGACTCGACAATCACTCGAAAGAAGCTATCACTCCAACTCCGAATCTGATCAAGATGAAGGTGTTGCGGTCTTGCTCTCGTGTCCTCCAACTCCAACTCCTACGACATATTTGATTCACCAAATGAGGGAATTGGAAGATGCTTCATGGCAAAAGGCCCCAAGGTATCACACCCTGAGTTTATTGACTTTGATGGTGATGAGGATGACTTGCTTGGAGAAGATGAGCTTTTACATGACAAGTCTAGCGAGCTTAGTAATGATGAACATGCTAATAGTCTTTATAGTCGAGAAGAGTCGAATGACAATGCTATGAAGGAGATTGAGCGTCTAACTAAAGAACTAAACACTCTTAAGTTAGCTCATGAAACAACTCAAGAAGATCATAGAGAGCTCCTAAGATCTCATGAGAAGCTACGCTCGAGAAGCTCAATCTAGAGCAAGAACATGAGTTTCTAAAAGCTATCAATGACGATCTTGAAAGAAGAGTTCTTCATATCTTGCCAAACGACTTCTCTTGTCTAATTTCTTGCCACCTATTAAAACTAAGCATGACAAGCATAAGAAAAATTCTTCATCTAGTAGTAACAATAATCATGCCAAATCAAATGTTGTTACTTCTAGTAATTCTCTTGATTCCACTAACAATGTTTCAAGCCAAGTTTCACTTGAGCAAGAAAATAGTCTATTGAAAGGGATTATAGAAAGGTGTCTACAAGAGTCTTGCGGAAGCAAGAGCTTTGAGAAATTGTTCGCAAGCAAGGAAGACACGGAAGAATCAAGGAATTGGTTTTGAGCGAAAGTTCAACGCCGAGGGTGTTGAATGGGAAGAAGGTCAATATCCCACTCCAAAGTTTGTTTCTCAAGAGGAGAAGTATGATCCTACTTCTTCCAACAAGGAACAAGCTCAAGATGACCTTCCACCACAAGACCACAAGCTAAAAGGCAAGGACAAGCTTCAAGAAGAGATTGATGCATTCATTGAAGCACCCAAGGCCATGGTCAAGTGGGTTCCCAAGGCTACTTCAAGTTCTACTTCGACAAGCTCAACTACTACCCCAAGGATTCCCATCAAGATGATGTGGATCCCGAAGAAGAAGAACTAGAGAGTTCTTGAGGGTGACTCCGCCAACATACTTCACTCACATTCATTTTGGCAAGAACTTGTGCAAACAACTTCCACATCTTGCACTAGTTCATGGAGTCACAAACCCTCATATTGGTAAGTCAAGGGACAAGGTAATCATTGCTTTCATGGACATCATCTATTGTGTACTTCAATCTATGTCCATGGATATCCTTGTTTGTTCCTTGTGGGACTAACCCATGTAGGTATTGAAAGTGCCCGAATCAAAGGATTGCTCCCAACTCTTGATGATCTTCATCAACATTGAGCATCCACATCTTCAACATCTACATGAAGTCTTCAACGACAACCCAAGGTTAGTTTGACCCTTTGAAAGGGTTCTCACATCAAGGGGAGCTTTGCTCTAAAGAAATGAGCTAAAGCATCTTTTAATGATGTGAACACATTAATGCTTTATGGAAAAGTGGTAACCCCACTTGTGCTTAAGCGATGAGTATGACCTATGATCAAATGTTCTCATTTGACTCCTAAGTCAATATGCTCATATATAGATGACCTAGTCATCGCCAAATTGTGTGCTAGAAGCTAGTGTTTTGTTTGTGCATGTTTGACACATATTTCATTTGCTATCTTATTGTGTGAGCATGTTGGATGCATGATTTTATCCATTCAAGGACATCCATTTGTTGTTTTGGTCTTTTGGTTTTCTTTTGACCAAATGGATGGACAAGAATGCCTAAGTTCCTCCCCTAGCTATCTATGCTTTCTTGTCTCAAACTCTATTCATGCTTATATCACAAACTTTGAACAAGACTTTTTCGGACAGACCGAGTGAGGAGCACTCGGAGCCACCGATCCGTCAAAAGCCTAACTTCCAAAACCTTCTAAGTACTTTCGGTCAAACCGATATACTCAAATCGGACGGACCGAAATCACTTGGATTGATCTAGGTTTTCACCTCGGTGAAACCGAGTTACAAATTCGGCGTGACGAAGTGTAATCGCACGCAGATTAACCATCTCGGTCCCACCTAGTTTTCCAACTCGGTCCCACCGACACCGTAGAAGGTATATATACCCGAGGAGCAGCGTTGATTACTTCTTCAAAGCGCCTCGCCCTCAAACCCTTATTTTGCCGTCGCCGTGGTCTTTGGATCGTCTCCGCCGTCGCTTCATGCGCCCTCGCCGCTGGTCTCCATCGCCGTCAGCGGTCTTTCTCATCGCGCGTTGCCGCCGTGAGTGAAGCTCCACCAGATTGGGTGAGTTTCATCCTCTCGTGCTTCAACCGCTGATTCAATGCACGATAGGCTTTGCCTAGCTTCTTGCCAAGATTAAAATCTTCCTATCCAGCAGATTAGATCATAGAACAAAATTCGAGTGAAAATTTTAGGGTTAGGTTTCCGCGAACACATCTCGGTGTGACCGATTCTACATTCTCGGATGACCGATTTGGCCTCTGGTCATTGACCGCACTTTTCGGTTAAACCGAAGTTGTGCAAATCGGAAAGACCGAAGTGAGGATTTAGTGAAACCCTAGTGCTCTCGGCTAGACGAAACCCATTTCGGTCCAACCGAAAGTGGTGTATATGGTCTGTTTAGACACTTGGATTCACGAATTTATAGACTCGGTCGACCGAAATGCATTCTGTGAAAACCTAAAACTAATGTTTGAACTCATTCTTTTGCAAAATCCTCTGCAGTTTGTGATAACTCTTCTATTACGCCTATACCTATTCTTTTCACGGGTTGTCGGTCATGTGCGATGGAAGTGACAGCGAACAGGTCCGAATCACCAATTGAGATTCGAGGCGATTACAAGTCTGAAGCAAGCAGTTTTTCAGATGATGAGAGAGGAGCACTCCAAGTGGATTGCCTCCGGCTGCCACTGGGCAGGAAGAAGAAGAATTACGATGAGGAGGATTCGACTTTGTTGCAGATGAGGAGATAACTTCAAAGCCAAAAGGCAAGTGGTTGCCAAGGGCTATCAAGGGCAACAATCAAAGAAAGGCACCAGCAAGGTGAAGAAATCCACATTGCAAAGAAGCTCGGCATGGAAGAAGAAACCTCCGGCAAGATCAAGAAAACTTCCAAGAGGAAGAGGCTAGTTCATGAAGAAGTCGATGATGATGACTCAGATGAGGAAGCACCCAGCCTCCTCGAAGCGAAGTTGATGGGAGATGCCATCGAGCAGGAGCACCCACAAAAGCTAAGCCATCAGCTCAAGCAAAGGCAGCCCAAGCCAAACCTCTGTCAAGCCAAAGAAGATCTGAAGAAACATACCGCTTCAGAGAAGAAGAAGGACAATGTGCCACTGCAGAATCGATGATGAGGCTCATGTTTTCTTGAAGCTCGATGCGAAATTGCGATTCATAATGATGCTCATCCTCGAGCTGAAAATATGAAGGAAAGGAAGGACAAAGGTCTCGTGCTATGGAGGCAAGTTGATCCATATGCCACCGGAGAAGGACATTTGTTGACTCTAGATTCCACACTAGAGAGCAACAAGATTTCTATGAGGCAGTGCTCATGGATAAGAAGCCAATTGTTCTTGACACGGATATGTAGACCGGAAATACATTGACAAAGTGAAGAGCATGAGACTATTTCCCACATGTGCATGAAAGCTTCACCGCATGTGGAGTTGCAGAGTTTGTTGGTCGAAATCGATCGCTTGGAATGATGAGATGATCATGCGGTTCTATGCCACCGCACATTTCTATCCGGATGGCAGAATTGTATGGATGATGTATGACGTAGATTCTCCTCAACTGTTGAGGAATGGAGCGTTCTTGAATGCACCAAATATCAAGGGATGATGATGTTGATGTCTATGGCATTCGAAGAAAAATCACGAGTCAATGAAGAACATGTACAATGAGGTACCGACAAGGATGTTGAGATATGGAAGCTTGGATCGGTTTATCATCTTGAGCAGGTCTCCCAACCACTAACACCATTACGAGGCATACTTTGATGCCTAAGTCAGAGACCACCGCATGATAAGAGGGTATTCTATCAACATGCTGCACATTCTAGATCGAAGACACCTTTTAAGGTGATGGACACGATAGTAGAGACTATCAAGAGGACAAGCAGCAGAGACTGAAGAGGTCGTGTGGGTTTGCTCCGCATATTCAGATGCTCATTAATGCCAAGTTTGGCACGGACACCTACCGTTGGATAGACCCCACTTGCCACCGCAGCCTGAACATGAAGATAATGAAGTTGTGATGGTGAGGATGCTCCCACATCCGTTGAAGGACATGCTAAGTCTGAAGCTGCCAAACAAGCTAAAGCTGAAAAGGAAGCAGCAGCAAAGCCCAAGAGCGTTGGAGAACAACTTCTTGAAGCCACTCGGAGAATTGAACTACGCTGGCCAGCATAGTGCGTCTCGGAGAGCCTAGAGAGGATAGTTGAAGATAAGTTCCATGCTCTGGATGTCAAGTCGATCAAGTGCAGTCACCGTCAACAAGCTTGAGGCGACATTGAGGAAGCGAAGAGGAGAAAGCAGAGCTCATGAAGGAGATGGAAGATGATCTAGTCGGGATGACTATGAGCAGCTGCTGCAGTGCCCACAAAGCCCAGATCATTGCTATTCCCGTGATGACCCAGGCCACTACATCAAGCACCTCCCACAGCTCCATCGGCCCAAAGACCAGCTCCAGATTTCCCTCCTCCAGCTCCACAGACTTCAGCAGAAGCTTTGCAGATGCAGCTATCTCCACTCCATCGACGCAGACAGAGCCGCCCGCAGAGTCCCTAGTGACGATTAGCTCTATACCTTTCGAACTTTTTGGTAACTTGTTGCCAAAGGGGGAGAAATTGTATAGATCATAGGACTTCGAGAGAGAGAGTGCTCGTTTTTGCTCTTTCGTTTGTGGTTTTCCTTGAGATACTTTTGAGTTCTTTGAGACATTTCGTGTGCTTGATACTACGTTTGCTCTATCTTGATGAGTGCTTGATCATACTATGCTTAATGTGTGCTTAATGTTTATCGTATTCCATTCATATCTTGTATGATCATTTACTCATGTCTTGGTGATTGGGTGCATGTTATTCATTCTTATCATTTTGTGCGCTCCACCAAGATGTATGTGACATGGAAGAGTGACCCATGATCCTAATCGATTGTGCATTTGCATTCAAACGCAAATCTTAAATAATGCACAAATTTAGGGGGAGCTCTTGCTTATCACATACTTCTCAAAGCGACGATGTTATTCATTGATTATATCATTTGTCGAAGCTTTGATCTATATGTTGTCATCAATTACCAAAAAGGGGGAGATTGAAAGTGCAACTAATCCCCGGGTGGTTTTGGTAATTAATAACAACATATATATCATTGAACTAATCATTTCTTGAGAATATTTCAGAAAGTTCATTGATATGGGTATGGCAATGACCGATGATGTGGACCCTCAAAATGCTAAGGAAAACATTGGCAAAAGCTCAAGACTCTATTTTTGGTTTAGTGATCCAAGATCACATTGAGTCCATAGGAAAGCCAATACTATTAAAAGGGATGAGGTTATGATGATGATCTGGTTGCTCAAAGTGCTTAGTGATTTATCTCTCAAACAATCAGCAATCTTTCATTCCAACATAAACCCATAAGTAATCTCGGTCCCACCGATTCCAAACTCACCACACCGAGATGAACCACCTCACCATATACCCAAACCCTAAGAATTTCGGATTTTCGATTCCAAACTCGGTCATACGAAATTGGTGTTGCCAAGCTTCAGAACATTCAGTACTCAAATCGGTGTCACCGAGATGAGAAAGTCGGTCCCACCGAGATTGGCAAACCCTAGACTTTGGAAGAATCGGACTAACCGAGATTGTATTTTCGGTCCCACGAAAATCCCAACGTTCACAAGATTTGAACTTTCGGTCTCACCGAGTTGTCAACTTCGGTCCGACCGAGATTGGTCAAATGTGTGTAACAGTTGGATTTTGTGTGGAGGCTATAAATACCCTCCACCTCCTCTTCATTCGTGGAGAGAGCCATCGAAAGAACTACCACTCCTACCTTACATTTCGAGAAGAAAACTACCTACCCTTGTGTTGAGATCAAGTTGCTCCACTCCCACCATATGAAACTTGATTTCTAGCCTTCCCAAGTTGCTTTCCACTCAATCCTTTCTTCCACCACAGCCAAATCGGTGAGGAGAGTTGAGTGTTGGGGAGATTATCATTTGAAGCACAAGAGCAAGGAGTTCATCATCACCAACACCATCTATTACCTTTTGGAGGTGGTGCCTCCTAGATTGGTTAGGTGTCGCTTGGGAGCCTCCGTCAAGATGTGGAGTTGAACCAAGAAGTTTGTAAGGGCAAGGAGATCGCCTACTTCGTGAAGATCTACCCGAGTAAGGCTAGTCCTCCGTGGGCGAGGCCATGATGGCATAGACAAGGTTGCTTCTTCGTGGACCCTTCGTGGGTGGAGCCCTCCGTGGACTCTCGCAGCCGTTACCCTCCGTGGGTTGAAGTCTCCATCAACGTGGATTGACGATAGCACCACCTATCGGAACCACGAGAAAAATCTCCGTGTCTCCAAATTGCGTTTGCTCTTCTCCACCTCTTATTTACTATATGTGCAATTTACTTTCCGCTGCCATAACTCTAGAATTGCATGTGTAGGGTGATACTTGACTTGGTCATCATTGTGAACTTGCTAAAAACCTACGCTAATCAAAAGGCTAAACTTTTAAGTTGTCAAGTAGTCTAATCACCCCCCTCTAGACATACTTCCGATCCTACACCTCCGATGAGTACCCATCCGAGCACTTACCAAGAATGTTGCAACTTCTCCATTTCGAGCTTGATCTCCATCTAGTCTGAAAGAGAAGCTCACTCTGTAATCATACTTCTTGTTGAATTGCTTCAGAAGATCTTGGATGATTGCCCCATAATTTGAGATTTGGATACCACTCGGTTGCGCATGGTTGACTTCAACAATACAACTGGTCCATTGGTTGCATTACTCTTGCATGGTACCCCAATGGTGTCCAAGAGAATCTTGGATGCAGCTTGATGTGACTTCCATGACGTTGTTTTAGTACTCCACAATCCTACCCCAAAACTGGTTCTTCGATTGATTTGGTCGAACCAATGCATCAAGTAACATGTTCATCCGAGTGTGACACAATGCAATACATTCATCTTGGCAATAGTTGCGAGTTCTCGTTCTTGATGGTGCCTTCACGCTTAATTGTGTCTCCATAGGAGCATCAACCTCTTCGGCCTCCTCCTCCTCGTCCTTGGCCTCCTCCGCCCCGGCCTCCACTTCTGGATCGTAATCCTTCTCGCACTCTTCTTGATGATCAAAGTACGAGTCATAGTTGAGATCTTCAAGCCCAAGCATATGTGACTCTTCCAAAGATCACAAGATTTCGCCCATGTCCAACTCAGGCCTCCTTTTAATAGAGTACTAGACCAAAGCATTAGCACTTAGTGAATACATGAACTCCTCAAACTACAGTCATCACCGGGAAGTGTCCCGACTATTGTCACTCCGGGTTTTTTTTTGAAACCTGTGATAGTGGGAGAGGCTCCCACTGTGATATATTACCTTTCAAATGTTACATTGTACATTGTACAAGGGCTATACAGAATGCAAGATAGGATATATTGTCACTCCGGGGTTGCCGGATCATAACACGTAGTAGGTGACTATAACTTGCAAGATAGGATCAAGAACACTCATATATTCATGAAAACATAATAGGTTCAGATCTGAAATCATGACACTCGGGCCCTAGTGACAAGCATTAAGCATGGCAAAGTCATAGCAATATCAATCTTAGAACATAATGGATACTAGGGATCAAACCCTAACAAAACTAACTTCGATTACAACGTACATCTCATCCAACCCATCACCGTCTAGCAAGCCTACGATGGGATTACTCACGCACGGCGGTGAGCATGATGAAATTGGTGATGGAGGATGGCTGATGATGACGATGGCGACGGATTCCCTTCTCCAGAGCCCCGAACGGACTCCATATTTGCCCTCCCGGGGAAGAATAAGGCTTGGCGGCGGCTCCGTATCGTAAAACGCGATGGATCCTTCTCTCTAATTTTTTTCTCCCCGAACGCGAATATATGGAGTTGGAGTTGAGGTCGGTGGAGGTCCAGGGGCCCCACAAGATAGGGGGGTAGGGTGCGCCCCCACCCTTGTGGCTAGGGTGTGGGTCCCCTTTGGCTGATTCTTTCGTCAATATTTTTTATTTATTCCAAAAGTTATCTCCGTGAAGTTTCAGGTCATTCCAAGAACTTTTATTTCTACACAAAAATAACACCATGATAGTTCTGCTGAAAACAACGTCAGTCCGGGTTAGTTCCATTCAAATCATGCAAATTAGAGTCCAAAACAAGGGCAAAAGAGTTTGGAAAAGTAGATACGATGGAGACATATCAACAATGCACCGGCCGAAATGAAAATACATTGTTTTACCTTGATGGCATTTAAGTAACCACTTGGCAGCCACGACCTTTAGAGATGGCAACAGATGAACGCGTTGGACGAGTGGCTGTTGGGGTGGCTAGATAAGGGGTACGAGGCACCGGGCTAGGACGAGGCACTAGAGCCACCCTTATTATTATTCTTCGCCACCTCCTCAGTGAGCGCCGTCGTGGACGACTTCGGCTTCCTTGCCCGCTTGCTAGAGAGATGGAGCAGTGGGAGGGCGACCTCCCGTCATTAAAGACACATCATCCTTTCCATCGACCTTACTGCCGGCGGTGCTTGTCGGTGTGGTGACCCAGAGTTTTTGTTAGTGCCCGACCTCTTCCTTCGTGAGGGCGGCGGTGTGGGGGTCATTTTCGGCTACGTCGCGCTTGCGGCGATGGCCAACGAGGTCATGAATGGTTCTTGCTTGTCCATCATATTGTCCTCGTGCAGGTAGCCACGTCCGGCCTGCTTGCTGATGGCGGCTCCACTGCACTCATGGGTCTTGCTCACATTCGTCTGCAACTTGACATGGAAATATTTCTGCCACATGCCAAAGTAGGGCTCGACGCAGAGAAAAGCCTCACACAAGGTGTGCAAGATAGAATTGAGGGAAGGTGGTGGACTTTGAAGTAGTAAAATGCAGCATACACTACTGGAATCAGCTTCTTTGCCGTCCGCCATGGCGGACGGCCAAGGCATACAAGGCGGACGGCAAAGACCTTTGTCGTCCGTCAGCTGACGGCAACAGGTCAGGCTGAATGGGCTACGGCAACGGCTTCTTTGCCGTTAGCTGGCAGATGGCAAAGATGAAACGATGTTTGCCGTCAGCCGGCTGACGGCAATGGTCCTGGACGGCACATGTGACAACGTCCGACCGTTAGGGGGCTAACGGTGAGCTTTGCCGTCAGCTGGCGGACGGCGAAGTAACCAAATAGGACAGCCCCAGGTTGAACAGGGAGCTGCCACGTGGCATCTTTGCCGTCCGCTGGCTGATGGCAAATTTCTTTGCCGTCCGCCAGCGGACTGCAAAGATCCTGTATAGCCCCTGCTTTTCTGTTTTTTCTTAAATTCATTCAATTTGAACACAGAAGTTTCAACACACAAATTTCACAAAAGACATATCCAACACACAAGTTTCATCATATATACATGCATAACCAACACGTACATAGTTCCATCCATACATATTACAAAAGTTTCACATTGTTCATCCAACACCATTATCCATCCATCCATATAACAAGTTCCATCCATGCAAGTTCATCGATACAAAATAAAAGCAGAAAGGGAAGAGAAGCACTCCATCCATGCAAGCTTCCGTGAATTAAATGAGATCTACAAAATGGGAAACAAGAAAGTTAGAGGAAGAAGAAGAACATGAAGAAGAAGAAAATGAAGAAGAAGAAGGAGACTGGAATAAGAAGTAAGCATACTTAGGTAAAATGGAGCTAACCTAGCTAATTATGCCATCTTTGAGTGAACTAAGCATATTATGCCATCTTGGTCATTTTGGAGCTAACCTAGGTAAACTAGGTCATTTTGGAGCTAACCTAGGTAAACTTGGTCATTTTGGAGCTAACCTAGGTAAACTAGGTCATTTTGGAGCTAACCTAGCTAAAATGGATCATATTGGAGCTAACCTAGGTAAAATTGATCATTTTAGAGCTAACCTAGCTCAAATGGATTATTTTGGAGCTAACCTAGGTAAACTTGATCATTTTAGAGCTAACCTAGCTCAAATGGATTATTATGGAGCTAACCTAGGTAAACTTGATCATTTTGGAGCTAACCTAGCTAAAATGGATCATATTGGAGCTAACTTAGGTAAACTTGGTCATTTTGGAGCTAACCTACGTAAACTAGGTCATTTTAGAGCTAACCTAGCTAAAATGGATCAAATTGGAGCTAACCTAGGTAAACTTGTTCATTTTGGAGCTAACCTAGGTAAAATGGATCATATTGGAGCTAACCTAGGTTAAATGGGTCATTTTGGAGCTAACTTAACTAATTATGCCATTTTTTAGTTAACTAAGCATAATTATGCCATTTTTTACACAAGTAAGCCAAGTTTATGTCATTATTGAGCAAACCTAGGAAACTAAGCATATTAGAGATAAATTAGCATATTAGAGCTAACTTATGTCATTTCAGAGGAAAAAAAAGCTAAGTATATATAGATCATTCTGGAGATCTGACATACCTGACATAGTTCCCTCCAAATTCTTCTTCTCCTTATCCTTCCTCATCCTGATGCGCCAAGAGCGGCGAGGCGGTGGAGGCAGTGGGATGTAGTCTTCTACCACAATTGACATGGACATGTCGCCCGACTGTGGGATCGCCGGCGCCACCACCATCGCGAGGTCATTGTCAGGCACCACCACCATCGCGAGGCCATCTTCAGGCAGCACCATCGCTAGGTCATCATCAGCCACCACCATCTCTTGCCCATCGTCAGCCACCACCGTCGCTACGTCATCCTCAGCCACCACCATCTATTGCCCATCGTCAGCCTGCACCTCCTCATCCCCACTCTGCTCCTCTTCTTCCCCACTCCATTTCGGATCATCCTCGCTGCTGCTTTTGCTGCAGCCAGAGTCGCTGCTGCTTTGGCTGTAGCCAGAGTCGCTGCTGCTCCCATTGCCTGACCAAATGCAACAATTGAAGGAAATATGCCCTAGAGGCAATAATAAAGTTATTATTTATTTCCTCATATCATGATAAATGTTTATTATTCATGCTAGAATTGTATTAACCGGAAACATGATACATGTGTGAATACATAGACAAAACATATAGTCACTAGTATGCCTCTACTTGACTAGCTCATTGATCAAAGATGGTTATGTTTCCTGACCATAGACAAGTGTTGTCATTTGATTAGTGGGATCACATCATTAGAAGAATGATGTGATTGACATGACCCATTCCGTTAGCCTAGCAGTTGATCGTTTAGTATCTCGCTATTGCTTTCTTCATGACTTATACATGTTCTCGTAACTATGAGAATTATGCAACTCCGTTTCGGAGGAACACTTTGGGTACTACCAAAGGTCACAACGAATCGGGTGATTATAAAGGAGTACTACAGGTGTCTCTGAAGGTACATGTTGAGTTGGCGTATTTCGAGATTAGGTTTTGTCACTCGATCGTCGGAGAGGTATCTCTGGGCCCTCTCGGTAATGCACATCATTATAAGCCATGCAAGCAATGTGACCAAATGAGTTGGTTGCGGGATGATGCATTACAAAACGAGTAAAGAGACTTGCCGGTAACGAGATTGAACTAGGTATTAGATACCGACAATCAAATCTCGGGCAAGTAACATACCGATGACAAAGGGAACAACGTATGTTGTTATGCGGTTTGACCGATAAAGATCTTCATAGAATATGTAGGAACCAATATGGGCATCCAGGTCCCGCTATTGGTTATTGACCGAGAATAGTTCTAGGTCACGTATACATAGTTCTCGAACCCGTAGGGTCCGCACGCTTAACGTTATGATGACAGTTTTATTATGAGTTTATAAGTTTTGATGTATCGAAGTTTGTTCGGAGTCCCGGATGTGATCACGGACATGACGAGGAGTCTCGAAATGGTCAAGACATAAAGATTGATATATTGAAAGCCTATGTTTGGACATCGGAATGGTTCCGGGTGAAATCGGGATTTTACCGGAACACCGGGGGGTTACCGGAACCCTCCCGGGGGATAATGGGCCTTAGTGGGCCAAGAGAGAGAAGAGGAGGGCCGGCCAGGGCAGGCCGCGAGCCCCCTCCCCCCTAGTCCGAATAGGAAAAGGAAGGGGGGGGGCGCCCCCCTTTCCTCTTTCCCCTCCCCCCTTTCCTTCTCCACCAAGGTAAGAGGGGGGAGTCCTACTCCCGGTGGGAGTAGGACTCCTCCAGGCGAACCCCTAGGGGGCCGGCCTCACCTCTCCCCTCCCTCCTTTATATACGGGGGCGGGGGGCACCCCATAGACGCACAAGTTGATCTACGGATCGTTCCTTAGCCGTGTGCGGTGCCCCCCTCCACCATATTCCACCTCGGTCATATCGTCGCGGAGTTTAGTCAAAGCCCTGCGCCGGTAGAACATCATCATCGCCACCTGCTGCTGTCGTCTTGTGGAACTCATCTCCGGAGCTTTGCTGGATCGGAGTCCGGAGATCGTCATCGAGCTGAACGTGTGCTGAACTCGGAGGCTCCGTACGTTCGGTGCTTGGATCGGTCAGATCGTGAAGACGTATGACTACATCAACCGCGTTGTGCTAACGCTTCTGCTTACGGTCTACAAGGGTACATGGACGAACACTCTCCCCTCTCGTTGCTATGCCATCACCATG
Organism: Aegilops speltoides; assembly: GCA_021437245.1. Taxonomy (NCBI): domain Eukaryota; kingdom Viridiplantae; phylum Streptophyta; class Magnoliopsida; order Poales; family Poaceae; genus Aegilops; species Aegilops speltoides. The sequence continues at coordinate 17,219,378 of CM038143.1, forward strand.
ATCTTGCGTGTGCGTAGGAATTTTTTTGAAATTACTACGTTAACCAACAGTGGCATCCGAGCCAGGTTTTATGCGTTGATGTTATATGCACGAGTAGAACACAAGTGAGTTGTGGGCGATACAAGTCATACTGCTTAGCAGCATGTCATACTTTGGTTCGGCGGTATTGTGAGATGAAGCGGCCCGGACCGACATTACGCGTACGCTTACGCGAGACTGGTTTCACCGTTACGAGCACTCGTGCTTAAAGGTGGCTGGCGGTATCTCTCTCTCACTTTAGCTGAATCGAGTGTGGCTACACCGGTCCTTGCGAAGGTTAAAACAACACCAACTTGACGAACTATCGTTGTGGTTTTTGATGCGAGGTAAGAACGGTTCTTGCTAAGACCATAGCAGCCACGTAAAATTTGCAACAACAAAGTAGAGGGCGTCTAACTTGTTTTTGCAGGGCATGTTGTGATGTGATATGGTCAAGACGTGATGCTATATTTTATTGTATGAGATGAGCATGTTTTGTAACCGAAGTTATCGGCAACTGGCAGGAGCCATATGGTTGTCGCTTTATTGTATGAAATGCAAACGCCCTGTAATTGCTTTACTTTATCACTAAGCGGTAGCGATAGTCGTAGAAGCAATAGATGGCGTAACGGCAACGATGCTACGATGGATATCAAGGTGTCGCGCCGGTGACGATGGTGAGCACGATGGTGCTTTGAAGATGGAGATCACAAGCACAAGATGATGATGGCCATATCATATCACTTATATTGATTGCATGTGATGTTTATCCTTTATGCATCTTATCTTGCTTTGTTTGACGGTAGCATTTTAAGATGATCTCTCACTTAATAATCAAGAAGTGTTCTCCCTGAGTATGCACCATTGCGAAAGTTCTTCGTGCTGAGACACCACGTGATGATCGGTGTGATAGGCTCTACGTTCAAATACAACGGTGCAAAACATTTGCACACGCGCGAATACTCAGTCATACTTGACGAGCCTAGCATATCTGAGATATGGCCTCGGAACACGGAGACCGAAGGTCGGCGTGAATCATATAGTAGATATGATCAACATAGTGATGTTCACCATTGAAACTACTCCATCTCACGTGATGATCGGACATGGTTTAGTTGATTTGGATCACGTGATCACTTAGATGACTAGAGAGATGTCTCTAAGTGGGAGTTCTTAAGTAATATGATTAATTGAACTTAAATTTATCATGAACTTAGTACCGATAGTATTTTTCTTGTCTATGTTTGTTTGTAGATAGATGGCTCGTCTTTGTTGTTCCGTTGAATTTAAATCGTTCCTTGAGAAAGCAAAGTTGAAAGATGATGGTAGCAATTACACGGATTGGGTCCGTAACTCGAGGATTATCCTCATTGCTGCACGTAAAAGTTACGTCTGGAAGCACCGCTGGGTGTCGAGCCTACTATCGATGCAAGCGATGGCGTTAAGAACGTCTGGCGAGCAAAGCGATGACTACTCGATAGTTCGATGTGCCATGCTTTACGGCTTAGAACGGGTCTTCAACGACGTTTTGAGCGTCATGGAGCATATGAGATGTTCCAGAGTTGAAGTTAATATTTCAAGCAAATGCCGGATTGAGAGATATGAAGTCTCCAATAACTTCTATAGCTGCAAGATGGAGGAGAATAGTTCGTCGGTGAACACATACTCAAAATGTCGGGTATAATAATCACTTGATTCAAGCGGGAGTTAATCTTCACGATGATAGTGTCATTGATGAATTCTCCAATCACGCCACCAAGCTACAAGAGCTTCGTGATGAACTATAATATGCAAGGGATGAACAAGACTATTCCCGAGCTCTTCGCAATGCTAAAAGTTGCGAGGTAGAAATCAAGAAGGAGCATCAAGTGTTGATGGTTAACAAGACCACCAGTTTCAAGAAGAAGGGCAAAGGGAAGAAGAAGGGAACTTCAAAAGAGCGGCAAGCAAGTTGCTGCTCAAGAGAAGAAACCCAAGTCGGACCTAAGCACAAATCGAGTGCTTCTACCGCAAGCGGATCGACTTCGAAGCGGAACTGCCCCAAGTATTTGGCGGATAAGAAGGATGGCAGAGTAAACAAAGGTATATGTGATATACATGTTATTGATGTGTACCTTACTAATGCTCGTAGTAGCACTGGTATTTGATCTGGTTACATTGCTAATATTTGCAACTCAAAGCAGGACTACGGATTAGCGAAGATTGGCTAAGGGCGAGGTGACGACGCGCGTGGGAAATGGTTCCAAAGTCGATGTGATCGCGGTCGGCACACTACCTCTACATCTACCATCGGGATTAGTTTTAGACCTAAATAATTGTTATTTGGTGCAGCGTTGAGCATGAACATTATATCTGGATCTTGTTTGATGCGAGACAGTTATTCATTTAAATCAGAGAATAATGGTTGTTCTATTTATATGAGTAATATCTTTTATGGTCATGCACCCTTGAAGAGTGGTCTATTTTTATTGAATCTCGATAGTAGTGATGCACATATTCATAGTGTTGAAACCAAAAGATGCAGAGTTGATAACGATAGTGCAACTTATTTGTGGCACTGCCGTTTGGGTCATATCGGTGTAAAGCGCATGAAGAAACTCCATACTGATGGGCTTTTGGAATCACTTGATTATGAATCACTTGGTACTTGCGAACCGTGCCTTATGGGTAAGATGACTAAAACGCCGTTCTCCGGAACTATGGAGCGAGCAACTGATTTATTGGAAATCATACATACTGATGTTTGTGGTCCAATGAATGTAGAGGCTCGCGGCGGATATCGTTATTTTCTCACCTTCACAGATGACTTAAGCAGATATGGGCATATCTACTTAATGAAACACAAGTCTGAAACATTTGAAAAGTTCAAAGAATTTCAGAGTGAAGTGGAAAATCACCATAACAAGAAAATAAAGTTTCTACGATCTGATCGTGGAGGACAATATTTGAGTTACGAGTTTGGTCTACACTTGAATCAATGCGGAATAGTTTCGCAACTCACGCCACCAGGAACACCACAACGAAATGGTGTGTCCGAACGTCGTAATCATACTTTACTAGATATGGTGCGATCTATGATGTCTATTACTGATTTACCGCTATCGTTTTGGGGTTATGCTTTAGAGACGGCTGCATTCACGTTAAATAGGGCACCATAAAAATCCGTTGAGACGACGCCTTATGAACCGTGGTTTGGCAAGAAACCAAAGTTGTCGTTTCTTAAAGTTTGGGGCTGCGATGCTTATGTGAAGAAACTTCAACCAGATAAGCTCGAACCCAAATCGAAGAAATGTGTCTTCATAGGATACCCAAAAGAGACTATTGGGTACACCTTCTATCACAGATCTGAGGGCAAGATTTTCATTGCTAAGATCGGATCCTTTCTAGAGAAGGAGTTTCTCTCGAAAGAAGTGAGTGGGAGGAAAGTAGAACTTGATGAGATAACTGTATCTACTCCCTTATTGGAAAGTAGTTCATCACAAGAACCGGTTCATGTGACGACTACACCAATCAGTGAGGAAGCTGATGATATTGATCATGAAACTTCAGATCAAGTTTCTCTGAGAACCTCGTGGGTCTACTAGAATAAGATCCGCACTGAGTGGTACGGTAATCCTATTCGGAAGTCATGTTACTTGACCATGATGAACCTACGAACTATGAGGAAGCGATGATGAGCCCTGATTCCGCAAAATGGCTAGAGGCCATGAAATCGAGATGGGATCCATGTATGAAAACAAAGTATGGACTTTGGTTGACTTGCCCGATGATCGGCAAGCCATTGAGAATAAATGGATCTTTAAGAAGAAGACCGACGCTGATGGTAATGTAACTGTCTATAAAGCTCGACTTGTTGCGAAAGGTTTTCGACAAGTTCAAGGGGTTGACTACGATGAGACTTTCTCACCCGTAGCGATGCTTAAGTCTGTCCGAATCATGTTAGCCATTGCTGCATTTCATGATTATGAAATTTGGCAAATGGATGTCAAAACTGCATTCTTGAATGGATTTCTGGAAGAAGAGTTGTATATGATGCAGCCAGAAGGTTTTGTTGATCCAAAAGGTGGTAACAAAGTATGCAAGCTCCAGCGATCCATTTATGGACTGGTGCAAGTATCTCGGAGTTGGAATAAACGTTTTGATAGTGTGATCAAAGCATATGGTTTTATACAGACTTTTGGAGAAGCCTGTATTTACAAGAAAGTGAGTGGGAGCTCTGTAGAATTTCTGATTTTATATGTAGATGACATATTATTAATTGGAAATGATATAGAATTTCTGGATAGCATAAAGGGATACTTGAATAAAAGTTTTTCAATGAAAGACCTCGGTGAAGCTGCTTACATATTGGGCATCAAGATCTATAGAGACAGATCAAGACGCTTAATAGGACTTTCACAAAGCACATACCTTGACAAAATTTTGAAAAAGTTCAAAATGGATCAGGCAAAGAAAGGTTTCTTGCCTGTGATACAAGGTGTGAAGTTGATCAAACTCAATGCCCGACCACAGCAGAAGATAGAGAGAAAATGAAAGATGTTCCCTATGCTTCAGCCATAGGCTCTATCATGTATGCAATGCTGTGTACCAGACCGACGTATGCTTAGCAATAAGCTTGGCAGAAGGTACCAAAGTAATCCAGAGTGGATCATTGGACAGCGATCAAGAACATCTGAAATACGAAAAGGACTAAGGATATGTTTCTCGTATATGGAGGTGACAAAGAGCTAGTCGTAAATGGTTACGTCGATGCAAGCTTTGACACGATCCGGACGATTCTAAATCGCAAACCGGATCGTGTTTTTATTAAATGGTGGAGCTGTAAGTTGGTGCAGTTCTAAACAAAGCGTCGTGGCGGGATCTACATGTGAAGCGGAGTACATAGCTGCTTACAAGCAAAGCAAATGGAGGAGTCTCGCATGAAGGAGTTCATTTCCGATCTAGGTGTCATACCTAGTGCATCGGGACCAATGAAGATCTTCGTGACAATCTTGGTGCAATTGCCTTGGCAAAGGAATCCAGATTTCACAAGAGGACCGAGGAGTCTGGACTAAGGGTGTCCGGACAGCGGACTATCATCGTCCCACGGACTCCAAGACTACGAAGATACAAGATTGAAGACTCCGTCCCGTGTCCGGATGGGACTTTCCTTGGCGTGGAAGGCAAGCTTGGCAATTCGGATATGTAGATCTCCTACCATTGTAACCGACTCTGTGTAACCCTAGCCTCCTCCGGTGTCTATATAAACCGGAGGGCTTTAGTCCGTAGGACACAACGTACATCACAACAATCATACTATAGGCTAGCTTTAGGGTTTTAGCCTCCTTGATCTCGTGGTAGATCCACTCTTGTACTACCCATATCATCAATATTAATCAAGCAGGACGTAGGGTTTTACCTCCATCAAGAGGGCCCGAACCTGGGTAAAACATCGTGTCCCTTGTCTCCTGTTACCATCCGCCTAGACGCACAGATTCGGGACCCCTACCGAGATCCGCGGTTTTGACACCGACATTGGTGCTTTCATTGAGAGTTCCTCGTGTCGTCACCGATAGGCTCGATGGCATCTTCAATCAACAATGCTGTCGGTGAGACTTTTCTCCCGGACAGGTCTTCAGATTCGCGGCCGCGCTGCGGGCTAATTCACTTGGCCATCCGAGCAGATCGAAAGCTCGCCCCCGCCATCGAGTCGATTCGAAGCCTAAACTTCACGGCCGACATCCGCGGGGACTTGATCTTCGACGGGCTCGAGCCAAAGCCAAGCGCGCCGCACTATTGCGATGGGAATGATCTAGCTCTGCCGCCGAACAGTGCCTTGGTGGCTGCACACGAATCCGCTTCGGCCCTTAGTCCGGAGCCGATCACCCAGATCGAGGACCGGTGGATGGACACCACCTCGGGGGCTTCAACTTCCACGGCGATGGAGCCAAACACTAACCTTATCCCTCGCGAAACTCGTGATTCTGAGGTGCCGGACTCCTTGTCGGACTCCGGACCTCCCACGCCCCTAACAATCGAATCGGATTGGGCACCGGTTATGGAATTCACCGCCGCGGACATCTTCCAATACTCGCCCTTTGGCGACATCCTAAATTCGCTAAAGCATCTCTCGCTATCTGGAGAGTCCTGGCCGGATTATGGCCAGGATGGTTGGGATACGGACGACGAAGAAATTCAGATCCCACCCACCACCCACTTTGTAGCCACTGTCGACGACCTAACCGACATGCTAGATTACGACTCCGAAGACATCGACGGCATGGACGACGATGCCGGAGACGAACAAGAACCTGCGCCTATAAAGCGTGTAAAGACCACCTCGTCATACGACGTATACATGGTGGATACCCCAAAAGGAAGCGACAATGAGGACCAACGGGGTGCAGTAGAAGATAATCCCGCCGACAAACAACGAAAATGGCGACGCAGACGCCGCCCTAAGTCCCGCCTCGACAACAACAGCGCTCTTAATGACCCAGCAATACAGCAGGGCAAACCAGTGGACGACGACAAGCAACCGTCCGAAGAAGACGAGTCAGACAATCAGTTCGGGCCCGGCGGAAAAAATAGTCCGGACGATCTCACGCCGGACACACCGCTGGAGAATAAAAAAATTCGGAAAAGACTCGTCAACACCGCAAGAAGCTTGAAGAAGGAAAAACGGAAGCTCAAAACAGTGGAAGATACACTCAGAATGAGGTGGAGCAAAGTGCTCAAAACCGCAGATAAATACGGCAACGGCCATCAATCAAAGAGCTACCCGAGCGCAAGCTCTTGCGCCAGAATTTGATGAGGAGGCCATAGAGCCCCCTTGTCAAAAAACAAAGAAGCCGCTTTGGTTGGATAGGCGGTCGGATGATAGGGCAAAATCTGAAAGCGGCGCCGCATATAAACCGACTAATAATCACGGAAAGACAGATGGCCCAGCCAGTCCATTTACTGGGCCAAAGAAGAGGGCCCCAGGAGGCAATACAACACGCCAAGTATCCAAGACATTGGTGCACCCAAATGGGCGCCAGACACCCACTATGTTTCACTAACGAGGTCTTTGGATCACGAATTCCCAGCAGGTTTAAACCCATAAACATAGAGGCCTACGACGGAACAACAGACCACGAGTGCGGATAGAAGATTACATACTACACATACATATGGCTAGAGGAGACGATCTCCACGCCATAAAATACCTACCCCTCAAGCTCAAAGGGCCAGCCCGTCATTGGCTCAAAAGCCTCCCAGAAAACATTGTTGGAAGTTGGGAAGAGCTCGAGGACGCGTTTAGAGCAAATTTTCAAGGAACTTATGTCCGCCCTCCGGATGCAGACGATCTAAGTCATATAACTCAACAGCCTGGAGGGTCAGCGTGCAAATTCTGGAACAGGTTCCTCACCAAATAGAACCAAATAGTCGACTGTCCGGATGCCGAAGCCTTAGCAGCTTTTAAACACAACGTCCGAGACGAATGGCTCGCCAGACACCTCGGCCAAGAAAAGTCGAGGACAATGTCCGCGCTAACAAGCCTCATGACCCGCTTTTGTGCGGGAGAGGATAGCTGGCTAGCAAGATGCAGCACCAGCGACCCAAGTACATCCGAGATCAGAGATGGAAACGGAAAATCACGGTGCAGAAAAGAGCAGCGCCAGAATAAAGAGAAAAGCCCGAAGGGCACGGCAGTCAACGCCGGATTCAAAAGCTCGCGGCCAAACAACAAAACACCACCCCTTAAGGATAACAACGATTAGCTATCCAATTTAAACAAGATTTTGGGTCGGATATGTCAAATCCACAGTACCCCCGGAAGGCCTACAAACCACACCCACCGAGATTGTTGGGTTTTCAAACAGTCCGGCCGGCTAAACGCCGAACACAAGGGGCTCGCACCAGCAGAGCACCGGAAAACAAAAAACTTTCGCACAAGAGGTCAAAGCAGTAAACTCACTTCATGTGATAATACGGAAAAATAGTGTGGCACCCTCTCAAAAGGGTCTCGCACGGTCCAACCCAGCGGAACATAGAGATTGGACATCAAAACCAATCACTTTCGACCACCTGGATTATTCCAGAAGCGTTCGAAACGCAGGATGGACTGCCGGATATTGATATTTGAATCGACGGACTGCAATTTACACAAGTCCGATGGGCGGAGGCGATGACCTAAACCTGCCAGATCCAAACACAATCCGCAAGTTGGGGATAGACCCTACTAAAATTCGACACAGCCGCACTTCCTTCAAAGGAGTGGCGCCAGACCTTACGCCAACTGCACGGGCTCCCTATTACTAGAAGTTGTGTTGGATCACGAACAACTTTCGACATAAAAACTAATCTTTCATATCGTCCCATTTAAAAGTGGCTATCAAGCACTCTTGGGACGAGAGGCCTTTGTCCGCTTCAACGCCATACCACATTACGCGTCTCTTACACTCAAGATGCCGGTCCACGTGGCATCATTTGATCGAGGGTCACTTAAAGACCCCGGACACGGTTAGACGAGTCCGGCATAAGTAAGCTAGGGGCTCCCCAGCCGCACATCCCTTTACAAGGGGCTGCGCGCACAAACAAAAGCGAGCTCACATAGACTCCGCTTATTTATATTTCTTCCTTCGTATATGTTTTCTGCACAAATTCCTTTCAAGCTAAAGTTCCTCTCTTTTTACAGATGAACAACGTACACACCCGTCCAGGATAACGGCACAACGGAGACACAGGCGCAGACGTGCAGTAGGGACCCGTCGCGAGGATTCTTTTCAGATTAAGACCCTGCGTAAACCTTTTTTACTGTCTCTTGTTGTCATAATCCCTTGGTTCCTCATTATAACCAAAGCGGAGCCTGACGTTCAGAAGACCATGCCCGTACCTGGACACTAGGGGCTTAGGGCATTTTTCTGCCCATTATTACAAAGACCGAACACCTTAGGGAGTGTTCGGCGTCTCGAGTTAGGCCTTATATGCATCAGCTCCGAATCATGTCTTTGGTCAAATGTTGGGTTTGCCGGCTCTCGTGTTTTGCTGCCTTACGTTCCGTATCATCGGCTAACGCGCACCGGAGAACTCTGCGATTGTGCCCGGTTAATTTGGCGAGCACCTCGATGAAAGCCGAAACCGATCGTCATGATACTGCGAGAGACTGGTCAACCACTCGATCGACTACCGGAATGTTTAGAATTCCCGCTTTGACGAAGGACCGTTTCGGTCAGCACACACGCATACTGAATTCGAGGCGCGGTGCCCCAAGGGGCTATATCGTAACCCCACCCTCGAGCTCCACTGGCTAAGTGAAAGTGATAAAGCATCATAGTCCGGATTGCCTCGTTCGCTACGCTACCACCTCCTTAATAGGACCGAGACGTCGGATTAAGTGTGAAAACACGCTATTTTTTGCGAACACCCCCGCACCTTGTGCGTGGGGGCTGAAGCCGAAGACTGCAATCTTTCAGGTTATACAAATGTATACATAAACGGCCGCATAGGAGATATTTTAATACTTGGAACGCACAAGTATAAAAAGCGGTTACATCATAAGCATTGTCTTACAAGATAAAACGTTCATTTGAACGTGACATTTTTCGAGCACTGCGACTCTATTACACGAGCGCCACGCATAACTTCCCCAAAATAGTGCTCGGCGGGTAACCGGCTTTCGTCCGAACCCTGGGCGACTATAGCGGTGGCATCCATCTCTGTCCAATGTGTCTTCACACGGGCAAGGGCCATCCGCGTGCCTTCTATGCAGGCCGACGGCTTCATCTCCTTGATGTGCGGCACCGCTCCAAGAAATTGCTGCAATAAGCCGAAATAGCTCGTCGCCTTGGGTCTCTCTGGCCAGACATGAGCCATGATATCAGTCATGGCAAGTCTGGACAATCTATTTAGCTCAGCCCATTCGGCCAACCGATCGATCAAAGGAAGTGAGCGATCCGGACTATGGAATTGAGACCAAAATAGCTCTTCCGTCTTGTGATCCTTCTGGCTCCGAAAGTGCTCAACGGCATCAGCCGCACTTGCCGCTAAATCCATATATGGATCCTCCGGACCCCACAGCTGGCCAAGTTGGGCATATTTTTGATCCGTAAACCGGTGACGCAGCAGAAACGGCTTGCCAGCCACAATATCTCCGGCCTGGCGCAGCTCCTCCTTCATAGCCCGCATTGCAGAACGGGCATCCTTGGCCTCGGCGGTGGCCTTCCCCAGGTTTTCCTGCTCCGATAAGCGCTCCTTTTCAAGAGCCTCATTGCGGTCGGCAACATCTTTTAATTTCACGGCCAATTTGGCCATCCTTTCCCTGCTTAGGCAGTGTGCAGCCTTTTCGACTTTCAACTCCTCGGCTGCCCTCGAGGCAGCCGCATCACTTCTTCGGGCTTGCTCCTTGGCTTGAGCAAGTTCGGCCCGAAGGCTCTCCACAGGAGCAGCACCGTCTGTATCACAGCATATACATTATCAGAGGCGGGTTTTGACTCTCTTCAATAAGTAACCGTGGAGAATTCATTTACCTTGCGACTTGTCAAGTCGCCGGTTGACAAGCGCGATGTCCGCATCTGCCACGTCAGGTTGCCGCATTAACTCGGCAACTCCACTAGTCCGGCTAGCCCTTGGAATATCCGCCACCTGCATAGGAACAGCGACATTCATTACTTGAGATTTTGATCCTCAGCACGCTGTCGCTTTCGACAACCTACCGAGTCTCAGGGGCTACTATCTATACAGGGCGCACTTCTATGTGTCAAACTGTCAAAAAGGTGCGTCGTATGCAGGAGCCATATGGTTGTCGCTTTATTGTATGAAATGCAAACGCCTTGTAATTGCTTTACTTTATCACTAAGCGGTAGCGATAGTCGTAGACGCAATAGATGGCATAAACGACAACAATGCTACGATGGAGATCAAGGTGTCGCGCCGGTGACGATGGTGATCATGATGGTGCTTCGGAGATGGAGATCACAAGCACAAGATGATGATGGCCATATCATATCACTTATATTGATTGCATATGATGTTTATCTATTATACATCTTATTCTTGCTTTGATTGACGGTAGCATTTTAAGATGATCTCTCACTAATTATCAAGAAGTGTTCTCCCTGAGTATGCACCGTTGCCAAAGTTCGTCATGCCCAGACACCACGTGATGATCGGGTGTGATAAGCTCTACGTCCATCTACAACGGGTGTAAGCCAGTTTTGCACACGCGAATACTCAAAGTTAAACTTGACGAGCCTAGCATATGCAGATATGGCCTCGGAACACGGAGACCGAAAGGTCGGCGTGAATCATATAGTAGATATGATCAACATAAGATGTTCACCATTGAAAACTACTCCATCTCACGTGATGATCGGTTATGGTTTAGTTGATTTGGATCACGTGATCACTTAGATGACTAGAGAGATGTCATCTAAGTGGGAGTTCTTAAGTAATATGATTAATTGAACTTAAATTTATCATGAACTTAGTCTGGTAGTATTTTGCAAATTATGTTGTAGATCAATAGCTTGCATTGTTGCTTTCATATGTTTACTTTGATATGTTCCTAGAAAATTGTGTTGAAAAATGTTAGTAGCAATGATGCGGATTCGATCCGTGATCGAGGTTTATCATCATTGCTGCACGGAAGAATTATGTCCTTAATGCACCGCTAGGTGCGGACCTATTGCAGAGCGGATGCGGCGTTATGAGCGTTTGGCTAGCTCAATATGATGACTACTTGATAGTTTTGTGCACCATGCTTTATGGCTTAGAATCGGGACTTCAAAGATGTTTTGAACATCATGGACCATATGAGATGTTCCAGAGTTGAAGTTAATATTTCAAGCAAATACCGAGTTAAGAGATATGAAGTCTCCAACAAGTTCTATAGCTAAAAGATGGAGGAGAATCGCTCAACTAGTGAGCATGTGCTCAGATTATGCAGGTACTACAATCGCTTGAATCAAGTGGGAGTTAATCTTCCGGATAAGATAGTGATTGACAGAATTCTCTAGTCACCATCACCAAGTTAGTAGAACTTCGTGATGAACTATAGTATGCAAGGGATGATGAAAATGATTCGAGTTTTTTTCATGATGATGAAATCGATGAAGGTAGAAATCAAGAAAGAACATCAAGTGTTGATGGTTAACAAGACCACTAGTTTCAAGAAAAGGGCAAAGGGATAGAAGGAACTTCAAGAAGAGCGGCAAGCAAGTTGTTGCTCAAGTGAAGAAGCCCAAGTCTGGACCTAAGCACGAGACTAAGTGCTTCTCTGCAAAGGGACTGGTCACTGGAAGCAGAACTACCCTGAATATTTGGTGGATAAGAAGGATGGCAAAATGAACAAGGGTATATTTGATATACAGATTATTGATATGTGCATTACTAGTGTTTATAGTAGCCCCTGAGTATTTGATACTTGTTCGGTTGCTAAAATTAGTAACTCGAAACAGGAGTTGCAGAATAAACAGAAACTAGTTAAGGGTGAAGTGACGATGTGTGTTGAAAGTAGTTTCAAGATTGATATGATCATCATCGCACACTCCCTATACTTTCGGGATTAGTGTTGAACCTAAATAAATGTTATTTGGTGTTTGCGTTGAGCATGAATATGATTTGATCGTGTTTATTGCAATACGGTTATTCATTTAAGTAAGAGAATAAACTGTTGTTCTGTTTACATGAATAAAACCTTATATGGTTACACACCCAATGAAAATGGTTCATTGAATCTCGATCGTAGTGATACACATATTCATAATATTGAAACCAAAAGATGCAAAGTTAATAATGATAGTGCAACTTATTTGTGGTAATTGCCGTTTTAGGTCATATTGGTGTAAAGCGCATGAAGAAACTCCATCTTGATGGGATTTTGGAATCACTTGATTATGAATCACTTGATGCTTGCGAACCATGCCTCATGGGCAAGATGACTAAGACTCCGTTCTCGAACAATGGAGCGAGCAACCGACTTATTGGAAATAATACATACTGATGTATGCGATCCAATGAGTGTTAAGGCTCGCGACGGGTATCATTATTTTCTGACCTTCACGGATGATTTGAGCAGATATGGGTATATCTACTTGATGAAACATAAGTCTGAAATAGTTGAAAGGTTCAAAGAATTTCAGAGTGAAGTGGAAAAATCATCGTGACAAGAAAATAAGGTTTCTACGATCTAATCGCGGAGACAAATATTTGAGTTACGAGTTTGGTCTTCAATTAAAACAATGTGGAATAGTTTCACAAATTCATGCCACCTGGAACACCACATCATAATGGTGTGTCCGAACGTCGTAACCGCACTTTATTGGATATGGTGCGATCTATGATGTTTCTTACCGATTTACCAATATCGTTTTGGGATCATCCATTAGAGACAACTGCATTCACGTTAAATAGGGCACCATCTAAATCCGTTGAGACGACACTATATGAACTGTGGTTTAGCAAGAAACCAAAGTTGTCGTTTCTTAAATTTTGGGGCTGTGATGCTTATGTGAAAAAGTTTCATCTGATAAGCTCAAACCCAAATCGAGAAGCGTCTTCATAGAATACCCAAAGGAAATTGTTGGGTACACCTTCTATCACAGATCCGAAGGCAAGATATTCGTTGCTAAAAATGGATCCTTTCTAGGGAAGGAGTTTCTCTCGAAAGAAGTGAGTGGGAGGAAAGTAGAGCTTGATAAGGTAATTTGTACCTTCTCCCGAATTGGAAAGTAGTTCATCACGAAATCAGTTCAGTGATTCCTACACCAATTAGTGAGGAAGCTAATGATGATGATCATGAAACTTCAGATCAAGTTACTACAGAATCTCGTAGGTCTTCCAGAGTACGGTCCGCACCAGAGTGGTACGGTAATCCTGTTCTAGAAGTCATGTTACTAGACCATGATGAACCTACGAACTATGAGGAAGCGATGATGAGCCCAGATTCCGCAAAATGGCTTAAGGCCATGAAATCTGAGATGGGATCCATGTATGAGAACAAAGTATGGACTTTGGTGGAGTTGCCCGATGATCAGCAAGCCATATTGTATAAATGGATCTTCAAGAGGAAGATGGACATTGATAGTAGTGTTAATCTACAAAGCTCGACTTGTCGCAAAAAGGTTTTTGACAAGTTCAAGGTGTTGACTACAATGAGATTTTCTCAAATGTAGCGATGCTTAAGTCTGTCCGAATCATGTTAGCAATTGCCACAATTTATGAAATTTGGCAAATGGATGTAAAAACTGCATTCTGAATGGGTTTACGGAGGAAGAGTTGTATATGATGCAACCGAAGGTTTTATCGATCCAAAGGAGCTAACAAAATGTGCAAGCTCCAATGATCCATCTATGGACTGGTGCAAGCATCTTAGAGTTGGAATATACGCTTTGATAAGTTGATCAAAGCATATAGTTTATCTGAGACTTGTAGTGAAGCTCTGTATTTACTAGAAAGTGAGTGGGAGCACTACAACATTTCGATAAGTATATGTGAATGACATATTGTAGATCGGAAATAATGTAGAATTATTACGCAAAGCATAAAGGAGTGTTTGAAAGGAGTTTTTCAAAGAAAGACCTCGGTGAAGCTGCTTACATATTGAGCATCAAGATCTATAGAGATAGATCAAGGCGCTTGATAAGTTTTTCAATGAGTACATACCTTGACAAGATTTTGAAGTAGTTCAAAATGGAGCAGTCAAAGAAAGAGTTCTTGCCTGTGTTACAAGGTGTGAAATTGAGTAAGACTCAAAACCCGACCACGGCAGAAGATAGAAAGAGAATGAAAGTCATTCCCTATGCCTTGGCCATAGGTTCTATAAAGTATGCCATGCTGTGTACCATATCTATTGTATACCCTACACTGAGTTTGGCAAGGGAGTACAATAGTGATCTAGGAGTCGATCACTGGACAGCAGTCAAAATTATCCTTAGTGGAACAAGGATATGTTTCTCGATTATGGAAGTGACAAAAGGTTCATCGTAAAAGGTTACGTCGATGCAAGTTTTGACACCGATCTGGATGACTCTAAGTCTTGATCTAGATACATATTGAAAGTGGGAGCAATTAGCTAGAGTAGCGCCGTGCAGAGCATTGTAGACATAGAAAATTGCAAAATACATAACGGATCTGAATGTGAAAGACCCGTTGACTAAGATTGTCTCACAAGCAAAACATGATCACACCTTAGTACTCTTTGGGTGTTAATCACATAGCGATGTGAACTAGATTACAGAATCTAGTAAACCCTTTGGGTGTTGGTCACATGGCGATGTGAACTATGGGTGTTAATCACATGATGATGTGAACTATCGATGTTAATCACATGGTGATGTGATCTAGATTATTGACTCTAGTGCAAGTGGGAGATCTGAAGGAAATATGCCCTAGAGGCAATAATAAAGTTATTATTTATTTCCTTATATCATGATAAATGTTTATTATTCATGCTAGAATTGTATTAACAGGAAACATAATACATGTGTGAATATATAGACAAACAGTGTCACTAGTATGCCTCTACTTGACTAGCTTGTTAATCAAAGATGGTTATGTTTCCTAACCATGAACAAGGAGTTGTTATTTGATTAACAAGGTCACATCATTAGTTGAATGATCTGATTGACATGACCCATTCATTAGCTTAGCACACGATCGTTTAGTATGTTGCTATTGCTTCCTTCATGACTTATACATGTTCCTATGACTATGAGATTATGCAACTCCGTTTACGGAGGAACACTTTGTGTGCTACCAAGCGTCACAACATAACTGGGTGATTATAAAGGTGCTCTCTACAGAGTCTCCGAAGGTACTTGTTGAGTTGGCATATTTGAGATTAGGATTTGTCACTCCGAATGTCGGAGAGGTATCTCTGGCCCTCTCGGTAATACACATCACTTAAGCCTTGCAAGCATTTCAACTAATGAGTTAGTTGTGAGATGATGTATTACGGAACGAGTAAAGAGACTTTCGAACGAGATTGAACTAGGTATTGGATACCGACGATCGAATCTCGGGCAAGTAACATACCGATGACAAAGGGAACAACGTATGTTGTTATGCGGTTTGACCGATAAAGATCTTCGTAGAATATGTAGGAACCAATATGGGCATCCAGGTCCTGCTATTGGTTATTGACCGGAAACATGTCTCGGTCATGTCTACATTATTCTCGAACCGTAGGGTCTGCACGCTTAAGGTTTCGACGACAGTTATATTATGAGTTTATGTATTTTGATGTACCGAAGGTTGTTCGGAGTTCCGGATATGATCACGGACATGACGAGGAGTCTCGAAATGGTCGAGACATAAAGATTGATATATTGGACGGATATATTTGGACACCGGAAAGGTTCCGGAGAAGTTTGGAGCTCCGGGAGGTTACCGGAACCCCCCGGGAGGTATATGGGCCTTATTGGGCCCATGTAGGAGGAAGGGAGAAGGAACAAGGGAGGGGCGCCCCCAAGCCCAATCCGAATTGGGAGGGGGGGCCCCCTTCCTTCTCCTTCCCCTCACTTCCTTCCTACTACTAGTACTACTTCCTAATACTAGTACTCCTTCCTTCCCTCCAAATAAGATAAGGAAAAGGGGAAACCTACTTGGAGTAGGTTTCCCCTCCCTATGGCGCGCCCCTTGGGCCGCCACCTCCTCCCTCCCTCCTTTATATACGGGGTAGGGGGCACCCTAGGACACACAAGTTGATCATTGATCGTTTCTTAGCCGTGTGCGGTGCCCCCCTCCACGATATTACACCTCGATCATATTGTAGCGGTGCTTAGGCGAAGCCTGCGATAGGAGAACATCAAGATCGTCACCACGCCGTCGTCTTGACGGAACTCCCCTCGAGCCTCTCTTTGGATTGGATATCGAGGGTGCGTCATCGAGCTGACGCGTGTCAAGAACTCGGAGGTGCCGAGTAACGGTGCTTGGATTGGTTGGACCGGGAGGACGACGACTACTTCCTCTACGTTGCGTCAGCGCTTCGCTTGATCTCTCACGAGTGTACGTAGACAACACTCTCCCCTCTCGTTGCTATGCATCACCATGATCTTGCGTGTGCGTAGGAAATTTTTTGAAATTACTACGTTCCCCAACAGCTGGTGGCTTGCCCTCCAAGCCCCTAGGGGTGTTGGTCAAAGGGGGAGGAAGGAAATCCCTCCTTTCTTTCCCCACCAATCATTATCCCCTTTTTAGGGATCCTGATCTTATCCCTTTGGGATATGATACTATTCCTAAAAAGGGAAGATTTTGGTGTTCCTAAACTAGAGTTGTGGGGAAGGAATGACAGGATGTTGAAGATCCATGTAATTTTAGTTCAATTAATCAAATTACTAAAGAACTAACACATAAATCAACATCCCTCAAGTTGTCTAAGTGATACATGATCCAAATCAACTAACCCATGTCGGATCATCACGTGAGATGGGGTAGTCTTCAATGGTGAACATCTTCATGTTGATCATATCTACTGTGTGACTCATGTTTGATGTTTCGGTCTCAAGTGTTCTGAGACCATGTCAATACATGCTAGGCTCATCAAGTTTAACACAAGTATTCCGCATGTGTAAAACTGGCTTACACTCATTATATGTGAACGTAGAGTTTATCACACCCGATCATCAAGAGGTGCTTCGAAACGTCGAACTTTAGCAACGGCGCATACTCAGGGAGAATACTTTTATCTTGAAATTAAGTTAAGGGATCATCTTATAATGCTACCGTCGTTCTAAGAAAAATAATATGCATAAAGAATAAACATGACATGCAATCAAAATATGTGACATGATATGGCCTTCATCATCTTGTGCTTTTGATCTCCACCTCCAAAGCAACAACATGATCTCCGTTGTCACCGGCGCGACACCTTGATCTCCTGCGTCGGGGTCGTCTCGCCAACCATTGCTAATGCATAGTGATAAAATAAAGCAATTACATGGCGCTTTAGTGATTGACACGCAGGTCATACAATAAATTAAAGACAACCCTAAGGCTCCTGCCGGTTGTCGTACTCATCGGCATGCAAATCGTGAACTTATTACGAAACATGATCATCTCATACATCAACATATATCATATCACGTCTTGACCATATCACATCACAACATGGCCTGCAAAAACAAGTTAGACTCCCTCTACTTTGTTGTTACAAGTTTTACGTGGCTCCTACGAGCAACTAGCGAGAAGCGTTCTTACCTACATAAAAACTACAATGGTGATTACCAAGTTGCTATTTAACCTTCTCGCAAGGACCGCCGTAGTCAAATCAGATTCAACTAAAGTGGAAGAAACAAACACCGCCTCATGCAAAACAAGTTGCATGTTACTCGGTGGAACCGGTCTCATGTACGTGGACATGTAAGGTTTGTCCGAGCCTCTTCATCGACAATACCGCGAATCAAAATAAGACAATGGTGATAAGTGATCGTCCATTTTGAATCATGTTTTATATACATATTTATTGCATTATGGACTATTATTTCACATTGTGTTACAATACTTATGACTTTTCTCTCTTATTTTACAAGATTTATATGAAAGGGAGAATGTCGGCAAGTGGAATTCTGGACCAGAAAGGAGCAAATCTGAGATACCTATTCAGCACAACTCCAAATGACAATTTGGATATAGGTATATATTAGCACTCCCCTTTGCTTGTATTAGCTGATCACCAGTAGCTATTTGCTTGTGCTAAAAAAATGGAGTGACAACCGCATGCATGCAGAATGGGATGTTCCATCATCACTAGTGTGGAAATGGAATGAGCAGCCTAATGTTGAGGCTTTGGTGAACATGTTATCGTATGGAAAGTGGGGGAGATCAGATATCCGACGCCACATGCTGCCGATGCTATCAACCATTTATTTACACGAGATGGCTGCTTCATCGTCTCCATCCACCAATTCCAAATCACTGCTGCTTCTTGATGATGACCAGTATGAATTCCATTCAATTAAACGTATCAAGATAATACATGGCCACCCTCATTACTTGGTCCAATGGAAGAGCCATGCTGACCATCGCATGTTTTTACACACTGATGAAGATGTCCAGCTTGTGGATGAGGCATTTCCTAATGAAGCACGACGGCATAAGGTCTGCACTTCCTTTCTACCCAGTCATCTTTTTTGTTCCGTCTTACTAGCTACCGAATAGCTAGTAAAAACATGATGATTCGAATTTGCTATAATGACACTTGCTACATTAATTTATTGAGCAACCTATTTATATTTTTCTTCACTGTGCACGCATGGTTAACAAACAAATCGATTGAATTGTGGATGCAGTGGCTCAAAGGACGAGAGAAATCAGGAGCAAACAAGAATCGGTTGCTGGTGCTGAACGAAGAGAAATCAAGAGCAAACAACAGGTCAAAGACACCGAAGGCGATGACCAGACCCAGCTGGATGCAGCTTAGCATCAAGGATTTCTACCCTGCAAGAAGCCTCACGTAGAAATGGGCGAGACGTCGACAAGAACATCCTCACCCGTGTCTCAGCGACGCCGCTTGCTGTTCGGCTGAAACATATATCTTTCCTTGTTGCCACTGCTGTACATACATGCACGTACGTGTTATATATGGCCTCATTACTTTTTTTCTTGGAAATGGAGGCATGCCCCCTGCCTCTGCATCGATGATGCATGCGGCCCTCTTATTAATAATCCAAAAGGTAACATCAAAAAGGTCTTACAGCTCGCAAACGGAGCGAAACAAAGTAAAGAAACGACAAAAAGTACAGGCGGACAATAACAACCGATACGGTAATAAGATGGATAAGTTCCCTAGACTCCTATCCTGTTACGCGAGCGCCATCCGAACCGGTTGAAGATAACCCGAGCTACCATCTCTCATTGGTTGCACCCAGTAACCAAAGGCTCCCTGGAGTCCATAGGAGTGAGTAAGGACCACGTACGGATCCAAGCTGTAGCTTTGAAGATAACCTGCAGAAAAGTTAAGTTGTGTTGTCTGTTAAAAATCATATCATTCCTGCAGTTCCATATAGCCCATAATAGCGCACATATTCCAATCCGAATCGAGCTGCAGTAGTCTGTTCAACCCCGCTAACCACGTCCCAAACAAAGACGCAATATCTCTGGAGGGTTGATATTGAAAGCTATATGAATCGTTCTCCAAAGTAACTTTGCAAGTGGGCATTCAAGAAATAAATGTTGTATTGTTTCATCATGCGCACAGAAACAACACCGTGAATTGCCTACCCATCGCCTCTTAATTAAGTTGTCCTTTGTGAGTATAACTTGCTTATGGACAAATCACATGAAATTTTTAATACGCAAAGGAACCTTAACCTTTCATATGTGTAGTGACCTTGAGAGGGGGCCGGAATTAATCAAATCCGTATAAAAAGATTTCACCGTAATTATCTCATTCTTAGTTAACTTCCATTGTGTTGAGTCCGGTAGGTCGGAGAGTTGAACATCTATCAATCTTCGAACCAGGTGCATCCAGGCGGTCCATCTCTCAGCTACTAATGCATGTCTGAACTGGATGTTCAAGGGAATAGTTTGAAGGACGATGCCTACGTAATCCTCCTTATGTTGCACAATATTATGGAGGGTTGGATATTGTACGGCCAGAGGTGTCTCTCCTAACCATGTATCCTCCCAAAATCTTGTTGACATACCGTTGCCTACCAAGAATTTGACCCTACGAAAGAACATGTCCTTCGTTCTCATAAGTCCCTTCCAGAACGGCGAGTCAGACGGTCTCATGGTAACCTGGGCTAGTGTTTTCGAGTGCAAATACTTATTGCGCAGGATTTGAGACCACATGCCCTCCGGCTCTGTCTCTAACATGTACAACCATTTGCTCATAAGGCATTTATTCTTAATTTCTAAGTTCTCAATGCCGAGACCCCTTGGTCTTTAGGTCGGCAAAGGATATCCCATCGCCCAAGACGGTATTTCCTCTTGGCCTCATCAGACTGCCAAAAGAAATGGGATCTAAAGAAATCAAGTCGCCTTCGGACTCCTTTCGGAATTTCGAAAAACGAAAGTAGAAACATCGGCATACTAGTTAGTACAGAGTTGATAAAAACTAGCCGACCTCCATATGACATCAGCTTGCCCTTCCAGCAGTTGAGTTTTTTTTCAATTCATTCTTCAATACATTTCCATTCTTTGTTGGATAACTTACGGTGATGAATTGGGATTCCCAAGTAACTAAATGGTAAAGCACCTAATTCACATCTGAACAATTGTCTGTAAGTGTGTTCCTCGTCTTTGGCCTTCCCAAAATAAAACACCTCGCTCTTATGAAAATGAATTTTTAAGCCAGACAATTGTTCAAATAGACACAAGATAAGTTTCATGTTACGTGCTTTAGCCATGTCATGCTCCATGAATAAAATAGTGTCATCAGCATATTGTAGAATGGACACCCCTCCATCAACTAGATGAAGAACTAGACCCTCTACATGGCCACGCTGCTTGGCCCTGCCAATATTGATGGCCAACATATCGGCCACAATATTGAACAGAAGAGGTGACATGGAATCCCCTTGTCTCAACCCCTTATGCGTCTGAAAATAGTGACCGATATCATCGTTCGCCTTAATTCCAACACTACCCATCTGGACTTGAGTATCCACTTGGTTCCTCCGGGTCTCACTAAAACCCTTCATGCACATTGCCTACTGAAGAAAAGGCCATTTTACTTTGTCATAGGCCTTCTCAAAATCCACTTTGAAGATAACCCCATCCAGTTTCAGTGTTTCATGTAGGACGACAACCCCTTCGAGTATAGTTTGTTGTTACTATAGAGCAAGACCTAGTTTCACTTACATTGTTTTGTTTTCTGTAGATCTCTGGGGACTTCGGTTAATTTGGATCTGGGGGATCCCGGGATGGTAAAAGCGGACGGCTGACTGCCTCCCTTCGTGTATCTTTACCTCCTCCTTATGGGTACTAAATGTTTCTAGGAGTATTTCGATGATGACGAATAATTGTCCATTTTAGTTTATTTGGGATTATGAGATTGCTACGTAATCTGTCCGTGCGAGTTGAGTTCACATGAGAAAACCAATCTGGATGATGGTACTTGGCGGTGTCCTGGACTAAGGGGTCACTACCGGAATCAGGGCTTATGCCGACGAGGCCGTCGGCATAGACTAGAAACCGTCGGCATATGGCTATACCGCCGGCATAGCCCCTTTGGCGTAGAATTCGTCGGCATACCTGTCGCGACACAGAACAAGAGGAAAACCCCTAGTCAACCCTCTGGCACCAGGTCAAAGTTGTAGACTGCGCAGGCCCATGGATGGTCGCGGCGTCGAAAACCACCCCGTGGAGGGCCCGGAGACCGCACCGGCCTGCGTGGGGTCTGGATATATCCACATAAGGGCGGCTAGATGTTTAAATACGATGCTAACGTTGATGTGGCACCTCCTCACAAACCGAAAGCGATCCGCGGGAAGGTTCATGACGTATAGTGCGGCAGTCTCCCACATACACTAGTAGAAAACAGGGAATTAGTCCCGGTTCCAGAGGGCCTTTAGTCCCGGTTCTGGAATCGGGGCAACAAGATTGGGACTCAAGGGTAAAGGCCATCACTTTTAGTCCCGGTTCTGTTACCAACCGGGACTAAAGGGCCTCCACGTGGCCGCTGTGGGGCGCCCAGGCAGGAGGACCTTTAGTCCCGGTTGGTAACACCGACCGACTAAAGGCAGCCACGCCACAAGACCGCCAACTAGTGGGGTTTCTGTTTTTTTTAATGAGGGGTTTAGGGGTTTCATATTGTGTTAGCTAGCTACTACATATATAGAGAGAGAAGTGACCTCTCTTTCTCCGTGCTTGGTCGACGCTAGCTACTACATATAGAGAGAACTCAACGCTAGCTAGTAAGCAATGAAGGAATCATTAATTACACAACATCTTCATGATCAATGTATATAGAGAAGTGACCTCTCTTTCTCCATGCTTGTTGGTCGAACAACAAGTTTTCGTATATCTATGTGACGCTACTACATATAGTACACATTGATGCATATATACAATATAATAGCTCTTAGGATCCCTAACATCATTCAGCAAAATCGCAAGCGAATTCCCGATGGTATTCTCCGTCTTTAGGTATGATGTGGTCAAGAAAGAATCCAGCCAATTCCTCTTGAATTGCTTTTATGCGATCATGTGGTAGTTAGTTCTAATTTAAAGAAGGGCGTCAATACATATATATGAAATAAACTCAACACAACTGATGGTAATAAAATAAAATTGTGAATATTTTTATACGTACTTCAAATTGTCGTGGAGATAATTTGCCCCGCCTCAGAGGTCGAGTAGCGAATGAACTTGCAAATGTAGTATCCAAATAAATTATCCCTTGTGCCTGCAACAAGCACTTTACGAGAATAGAGTTCAATCAAAATGATAATCAAGCATGATAATGGTATTGATGAAACTAGAATCAATGAGAGATGCGCGGAACTAGCTAGTACTAGGTACTTATTTTGGGGTATGTAAATGGAATCTCCTTTTTCGATAGGACCCCGTACCTTTGTGGTGAACTTTTTCCAAATCCTGCCCGGCAAAGAAAATTATTATACTTGATATCAGGAAATGAACGAAAGTTGCCGATATGATGCGATGATGATTGAACTTACTCGGAGCATTTCACGATATCCGCCTAATGATGAGGCTCTTTACCCATCGAGTCTAAGACAATAACTTTTCGCGTCAAGCTGAATGACTAGTAGAATAAAGTGGAAGCTGCGCATGCACAACTCATCAATTACACTTAACCTCGAGTAAGCGAAGCAGAATATGCATAAGACGATAATTAACACTCAAGCTGGAGTTGTAAGGAAAGAGTATTTCCTTTTATTTTGATTTGAAGTTTTTCTTAGTCTCTTTGGGTGCATTTCGTATCGACCATCCATTTATGGTATTTGGGTTAATGAACCCAATGTCATAGATTTGTTCTCTTTTGCATTCGACGATCTTCAATCTGCACAACATAGTGAGGATAATTATATATACATGAAATGAACGAGCTGAGCTAGACACTTAATTACTGAAATAATACTTACAGACAATAGCAAGTGAGCATTTGTTTGTCGAGGGCATCTTTATTCACTACAAGAAAAAGACACTTCGATGACATTCTGGGCCGAACGAAAAAATTGTTGTCATGTTTCTGACACTTCTATGACGATAGTTGTGACAAAAACACGTATCATCATAGCTGAGGTGGGCTCCTACTTCTATGACAAATAATTACGACAGAAAATGGGCTTTTTGGCCTGGGCGGGCCTGACATAGTCTCGGCTTCTTTGGGCCGTCCATGACGTAAAAAATCGTGGTAGAAGCGACGGCGAGGAAAATTTCGGGGAGTTCCCGGTTACGGTGGGTGGTTGGGGCCAAGGGATGCAGTGTGGTTTGCGCGTTTCTCTCGCTCCTATGAGTGTGTGTGTGCATGCATGCGATCGAGCAGCGTACGTTCGCTAACTAAACCCTGGGCCCATTGACCCAGAGATCTACCCCTTTGACTTTTGCCGGACCGGCTTTGACCAATGTACATGGTTGTGATAGGTTAGTCCATGGGAGCATGTGAGAACAAGGTCTGGGCCTAACCCACCACAAAATCCACTTTGTTTAGCCAAGGAATGAAAGTATACAAAAATTGAAAACAAAGGAGTGTTTTTTGTTAATATTAAGCAAACATGATTTTAGTTTGTTCACATTTGAAAACATAGTATAGCAACATAATCCTTTCAAGATTCTGATAAAAAAACTATATAAAACTTTCCCAAATCGATGCAACTATCAATTACTTGTGATTTCAAAAAACTGTAAGGGGCTATATGCAAAAGTACATGAGGTCACATTCCTAACATACCAAAAATCCAAGACAAACTAGATATCAATGGAAAATTCTACCCCAAATCCATATATAATTTGTGTACGTTTAAGCATAGATAAGTCGGATTTAAATTAATCAAATTTTAAGAAAAAAGGAAAATGACTTAAAATAATAATGAAAAAGAAATCTTATATGCCGACGACCGCCTTCCGGGCCGTCGGCATAGATTTGACGGTGTCGGCCACCGTTCGAGGACAGGCGCCAGGCCACCTATATCTTGGCGGCCGCCATCGGCATAGTCCAAGGTATGTCGACAACACCCATAGGCATAGTTTGTGATATGCTGATGGACTTTGTATGCCTACGACCAGCGACGGCCGTCAGCATATCTCCAACTATGCCGACGCCTGATACGTCTCCACTGTATCTATAATTTTTCTATTGTTTCATGGTGTTATGTTATCAATCTTGGATGTTTTTATTCACATGTATATCATTTATATATCATTTTTGAGACTAACATATTAACTTAGTGCCCTGAGCAAGTTGCTATTTTTTGCCTGTCTTTATTTTACAGAAAATCAATATCAAACGAAGTCCAAATTGCACTAAACTTTTGGGATAGCTTTCTTGGCGGGAAGAAACACTAGAAGATTTGGGAGAGAGTGGATGTTGCTGGGTGGGCCACGAGCCACCGGCGCCTCAATGGGGGCACGCCATGGTGCCTCGTGGGCCCCTAGCTCCATTTGACCTAATTCTTCCCCTATATATATTGTTACATCCAGAAACCTAAGGGGGATTCCACGATATACTTTTTCCGCCGCCGCAAGTTCATGTTCTCGAGAGATCCAATCTGAAGGCCTTTTCCGGCACTCTACAAAATGGGGAATCGATCACGGAGGGGTTCTTCATCAACCTTGCCGCCTCTTCGATGATGCGTGAGTAGTCAACTTCAGACCTTTTCCGACACTCGAGGGGGAATCGATCACGGAGGGGTTCTTCATCAACCTTGCCGCCTCTCTGATAATGCGTGAGTAGTCAACTTCAGACCTTCAGGTCCATAGCTAGTAGATAGATATGACTTTCTCTCTCAATTTGATCTTCAACACCATGTACTCCATGATCTTCATGGGGTTCTATCCGATGGAATCTTCTTTTGCGGCGTGTTTGTTCGGATCCAATGAATTGCGAGTTTATGATCAGATTATCTATGAATATTATATGAGTCTTTTCTAATTCTTATAAGCATGATTGTGATAGCCTTGTATTTTGTGTCTGATCTATTAGTTCAGTTTGGCCGACTACATTGATTTATCTTGCAATGGGAAAAGGTGCTCGATAATGGGATCAATCTTGTGGTGCTCAATCCCAGTGACAGAAAGGGACATGACAAACATGTGTTGTTGCTATTAGGGATAAAAAGATGGGGTTTATTCATGTGTGGGTTTATCTTGTCTACATCGTGTCATCTTGCCTAAAGCATTACTCCATTTTTCCATGAACTTAATACACTAGATGCATGTTGAATAGCACCCAATGTGTGGAGTAATAGTAGTAGATGCAGACGATATTGGTCTACTAATCTTGGACGTGATGTCTATATACATGATGATTGCCTTGGACACCGTCATAATTATTTACTTTTCCATCAATTGTCCAACAGTAATTTGTCTACCCACCGTACTGTGTTTATGAGAGAAGACTAGTGAAAACTATGCCCCCCCCCCAGGTCTACTTTACCATATTTGCTAAAATCCTAAGTTACCTTGCTGATATCTATTTTATTTTATCTCCAATATATCAAATACAATTTAATCTTGCAATTAACTGCCGAGAGATTGACAACCTCTCGTTCACGTTGGGTGCATGTGTTGTTTGTGTGCAGGTCTCTTGTTTAAGTTTTGTTGATTGGTTCTCCTACCGGTTTGATAACCTTGGTTTTATAATCGAGGGAAGTACTTATCTCTACTGTGCTGCATCATCCCTTCCTCTTCGGGGAAATACCAACGCAAGCTGGGCTTGTTGCCACTGTTTTTTGTTGTTGACATTGCCACCCGATTGAAGATGCAAGCTGGGAGGTCATTCTTACTTTTCCTTCACGAATTCGAGGCTGAGGGCGGCAACAGAAACTATCTGTGGTACAATGTTCCACAATCACCGTAGTTTGCACATTCGGTGATGATCAGGATGTCGTGTATATATATATGTCCTACTTTCTCGGACTAGCTATAACATTTTATTGAACATATATGTTGTATGCACTTATGTTATTGTACCGTCTAAGTATTGAACTTTAGATAGTTGTTGAACATATATAGATGTATCGTAACCGTAGCATATTGCAATTTATGATCTTACTTTCATACAAAACGCAGTCATGGAAGCGAAATGATGACATGGCTGCAAAATTTTAATTTGCATGAAATTGACTTGATGGCGGGTGCTGAGAAAACCCGCCACTCCTCTATCGTAAATTCTTGGCGGTAGCGGTGGCATGCCCGCCACAATGAGATATTTACCGATTCTTGGTGGCGCGCCGCCATCGATTCCGTCATAGTAGTGGCGGGAGATTGGTGCCTCGAGAGCCTCGCCGCCATTGCTACCAATTTTGTGCTCGCCATTGCTAGGCATTCTGCGATGGTGGGCCCCTCTCTTGTTTGGCCTTTGTGGCCCAACTCCTCCTCCACCACTTGGCCTTCTTTGTCCCGTTGATATTAAATTAAATATATTTTGTTTTAAACATTTTGAGCATTATATATATAATTTAAAATCTCTAGAAAAATTTCCACCTATATATTAATCGGAAATACCGGCATTATCCGATATCCATGAAACCCTTAGGTGACCCGAAATGCTTAGGAACCTCTCGGTAATATTCAGGATATTAATGAAACAATTTCATAAATATATTCTGATCACTCCCGTCCTACTAACACTCAGCAGATCGTGATTACCTTAAGCAAGTGACCCTGTAGGTTCGGTAAATCATAGGCATGAACGAAACCACTTCGTTCATTGACCGATAGCGAAACCGTGGACGTCCATATCGGTCCCTATGATTACACGAGTAATATTCATGTGAACCTTGGCTATCATGTGACGTTCCCTTTGCTTCGCGATACTTTACAAAACCCGGTGTGCATCGTTATCCTCCTGAGTCATCACCATGCTCACTATACCGTTGCTCCTGTTGCCGGTTTTGTTCTTCTTTCTCGTTGACATGTTCCAGCATACCCGTCACGTAGTCACCTGTATCTGGCCAGACGATGATAGATGCCGTCACACCGAGAGGGCCCTAAGAATATCTCTCCATCGTCGGAGGAGCAAATCCCACTCTTGAGTTGTTCGATCACTTGTCAAACTTTATGGTGTGCCTGAAATGTATCGCTACGATCATCTTGTTACAGATGACGTAGGACAACCCCAAAGCCCACCGTTCGTTAGGAAGACCGAGACACTCTCATGGTCTGAGGAACACTAACACATGCTAACACTTCGCGTTATAACAGATGATTTCAGACGATATAATCACAAAGTATACTAAATAAGTTTTGGGTCGATTCAATATGATCGTTCTTCTACCATCATACCCTCAATGTTGTTTTACGACTATCGCTACACTTAACAATATCCTAAGATCCAATAAACATGATCACCAACAATACTTGAGCCGGTCTTAGAGGCTAGACCGGGAACACATTATTTACCGTTTATCATTTCACACGTGCATATGAGTTTTCCATTGAATCTCATATTCGAGGATCATAGCACTTATAGCATGAAACATAAACTCTTAATTATGAATAATGGGAATATGATATTACAATATTATTGCTTCTAGGGCATATTTATATATGAGTAATTATCATATATAAATTATAGGTCATTTTCTGAGCAATTTTGCTAAACATTGCTTAATTATTGCTAAGGCATTATAAATCTAATATTACAATATTATTGCCTCTAGGGCAAATTATTGCTCATAAATTATAGGTCATTATTTTATGAGCAATTTTGCTAAACAATGCTTAATTTTGCTCATAAATTATTTCTAAGGCATTTTGCTAAACAATTCTTCATCATCTTTTAATCCATATCTCATTTCAAATTCCACTCTGAATTCAAATACAAATTATAAGTGAAATAAAATAAATCAGAAACATGAAAACTAAAATATTCATAATGTGGCAAATAACAGATAGTCAATTATGGTGGAGAAGCCGACTATTTATGTAGTGTTTAAATGCCCTAAAGTAATTACAACATGGGACAAAACAATAATTTAAATGATTTCCAAATTATAAAAATTTCAAACTAATTTATCTAATTGCGAAATTTTTTTGGCAGTGGCATAAATTACCATACTAATAATGGCCCAAGTTTTGTGTTTCTATAGAACTAATTTGTTATAGAAAGAAATATGAAACAGAGGAAATAAAAAGTAAAGCAAAAATTAGGGAAAAGGAAAAAGGAAAAAAAAAAGAGCCCCCTGCCCCTGGGCCTTAGGCCACAGGGGCAGGCCCAGCCCAGCTTCCCTCCCGGGTCGTCCCCTACTCTCTACAGGAGGGAAGCAGCTCTGTTCCCTCTCCCACTCGCTCCCCCGCATTCAGCCGCCAGATCCCGAGCGCGCCGCCGTGTTAGCCGCGGCCATCGCCGTCCCCGCACCTCGGCGGCAAGTCCTCCCCGACCCCGGGCTCGAGCTCGTCTCCCCTGCATCGCCCTCCGCCATCCACCGCGGTCGTTCCGGGCGGCCACCCTCTGCTGCTACTAAGCTCTCGCCGGCCTCCTTGAGCCACCCGGTGAGCTCCTGCACGCTCCCTCCTGCTGCTCTCCCCCCTGCTGCTGGAGCTGGATCTGTAGAACAAGTCTGAAGCAGGTACGTATTCACTTCCTTGTTTACGTTGCACGCTCGATATATTGGTCTACTGAAAGAGGCCAACATTTCTTTTAATTAGCTGTTTTTTTGTCTATTGAAAGATTGCGTTGCGTGTAAAATAGCATCATATTCCATTAAATTAACTGTTTTTTCTTCATTTTTCTTCTATTAGGGACAGCAATAACGACATGGACGGCCGTCTAAGTGTGGCTCCAAGGGTTCTCTCGTTTTCTGTACTGGATGAAATTACTAAAGGTTTCTCTAATGACATGAAAGTTGGCGCTGGTTCCTATGGAAATGTTTATAAGGTATATCTAGCTTCACACTAAAAAACAAAAATTTAGGAACGGAGGGAGTATTTCATATGGTTGGTTAGACAAGGCACATGCTGACACACTTATGAGTTGACACGCGCAACAAACATTGTGTTAACTCGTTATTCACTGCACTGCACTGCTTTATCAATATTATTTTCTCTATTATTAAGAGGGTTTAACAACCTCATGCTTATAATCAGGTGTGTGACAAGAATCAAACAAATTGCGGTGAGTCTTTAATAACAACACTTCAAAATCAAAGGGCACTAATAATTTTACATTCATTAATTATCAGACCTTACTACTGTGTGATGCATACACTTCTTTGCCTTGGGGAGAAGAGAAGAACCTCAAATATACTCACATCATTTAGAGGACAAGAAAACTTTTTTTTGTAAGGTTTTCTTTCAGGGGCAACTATTCCAGTTCACAAGTGGCAAATAGTATGTCCTATAGATCTTGTTGTTAATGCAAAATTGATGATACACTGCTGCGCTATTTTCTGTCAAACAGTAATATAGAGCATGTTGTATGGGTAAGAAAACATGAGTATGCACACATTTTCTGCTTAAACATGTATATGTCGCCGCCAACACAACTTTGAACCATGCAAGCATTGATATATTGAATAGGGGCAGCATACAGATGGGGAGATGATTGCTGTGAAGGTGCTTCATTACATTCCAGGACTTGATGATGAGCAATTTCAGAAGGAGTATCACAACCTTGTAAATCTGCAACATGAAAATATTGTGCGATTAATTGGCTATTGCCATGAAACTTGGGGAGAATTTAAACCTTATGAAGGGAAAGAGATTTTTGTCGAGACGATAAAGAGGGCGCTTTGCTTTGAGTACATGCAAAATGGAAGCCTTGATTGCTGTATTGCTGGTATGATGATGCACACTGCTCTACTTGTATTGTGGCATTAAGCAAACATTCACGAGGAAGCCTTATATATTGTGTGTTGCTGCAGATGAATCTACTGGACATGATTGGAGCACACGCTACGCAATAATTAAGGGGATTTGTCAGGGCTTGAAATACCTTCACGAGGAATTGGTTCCTCCTATGTGGCATTTGGATTTAAAACCAGGCAATATATTGCTTGCGAAAATATGGTGCCCAAGATCATGGATTTTGGCTTGTCGAGGCTCTTCGGAGGAGAACAAACACACATGACGAAAACTTCTATAGGAACACGGTAAGCCTAAACTTCTATATTGCTTGAGAAGCTATCCGAAGAAAGAAATAATATATGTATATATTTTCATTAGACCTATGGTGTCAATAACATATATTATGTGTCATGCAGTGGGTACGTACCGCCAGAATATATCGATGCGGCCGTGATCACTGTCAAGTTTGATATATTCAGTTTGGGTGTGATCATCATAAAGATAATGACAGGGCCAATGGGCTACTTTAGAAGTGCAGAAATGTCTCCACGAGAATTCATAGAGCTTGTAAGATAGACTGTTTTCTATATTGAGATGATAAGTAATCATTCGTGCATGATATGCCTCCCTCTTTTTTGATACATTACCATGCTTTATGTTCCACACTGCTAGGTACATGGGAAGTGGAAGAATAAGCTACAAACAACAACACCAGTTGATGCATTGGAGCCATATTGTGAACAAGTAAAGAGATGCATCGAGATAGCTTTAAGTTGTGTGGATGCAGATCGGCACAAAAGGCCGACTATGGGGGTAATCATCGAGAAGTTGAACGAGACAGAGCCTGCGCTACAATCGGTTGGTGCATCAATGACCAAAACAGGGTCGTCGATATACAAGGTATGGTCACTATAATGGCACAAGCTATTAGAGTAATCCAAATATATTTGCGTGCTAGGACTACTAGGTAGCACGTTTGCTAGTAGTACTATAGCTTTGCGTGTCTGTGTTGAACCTGATTAGTGTACGCTGAGTAGTTTGAGTTAGCTTCCTTATACGTGTGGGCCTGTGCTAATAAGGTTAGAGCTAGTTTCTACATGGTATTTGGCGTTGGTGTTCGTGTAAAATTTCATATAGCTTATTTCTGTGTCTGTAGGCCACTGACTTTCCAAGAAAACAGGGCAAGGAAGAATACACAAGCTCAGGTAATGTTACATCTGTTAGCTATCACTAGTTTCCCATGGCATGTGGGGGAAATAATTTGATTTAATACATTGATCGTGTAGACAGCCATGGGTGTTAGCGTTAGACAAACTTAGGCGTGTGTTGTAAAGATTATGGTTGTGAGCAACAACTAATTTACAAATAGGAAATATACATACATGACATAAAATTAGTTTGTAGTATTTGGGATTTTATTTACTTGCCATTGCCTTTATTATGCAACCAAAAATAACAAATGAATAATGAAACAACAAATTAAGGACAATTCTCAAAATGGTCTTGTTGATTTGCAGGAACGAAGCCGACGCCGAGGGAACCCGGGGGCATGCAGATGGCAATTAAGAACCACAGAAAGGTCATGCTGGAGATCACCGGCGGTGACTACAACCATCACCGACCGGGTCTGGACCTGGTGGCTATCGTAGACGTCAGCGGCAGCATGAATGGCAAGAAGATGGAACAGCTGAAGACAGCTATGCGGTTTGTCGTACAGAAGCTCACACCCATCGACCGCTTCTGCATCGTCACGTTCTCGGATCATGCTACAAGGCTCTGCCCGCTGACACCGATGTCCAAGTCCTCACAGACATATTTGCAGCAGCTCGTCGATGACCTTAAGGCACATGGTGGCACCAACATCAGTAACGGTCTGCTGGCAGGGCTGAAGATCCTCTATGACCGCAGGATGAAAAACAGCCGCATCGCCAGCATCATGCTCATGTCGGATGGTGCAGAGTCCATGGGTGATGCTTCTCAAGTGGTTATTCGCGCAACGCACCCGTTTACACATTTAGTTTTGGCTTTGACAGCGACCATGTGGTGCTCAGCACGGTAGCGCCAATAGCAATGGAGGGACGTTCTCTGAAGTCCAGGATACTCGTGCTGGTGGCCTGACCATGGCCTTCTCTCAGTGCCTCGCCGCCTACTTACAGTGACGGTTCAGGACCTCAAGGTGACGCTAGCACCCATTGGAGACGACTCGGAGATAGTGAAGGTGACTGCCGGGAACTACCTACAGACCGTGCACCAAATAAACGGCTCGGTGACTGTCAGCTTCGGTAACATCTACAGCAGGGAAGTGCGCAGGGTCATTATCGACCTTCTCCTTCCGTCGGCAATCAAGAGTGGGGAAATCCTCAAGGTCACATACTCAAGCTCAAGCAGCAGGTAAAATACACACACACACACACACACATGCATGTCAACAGGAGAGACAAAGTAGTAGTACTAGTATCAGCAAATAGATAAATGAAATCACATGCATGCATGTCAAAGAGATACCAACCATGCAATTATTTCATGCACGCACGCAGCTATTCTGGCCTAGCCCTACTTGCTTGGTACTGAAGGCTTTGTTGTTGTCGTTGTTGTTGTTGTTGTATGCAGCTATTCTGGTAGGTTGCAGTTTGCCGTGCCTCCTGAGGCCATGTTGGACGTGTGGCGCACCGGCATCGGCATGGAGGTGTTAAAGGAGGAGACACCGAAGGAGTTAGAGATGGAGGAGGCCCGTCTGCACTTGGTGAAGATGATAAAGGACGCGAGAATGATGGCAGACTTGAAGAAGCTCAAGGATGCCCAGGACAAGCTAGTGGAGGCCCAGAACCAGCTGTCCGATCCGCTGCTCAAGACTGATCTACATAATCTCTTGGAGCTCTTCAAAACCCTAGAAACCTACGAGGCACATGGCCGCTCCTACTCCTTGGCACTGGAGTCTTCGCATGACCGGCAACGTTTTGCTACGAGGGGAATTGATATGCGGCTGTTCCTCTTCGAAACCCTAGAAACCTACGAGGCACATGGCCGCTCCTGCTCCTTGGCACTGGAGTCTTCGCATGACCGGCAACGTTTTGCTACGAGGGGCATTGATATGCGGCTGTTCGCGACACCACGCATGGACATGTACCTGGAGCAGGCCAGCAGGTTCCTCAGGGAACCGACGGCACTGGTGCAGACGGCGGACCAAGACGACATGGAGGAGGTCGCTGCTGCTCTTGCGAATATGATTCCCTGTACGGAAGAATCGGCGGTGATTAACATCCGCAGCCTGGATCACTGGACCATGATGACCGAGCGGGAGGACAACAAGCTGCTCGTGATTGAGTTCACCGCGAGCTGGTGCAGGCCATCCCGCAGCATAGCTCCCTTTATTGATTTTCTCGCCAACAAGTATCCAGATGCCATTTTCCTCAAGGTTGATATTGATGATGCTGATATGAAGAATATTGCCGAGGCATACGAAGTTGATGGTGTGCCGACCTTCCTGTTCATGAACAGGGGAGAGGTTAAGGACAGGCTTCGTGGCGCAGATAAGGAAGAGCTGTTTGAGACGCTTCAGCTGCAGATGACCCTCATTATGGACAACTGACTGATACGGCATTCATATCTGTTGAGTATATTGAATATTAGGAAGTATATGATAGACTAGGATTTGGTTCTAACTTGTCTTGTACTCCAAGTAGATCATTGTACTCCTATATACATGCCTACGAGGCTCAAGCAATACAACATCAATTCCACCAATACCTCTCTCTTCCTTCTAACTATATCCTTGACCGCCGGCTGTATCATCTGGCCGGCGTATACAGATGCATTGTGCCGTGAGCTGATTTAATCCTTTCTTTGCTTGTTTGACTTGGATTTCATCCCTTGGGACAAATTATTTACTAGTGGGGCCATGTATTCCTTACAATGTGTGTTGGTCAGACAGCAGTGATGATTAATAGTCCTAATAATACTGTAAGCTGTGACATTGTTTGTGGAGTACTCTTGTTTGTGTCTGGCATATTAAGGCCTTCTGTA
This sequence comes from Aegilops speltoides, assembly GCA_021437245.1. Classification (NCBI taxonomy): domain Eukaryota; kingdom Viridiplantae; phylum Streptophyta; class Magnoliopsida; order Poales; family Poaceae; genus Aegilops; species Aegilops speltoides. The sequence goes on from CM038143.1 coordinate 17,254,295, forward strand.
TGGCTACGTATACACCCTCGTGCATATGTTGTACTGCAAATTGCTCAGCAATATTTGAATCTGTACAGAATTCACCCCTCAGCTCATATACATCTGTTTCGTAGCTAGATTTCCTGAAAGATTTTACTACGGTTCATCTGATATATATCTCACTCATATACATCTGTACAGAATTGGCTAGCAAGCCTCAAATGCAGTTTTTTGTAATCATCTCGCTCATATACATCTGTTCTTCTTTTTCTTCTTTTCAGTCGTTTTTGCTTTTCTTCCTTGCTGTTTTGACCTGACTTGTTCAGGTTGAGACTTCTAGTCTGTTTGGAATATACTATAAGGTAGACAATAGCAAAAAAAAAAAAAATCATAACGAGAGTGTACTCTTCTTTGACTGTATTCTTGCTAAAACTATTTGGCATGTTGTCAGGATAGCCCCTACTTGTTTGGTACTCAAGGCTTTGTTGTTGTTGTTGTTGTTGTTGTTGTTGTTGTTGTTGCTGCTGCTGTTGTTGTTGTTGTATGCAGCTATTCTGATAGGCTGCAGTTTGTCGTTCCTCCTGAGGCCATGTTGGACATGTGGCGCACCGGCATCGGCATGGAGGTGTTAAAGGAGGAGACACCCAAAGAGTTAGAGACGGAGAATGATGGCAGACTTGAAGAAGCTCAAGGATGCCCAGGACAAGCTAGTGGAGGCCTAGAACCAGTTGTCTGATCCGCTGCTCAAGACTAATTTACATAATCTCTTGGAGCTCTTCAAAACCCTAGAAACCTAGCAACCCATCATCTAATAACTACTCCACAATGCATTCCCTTAGGCCTAAGTATGGTGAAGTGTCTTCTAGTCGACGTTCACATGACACCACTAAGGGAATCACAACATACATACCATCAAAATATCAAACACATATCAAGTTCACATGATTACTTGCAACATGACTTCTCCCATGACCTCAAGAACAAAAGTAACTACTCACAAATAATAATCATGCTCAAGATCAGAGGGGTATTAAATAGCATAATGGATCTGAACATATAATCTTCCACCAAATAAACCATATAGTAATCAACTACAAGATGTCATCAACACTACTAGTCACCCACAAGCACCAATCTAAGGTTTCGGTACAAAGATTGATCGCAAGAGATGAACTAGGGTTTGAAAGGAGATTGTGTTGTTGAAGATGTTGATGGAGATTACCCTCCCCAAGATGGGAGAGTTGTTGGTGATGATGATGACGATGATTTTCCCCTTCGGGAGGGAAGTTCCCGGGCAGAATCGCTCCGCTGGAGGGCAAAAGTGCTCCTGCCCAAGTTCCGCCTCGAGATGGCGGCGCTTCGTCTCGAAAGTCCTCTCCTCATTTTTTTTCTAGGTAAAAATGAGTTATATACCAGAAGAGGGGCACCGAAGGTGTGCCGAGGAGGGCACAACCCACCAGGGCGTACCTGGGGGTCCTGGCGCGCCCAGGTGTGTTGTGCCCACCTGGTGGGGCCCCTCTGGTACTTATTTGCTTCAATATTTCTTATATATTCCATAAAAAATCTCTGTGAACTTTCAGCTTATTTGAAATTGTGCAGAATAGGTATCTTGACGGTGCTTATTCAGGTCAAGAATACCAGCTGCCGGTATTCTCCCTCCTTGTGCAAACCTTGCAAATTCTGAGAGAAAAGGCATTAGAATTATACCCAAAAGCATTATTATGCATAAAAACATTATAAATAACAGTAGGAAAACATGATTCAAAATGGACGTATCAACTCCCCCAAGCTTAGACCTCGCATGTCCTCAAGCGAAAAACCGAAATCGAAAAACATGTCCACATTCTTAGAGAGAGAGGTGTCGATAAAAAGAAAATACATACATAGAAGCATCATGCATATTATTATAACATCAAAGAACTTTAACATAGAACCCTTATCATATACTTTTATCATATAACTTCTCATGAACAAGTAACAATCCATCACAACATTGAAGTATAAAGCATAAACCTTATTGAAAACCAACAAACTATGTTCTCAGTCAACTTTGCAACGACAATTCATCATATTTTCAGGAAGGGCCACGTGTCGGAGCTTTTAGGCAAGTCCACATACTCAACCATCATTTTATCTTTTATGATTGCTAACACTCATAGCATACCCTTGAACAAAAAGTTTCAACCAAACACATTGAAAGATAGGGGCTTAAAGTTTTGCCACCCAACCTATTCACCTCAAGGGTGATGTCAACAATAGTGACTCATGCCCACTCATATCCAACTGGATATATGTGTCTAGATCTTTCCTCACCACATGATGCTTGACAAAAGAGAAAAATAAAATGGAATAGTGGGGAATACTTTGACTCAACATAAAAGTAAATGCATAAAAGTAAAATATAGGCCCTCCGCAGAGGAAACAGGGGTTGCCATGTTCTTATTTGTTTGTATGCCAAATCCCTTAATGCAAAAGCACTGGGGTAGAGGAGAGGTATCTCTTCAAATCCTGCAGCGCTGCCTCGGCCTCTGTGGTCCACTCCACTGGCCCTGCCTTCTTCAAGATCTTGAAAAAAGGAAGGGCACGCTCCGCGGACTTGGAGATGAACCGGCTCATGGCGGCAACGCAACCAGTGAGCCGACGCATGTCCTTGATCCATTTGGGTGCCTCGATCTGCTTGATGGCCTTGATCTTATCTGGGTTTGCTTCAATCCCGCGCTGGGACACAAAGAACCCAAGAAGCTTGCCGGACGGGACGCCGAAGACACACTTCCCAGGGTTCAATTTGAGGTTGATCTTGTGCAGATTTCCGAATATTTCCTCCAGATCTTGCACAAGGGTTGCTTTGTCCTTGGTTTTGACCACTATGTCATCCATATAAGCTTCCATATTCCTATGTAGCTGGGGCTCAAAACCAATTTGGACTGCTGTTGCAAAGGTTGAGCCAGGACTCTTCAACCCGAAAGGCATCCATAAAAAGCAATACGTACCACATGGGGTGATGAATGTTGTCTTTTCCTCGTCTTCTTTTGTCATGAAGATCTGGTGGTATCCCGAGTAGGCGTCAAGGAATGATAACAGGTCACACCCAGCCGTGGATTCAACAATCTGGTCAATGCGCGGTAACCGGAAGGGCTCCTTTGGACAGGCCTTATTGATGTCTGTGTAGTCAATACACAGCCTCCACTTCCCATTTGCCTTGCGCACCACTACCGGATTGGCCAACCATGTCGGATGGAGTACTCCTCTCACCAAGCCTGCCGCCTCACTCCTGCCTCTCCAGAGCTTGCTTCCTGACCTTCTGCTTGACGGGCCGCGCATGAAGACATACAGCAAGGTGGTGCTCAATCACCTCCCTGGGAACGTCGGGGATGTCGGAGGCTTGCCATGCAAACACATCGACATTCGCCCGCAGGAAGGTGACGAGCTCGCTTTCCTATTTGCCGTCGAGGGTGGAGCTCATGGTAAAATCTCCCCCCGTGCCGTCCTCCTTGACGGGCACCTTCTTGGTCTCTGGTGGTGTAGCTCTGGACTTCTTGCTCTTGCCGGCGGAGCTCTCTGGCACGTTCTCAATGGAAGCGCAACACCCCGAAGAGGTGCGCTTGCCGGAGTGGGTGCGAGGGTTCTCGCCGGTCTTCTTCCCCCCGGGGCTCCATCTGCAGGAGTAGGTGCCTTAGCTGCAGCTGCTGCAACTTCTTCCCGGTAGAGTTGGTCGGCGTAGATCAACGCATCTTTCTTGTCGGAGGGGACGGTGATGATGTTCATAGGCCCGAGCATCTTCAGCATGTTGTAGGCATAGTGTGAAGCCGCCATGAACTTGGCTAGTGCCGGGCGGCCGAGGATCCCGTTGTAAGGCAAGGGGATCTCGGCTACATCGAAAACAATCCTTTCCGTCATGTGGTTCAGCTCGCCTCTGAATGTCACGGGCAGCGTGATCTTTCCCTTTGGCTGGCTCCTCCCCGGGTTAACCCCTTGGAACGTGCCCGTCTCCTCGAGGTCTCCATCGGGGATCTGCAGCCTTTTGACCACAACAAGCGAGATCAAGTTCAGGCAGGCCCTGCCGTCAACCAACATCTCCGTCACCTTGAGGTTGCGGATTGTTGGTGAAACCAGCAATGGCAAGCACCCGACCGCAGTAGTGCGGTCATGGTGGTCCTCGGTGTCGAAGATGATGGGCGTGCTGGACCATTTCAGCTGCTTCCGTGCGTCGAACAATGGCTCCACCGCTGTGATCTCACGCGCCCACTACTTGAGTTGGCGGTGGGATGTATGCAGCAAGGCGCCACCATCGACGCACATGGCCTCTGTGGCTTTCTGAAACTCGTGGTCGCCGGACTCGTCGTCCTCGTCATGATCATCATCTTCTTGCTTCTTGTCGCGGCCCCGGGCGGGCCTCTCCTGCTGATTATCCTTGCCGCGGCGGCCTCCTTGTCCGCCATGTTTCTTGCCGGATCCCTCGACACCATCTGGGCCTTTCTCCTTGTCCCGCCGCTCATACTCGGCTTTCTGCTTCTCGGCTAGCAGCTCTACCTGCCGGCAGTTTTGGAGGTCATGGCCCTTGGTGCGGTGGATCTTGCAGTACTGCTTGTCGGAGCCCCTTGGCTTGTCGGCAGCCGCCAAGGCCCGGCAAGCGATGCACCCGGCAACCTCCTTGCCGGGGTCGCTCGCCTTGGTCTTCTTGGTGGAGCCGGTGTCGTCGAATCCCTCGACGGCAAGCACGGCCTTGCCCTTGCGCTTCCTGTTATGGCGTCGGCCCTTCTTCGCTAGGGTGGCGGTGTCGCCAGTGGAGTCGGTTTCCGCACTGACATCTTCGCCGGGGAACTTCCTTCCCTCTTCAGCACGAGCGCATCGATCGGCCAGGACATAGAGCTCGACCACATCCTTAACCTTGTTCATCACCAGCTCTTCACGCATCTTGCGGTTGCGCACGTTCTGATGGAACACACTGATCACGGCGGCGGAATGAACATCAGGGATGTTGTACTGCACCCGGCTGAACCTTTAGATGTACTTGCGCAAGTTTTCTCCTTCCTTCTGGGGGATGATGTGTAAATCACTCGCCTGCCCATGAGCTTGGTGACCTCCGGTAAAGGCGCCAACAAACTCATGGCACAGATCCGCCCAAGAAGAGATGGAGTCCACCAGCAAGTGCATCAACCATGACATAACATTAGGCTTGAGTGCCAACGGAAAGTAGTTGGCAAGCACCATATCGTCGCGGGCCCCAGCAGCTTGCATCGCGTAGATGCTGAGGAACTCTAACGGGTGAGTCTTGCCGTTGTACTTTTCGCCAACATCGGGTTTGAACGTACGGTGGGAGGGCCACTGGAACTGCCGCAGCTCATGGGTGAAGGCCGGACAACCCACCTCATAGGGTAGCCCCCCGTAGCCCCCCGGCACTGGGTGGTCCGTAGCAGGCCCTGCCCGCCTGTCCGACTGGTGGCACGCGTCACGTCGGCGCTTGATCGTAGTTCGAGCGTCCTCATGAGCCCGCTCCCGAAGGACTTGACGTTGATCGCGGTTGGTTCACGGGTAGGACGACGCGATGGAGATATTATCTCGAGCGTCGTCGTGACGGATCGACGCCCGGGGTGGCTGGGATGGAGGTGGGGAGTACACCGTGGCCGCGTCGCCTCCGGCACGGCCTCTGCTGGCATGCGGTGGCCCGACGGAGCGATGGCCTACGGGTCCTGCCGGCCGCAACTCATCGTTGTTGGCAATGCCGACGAGGCTCTGGACGGTGGCCCTCCATTCATCGAGCTTCTCCGCGGAGGGAAGGAAATCGAGGAGTAGCTGCGCGCGTGCTAGGGACTCCGCTAGCGTGCGTGGTGGCGAAGGCTGGGTGGACCACGATGCGCCTCGACTTCTAACCACGTTAGAAGGAGCTGCGTCACTGCCTCACAGCCGTTCGCCACCTCCATCAGCACCTCGGCGCACATGCTGGCCCTCTTCATCATGTGATGGGCGCACGGGACTCTTCCCAGGGCGGCGCGCAGGGTCACCGACAGGGTGATGCTGCTCATCACGCACAACCTGGGAAGAGCGCACCGTGGGCGCCAGTGTTGGCGTCTTGGAGATCGCTGTGCCACCGTCTCGCGGGACGGCGGCGCCCTTGGAGGGCCCCGTGCCGCCTGCCGGGGGCCCGACTCCACCTCTGAAGCCCGTGACTGGTGGCTTGTCGCCTGGCGCGCGAAGGACGCCACTCGCCAGGCCTAGACCATCAGGGTGATGTGGATGTTTGCGGGCCCCGCCATGGGTTCTCTTTGCGACTGGTCTGCTACCGGTCCGCACCGGTACCAACCCGGTCCCAGACGAACCGATCGTCGTGGTCGTCTTCTTCTTAGGAGCCATGGCGATGAAGAACAGCGGTCGACTGCTAGGCCAGATTCTCACAATTGCGCCCCCTACCTGGCGCGCCAAAGATGTCGGTGGGAAACGACACCTATGGGATCACTGGAATCCCTACTACAGTTGCGGGGGCGCGGGGATCGTGAGAAGAGCGGGACTAGCAGACATCACAAAGGGGATTTACCCAGGTTCGGGCCGCAAAGATGCGTAAAAACCCTACGATCCTGCTTTGGTGGATGTATTTAGTGTTCTTGAGCTCTTGAACTAGCTCTAGGTGCAGCTAGGTTTGAAAGAGCCGAATCCTTCTCCAGTGCGCCATGGGCCTCCTTTTATAGGCGAAAGGGGCTGCCACAGTGGCACACAGGAGGTGGAAAGTGCTACAACGCTATGAGCTTATCGCTGGTATTACAGGACAAAGCGCATTTAATGTGAGGCTTAGGTGTCCCTTCACTTTATCAGGGATGGGAGCGAGGCCCGTCCCGTCCGTCGCTGCTCCTCCTTGCTTCGACACGAGCCCTGGCCAGCAATGCATGCGGTGCCATGTAGGTAGGCAGGCAGCTGAGGTGGCGCGGTGGTGGAGCCTCCACAAAGGGCTGCATGTTGCCATGCAGGTGCCTGCCCAGCCGGTTGGGTCGGCAGCTGCATGCGAACAGCGGCGGAGACTTGGCTGGCACGGGCCTGGCAGTGGCCCTGCTGCGCGCTTGGCGAGGACCTTGTCGGGTGGCCCGGCAAGGGTCTTGCCTTGGCGTGCTGGCGTCCCCGGCAAGGATCTTGCCGGGGGTCTTGTGGATTCCTTCGGTAAGGATGGTTGCCTTCCTATCCTCATTTGATCTTGACTATTCTTTGTCTTCACAAAGATCTGCATGCCACCACGGAGGTGCCTCCCGAGCCTTGTCCCAATGTGTTTGTTTAGCGTTGGCGGGCTCAAAGGTGGCTCACTCGGCTGGTGTGGGCGAGCTGCCCCGGCAAGGGTCTTGCCAGGGCCGCTGAGGCTGCCCCCGGCAAGGCCCGATCTTTGTGGCCTTGGTCCTTGTCATTGCTTTGTTTGTCTTGTGCCTTCGGCTTCTCTCCGGCTTCCCTTTCCTGCCCTATGCGTGGCCGTGGCGGGTGGTTCTGACTGCCCGTGCACAAGTAAAGGGGTCAAAAGGAGAGCCCCTACTTTTGTACACCGACAGTTTGTTAGCAGAAATTCAGTGAATTATAGTGGCTTACATGGTACAACCTTTATACGCCTAAATGCACCTCACCCATCATATGATGACAATAAAATTTCTTCCTTTCTTCTGGTAAAAGTACTGTTTTTTAAAATGATCATCGATTAGCTATGAGATCATTGTTTTTACTTAGCTTTTGTGTATTACAGCTCTGATTGCGCTTCTTATGATATTTGGACCATCCATTCTTTCTTGACAAAGTCACTAGCAGTTTATTTCTCCTGTTTTATAAGTGTGTAGTGTCATTAATTATGCATTCAATTTTTTTATCAACATCCCTTGCTATAATTTTGTTGTAATCATACGATGGGTACAATCTCTCAAGCAATAAGAATTTTGATCTCAAATGTCACAGGAGTCATTTTATTATGGACTCTAATGAGGAATCGTTTTGTGTTCATGATTATAACTTTGATCATCTAGGTACATCGCATGTTTCATGAGAACCTGATGTCTCTTTGTACTATTGGCAAGAGATGCACACTGACTTGTTAGTGATGCTGCTCACGTCCTAATTACAACATTTGATACGGATTTACTACTCTATTGTATGGAAACACTGAAACAGGGTAAAGTTCTCATGTGCAAGAAAGCTAATACTACACAAAGGTGTCGTTAGGATCAACAACAATTTGATAAGATGCCGAAATCAAATTTCTGGCAGCGGCATTCTTCTAATGGATATGTATCTTCTATATATCATTAGTCCTTTGCAACAATTTGATAAGATGTTGAAATGAAAGATGTCATCAGGACTAATAAGAAAAAAAAAATGACTGTTATAATCAAAAAGCGATTTATGCCATCAAATGTTTCCTGTAAGAAACAAAATTGTTAAGGGGGAAAGTGTTTCATAATATTTACCAACCTTCTGTTATGTGAATGTCAAATTAAAATAAAATACTAAATCACCTACTTGTCAGCAAGAAGTTTCTTGCTGAAAACATTTGGCTACTGATTTGTAACATTGGAAGCCATGGCACTCTAACCATGTTGTGAATAATGCAAGATTTCTCAAACCATTTTTATGTACAAATATTTTGTTGGAAAGAATTGTGCAATTATGCCTTATAAATCATAACTCTTGGATGCAACTTTTTGCACAATTTTTTTGTCAGCTTGTATTACTAGTACTACTAATGAAAACTAGTGGTTGGGGCGCCACCCTGTGGTGCCGCTTGAGACAAAACTGTGCACACATTTTCAATTAAAAAAATACATAGAGTCATCGGCTCCGTCTAAAAAAACATCTCAGAAAAAAATCCTCACATTCGTCTAAAAAAAGAAGTAAAAAGAAAAAAAGAAAATAACACCACAGCGTACCAGCGAGTGCCACTTTGCATAACCCTCCATTTGAAAAATACCAGAGGTCCTCACCTCCATGTAAAAAATACATTTAAAAAATAATCCACACCTTCATCTCTATTTTTTTTCAAAATATTTCTCACCAGGGCCAACCAGCTTGCTCCATGTGGCATAGCTGGTTGGCCTCCCTTCACGCGTAGCTTAATGAGTTTAACATAGAGTCATCGTCTCCGTGTAAAAAAAAACATCTCAGAAAAAAATCCTCACATTCGTCTAAAAAAAGAAGTAAAAAGGAAAAAAGAAAATACCACCGCAGCGTACCAGCGAGTGCCACTTTGCATAACCCTCCATTTTAAAAATACCAGAGGTCCTCACCTCTATCTAAAAATTACATTTAAAAAATAATCCACACCTTCATCTCAATTTTTTTTCAAAAGATTTCTCACCGCGGCCAACCAGCTTGCGCCACGTGGCATAGCTGGTTGGCCTCCCTTCACGCGTAGCTTAATGGGTTTAATTTACTTGTCGATTTTTGTTTTCTTTGCATTTTAGATCTGACAGATAAAGGCATTGTGCCTTGTATCGTGCATTCCCATGTTGGTATTTGTGTGCAACATCAACATTTGTGCCATGCTAATTGGTTAGTTTAACTTGTTACATATTGCCTTTCTTATATTTCTTTGTATGTTTCTTTTAATAACAAACCACTCTATTGATATATCGGTAACTAAAAACGTTTAACATTCTTTTGGTACAGTGAATCATATTCACCTATTCAATTGTCATGATCCATTACAGGAATCACCTTTCAAGCAATCTATTCATTGTGCATTTTTTGTGAGGTTTGCATGCGAGCCGTGGGAGGACCAGATGAGAGGCGAAGGCGGTAGCATGATCCAGCCGTGCCACCTGACACCGACTTCTTGACCGTGCTACTACACCAAGACTTGCCCATTTGTATTCCCTTCTGCTTGCCACTGGACTCTCGCTGTCAGGCCAAGAAAGAGGGTGACAGAGATGACATCCTTGCAGGAATGAGCTTCCACACAGGAATCAGAGTGGGGGGAGGAGATAAGTTGGGCATGGTGATGAGGTTCGGGGGCTCATCCGCGTCGTTGGCAGCAAGCATGGAGGAGGTGGCGGGGCTCAGCCTCGGTCATCTGGCAATCACTTAGTATACTTATATGTCTCCATTTCTAGAAATCTTATAATGTTCTATAATCGTTCACAAATCTGTGTGCACAAGTCATGGGAGCTTAATTATGTTAAGCACCAATATATTACGCTCATCAAATCAGCCTATCATCACTTGCCATTTTTTTCTTCTTATTTTCCCAACCAGCAACTTGCACCCGACTCAGCTATTGCATATGATGCGGTTTTAGTTTATTTAAACGTGAACAAACAATATAATTCGTTGAAGAGGCTCTCATCGCTTGCAGTGGCGGAGCTACGTGCATGGCTGCAGGGCCGTGCCCCCCCCCCCCCCCCCAGCCTGGACGACTTTAGTGAAGGAAATTCATATAGTAAGTTTTATATTAGAAAAAATAAAGCTTTTGCCCTCATTAGAAACTGTATTTTCTCATTGCCCCCCCAAATCAATCTTGTCTAGCTCCGCCACTGATCGCTTGCATGCAGATGTACCACACAGATCAGAAAGAAGCAAGAGAAAAGAGCAGTGTGCCTACTTGGCACCACAACGCCACGCCTCAGGCGGCACAGCAAGGCTGTGCCCCAACAACTAGTATTAGGTAAAGAGGCACCAAGCGGCAAGTCTGATAAGCTATCAAAAAAAGATAAGTAAAGAGGCGGAAATAAAGCAAATCAAGAAAAGTGAAGAACGAAAATTAATGAATTGAAAATAAACAAAAAAATAAGGAGCAAAAAGGGGGTACATTGAAACGGGGGGGCTCATACTTCATAGCGCAGCGCACCCTTGTGACAAAAATCCCTTATTTGTGCGAGTGCAAGCCGATGGATTTTGTCTGTATTATTTCTACTTTTGCTGGTTGATGATTTGGCAGTTGATATGACAAATTTCTCAGATCTTCTACCGCCTAACGAATATCTATGTGTAGTGTAGTTAATTCTTTCCTTCGCTGCTAAGACACCAAACGCATAGAACCTCTTGGAACTGATTGACGCGCAGTGACTATATTCATGGCGTAGCTGCCACGAGACATTGGAATTTAGTTCGATCTGGCAAAATCTCTCACGATTAGTACGTGTTGTGCTGTCCAAAGATTCAACTCGTCGATGGCGCCTCGACGTCTTTCTCGTTAATAAGCACCGGCCACCGGGCACTGCATTTCCCACACCAAACTCGAGCTACTCCTCCAGTCTAAGTCCACAGCACTCTCTGAACTGCGTGTTAATTAAGGGGGACAATTTTTGCAGGATAAGTACGTAATGGTTGCTGTTGATCGATGGTTACTTGTCGTCGAGTAGTATGTAAGAGCAACTCCAACGCGCCGATCCAAACAGACGGCGATTTGTCCGCTTTTCGTCCGTTTGGGTCAGCCGGTCACTCGGCGTCCGCCCTGTTTATGATTTGGATCGGCAGTGCGTCCAAGGCGCCGACCCATTTTTGTTGGCGTGGCTGGCAGGCCGTTGGCTTTTAACAAATATGCACACATTTTGCATAGTTTCACAAGCAAACAAAAATAGTATAGTTTCACTCCCTCTCTAATACGGTTGAAAAGATGTCTAGCCATGCGAAAACGCCATCGGAACTTCTGATGTTTGAACAGCGGGTTGGCTGTGTCAAAGTAGTCCTTCCAAAGAAGCAAATGGTCGCTCTCTCGATTGCGATTCAACGCCGGAATGTGCCCAGAGATCGAGCCCCGGAACAACGGTCGCTGCCTATGAAGGTGGTCATGGACCAACGCGACAGTCAACATCTCCTCATCATCGGACGGGTAATAGTTTGAGTCACATAGAAAACTGTGGAAAAAGAACTCGTCGGCGGAGTCCATTTTGTACCTTGGCAAACTGTGGAACAGCTTGTGGGCTCGACAAAGAAGCTGGCCGGTGAAGAGACGCGCGCCTCCCTTGGACCAGGTGGCTGGCCTGGCGGCGTCCGACGAGCATGCCGGCGTCAGGACAGTGGGCGATGTCAGACAAAGGAGCTGGCCGGGGCGGGGGAGGCGGCTTCCTTCTCGCGGCGACGTCGGTGTGTGGTGTGGGAAGCTTCGGTGCCCCGACAGCGAGGCGGTGGTGCCGGCGACATGGGAGGTGGCGGCGTTGGGGGGAGGTGTGGCGGCACGGGCTGCTGGCAGAGGCACTGAAAAATGGGTGGTGACAGCGATGGGACGGGGCGGGTGAGGGTTTGCAGTCGATATGGGTGAAAGAGGATGACCAATGTGCCACCAACTAGCGGGCCAGGGGGAGGAGTAGGTGCGCGTCCGCTTCGTGTCTGGTCGACACAAATTAGACTCAAAATTGGGCGGGGAATGGGTCAACAGGCGGACGAAAAGCGGATGCACGCCATTTGGGTCGGCGCGCTGCGCCGAATTTTCTCTCCGCGCCAACCCAAACGGACGCACGCGGACGAAATGGGTTGGCGTGTTGGAGTTACTGTAACACGTGTGTTTTGCAAGTTTTTGCGTGGCCCTAAACTTCTCCTTTTTTTGCTTTTGCTTATTTTTTCAAAAATGAAATTAACCCTTTTTTTTCCTGTTTTGCATCCGTTTTTCTTTGGATTGTACGTACACAGTATTGACTTTGGTGCCAATGGAAGCGAGGCGAATCACATGCGTACGTGCCATGCAAAAAAAAAAAACATGCGTACGTGCCGTCGGGATCGTATCAACCAATCCACAGTTCGCGGTGGAGAAAAACAAGGCCGTCCGAAGACATCTTTGGCTAAAGATGCACGTGTGGTTAGGAAAGTGCTCTAGACTCTGATTGGACTATATTTTGACTGCAGCTCTAGTACTTCGGCAGACACGCCGCCCAGTCAAACTCAACGTTCTAATCTTGTAGTACAACACACAGCTGCTGAGCAGGTGAACTACTCCCTCCAGCTCGGTATAATAGTCGGGGGCACTGGTTTTCAGATCTTTGAATTGGCTAATAAAACATGTGTAATATGCCACAAGATTTACATGGTTAGAAAATACATTTGACAACGATCTAAAGATTCCTTTTTTACAAAATGTAAATATAACGCATGTTTCCCTAGTTAAATTAAAGACCTACAAGTCCATGCCCGACCTATAAACTGAACCGGATGAAGTACTGGGACAGCAAGGTTGAAAATGGAAATCTGCTGACGCAGGGGCTTTGGTACGGCACAGAGAGTTAATGAAAAGCTTCCTTTTCCAAATCACAAATTAATTAACAAGACCATCAACGAGGCACCTACTATCTAGAATTAGGGAAACCACTTTTCAAATTACAGAAACTTAAATCAAAATTTGTATAAGAGTTGCATAGTCGAACCAAAATCCATAATTTATTGTAACTTTCCATATCTTACTAGCACAATGTTTTGGCACATGAAAGTACATTGCATCCATCATTTCCATAGCATTCACCATACGCAACAACACGATGCACGGTGGCAGTAACTTTTTTCAAAGTGGAAACCACGCCATTCACAGCTAATCTTGCACATAGTAACATTGTTGGGCGTTGGTGTCTGGCATGCTCGGAAAAGATCACATGAAGTCCACAATCCATTTGTACCTACGAACAACAAAGTATAGCATCCCGGTTCATATTAGGATATGCAGTATAAATTGCATAAGTGCAGATTATATGAGTATCCAAGTTGTGAGCATACATCATACATAATTGGGCTATTGTAAACATAAACAAAGAGTGTACCTTTGTTTCTCGCAGTTGCTTGACATGACCATAAAGTGCTGGACATCATCAGAAGAACTACCAAACATAGAGCCTGTGTGTTGTTCTTCATATGTGCCATGAGGAGTGGTTTCTTAATTCTTTTTCCTCCTATCCCTATATTCTTAATGGGTGATGTTTCTTATTGTGTTATATATAAAGAGGCATAAGTCTTGAAGGATCCATTCTTGCTCTTATAACATTTCTCACATTATTGTTTTGAGCATCATGAGAAATATCTTGTGAAGATTGTGTTATTAAATGCCACCTAGATTTTGATATTTGAAATTAATCACTACTCTGAAATACCATACATATAGCACATTACATTGTGCGGCGCAAAAAATGCACATTAAATTGTGCATCTTCCAGAATTTAATGTGTATCTCCATTAGTAGTTGTTCCATCATGTAGCATAATTGATCCAGTTAAGAAAAACATTTCTGATAATAATCACAACATTCTTTTCTTGTGGATTCCACAATATTAACACATTATCTATTATAACTTGAGCATTCAATGTAACAAGCAGAAAAAGGCGCCTGAAAATTACTATAAACAAGATCGCACAAACCAAGTTGACCCTTTGTTCTTTTGAGCAAAAACAAAAAATTGACCCTGTCTTGTGGGCGGAGATAGGCCCAGGCACATAAGGCCACAACACGGGGCTTGAATTTTATTGGGAATCGTTTAGACACGGCGCGCACGCCGAAGGTTGGGCTGGTCGCGCGTGAGCCGCGTGATTGATCTCGATGGTGTGTCTCCCACGGCCACAAGCGCGGTATGTTATATAAGCCATGGGTCGGGCTTGTTGAGAGATTATCATACAATCCGTTGGTTCATACCCTTACATTGTACACTCAAATCGCAAAATATACATGAGCGGGAGTAGGGTATTACCTCGATCGTGAGAGTCTGAACCTGGGTAAACTCTACACCATATTTCCCCTTCGACCTGATCACTACGCTGGGATACCCTACCGAGGGATCGGCGGGATTTAGCTTCGACAATCCCTACGCTACTGATGAGCCACAAGTTGTCGGTTACTGGATGAGCCATTGGGAAGCTTCCACACCATCTCTATTGGTTGGCGACCATACGACCATGACTAGTGCAGGGCATCGCCCTCGAGAGAATGATTTTTGCATCATTGGAGGTCTTTTCGCATGAGTGATTGGACTGTAACAACTTATTAACACTATCACGAAGGGGATCCTACCTGGTGCTATAATGATTGATTTATGACAATCCTTTTTCACATGATTTTAGAGATTAATTTAACCATGAGGTTCATAGCCTTGCTAAGGTGAGCACGCGATATTGGTTGGATATCATGTAAGGCCTCTCCAGCCAACAATTTTGCTTGTACCCTGAACAATCCTAGATCCATAAAGAAAATCATGAGTGTAGTATAATTCCGCTCCAGGAAGATCGAATTGATTGGTCGAAGTTCATGTTGGGAAATGAAGCATGCAAATTCAAAAAATTTCCTACGCTGACGCAAGATCTATCTAGGAGATGCATAGCAACGAGAGGGGTAGAGTGTCTCCACGTACCCTCATAGACCGAAAACGTAAGCATTAGCTTAACACAGTTGATGTACTCGAACGTCTTCTCGATTCAACCGATCAAGCACCGAACGTACGACACCTTCGAGTTTTGCACATGTTCATCTTGATGACGTCCCTCGAACTCTTGATCCAGTAGATGTACGAAGGAGTAGATGAGTTCCGTCAGCACGACGGTGTGGTGACGGTGATGCTAATGTGATCTGCATAGGGCTTCGCCTAAGCACTACGACAATATGTGTTGGGAAACATAGCATTCAATTTCAAAAAAAAATCCTACGCTCACGCAAGATCTATCTAGGAGATGCATAGCAACAAGAGGGGGAGAGTGTGTCCACGTACCCTCGTACCGAAAGCGGAAGCGTTAACTTAACGCGGTTGATGTAGTCGAACGTCTTCTTGAATCAACCGATCAAGTACCGAACGTACGTCACCTCTGAGTTCTGCACACGTTCAGCTCGATGACGTCCCTCGAACTCTTGATCCAATAGAGGCACGAAGGAGCTGATGAGTTCCGTCAGCACGATAGCGTGATGACTGTGTTGGTGAAGTGACCCGCGCAGGGCTTCGCCTAAGCACTATGACAATATGACCGGAGGAGTAAACGGTGGAGGGGGCACCACACACGGCTAAACAATTGATGTGTCTAGAGGTGCCCCCCCTCCCGCCCCCGTATATAAAGGAGGGAGAGTGGAGGAGGCCGGCCCTAGGGCGCGCGCCATGGGGGGAGTCCTACTAGGACTCCTAGTCCTAGTTGCCCCCCTTCCTTCTAACGAAGGGGGAAAGGGGGAAGGAGAGGGAGAGGGAGAAGGAAAGGGGGGTGGCGCCCCCTTCCCTAGTCTAATTCGGCCTCCTCCCTTCTGTGGGGGGGGGGGGGCGTGAACCAGCCCCTTGTGGGCTGGTTAGCCTCCCTCCTATGGCCCATATGGCCCATATCTTCCACCGGGGGGTTCCGGTAACCCCTCTGGTACTCCGGTTTGTACCCGATACACACCGAAACCCTTCCGGTGTCCGAATACCATCTTCCAATATACCACCTACGGGTTCGAGATGAAGGAAATATGCCCTAGAGGCAATAATAAAGTTATTATTTATTTCCTAATATCATGATAAATGTTTATTATTCATGCTAGAATTGTATTAACCGGAAACATGATACATGTGTGAATACATAGACAAACATATAGTCACTAGTATGCCTCTACTTGACTAGCTCATTAATCAAAGATGGTTATGTTTCCTAACCATAGACATGTGTTGTCATTTGATTAATGGGATCACATCATTAGGAGAATGATGTGATTGACATGACCCATCCCGTTAGCTTAGCACTTGATCGTTTAGTATTCTGCTATTGCTTTCTTCATGCACTACTAGGGAAAAGGCTATACACAGAATCTTAGCAGCAGCGAGGGCTAAAAACCCTCGCTACTGCTACTTACTAGCAGCGCAGGTTTTTAAACCTCGCTACTACTAAGTTGATAGCAGCGGCGGGTTTGTAACCTCGCTACTACTAAGCGGTCATGCCGTGCCCCCGAGGATATGCCATAGTAGTAGCGAGGGTTTTCAACCTCGCCGCTGCTAAGTTCATAGCGATGAGCGCGGATTTTAACCTCGCTACTACTAACCCGCCATCGCTATCAACTTAGTAGTAGCGAGGTTTAAAACCCACGCCATCGCTAATAAATCATCATAGTAGTAGCGGGGGTCCGCCTATTTGGCAAAGTCTACCCCCCCGTGGACCGCCTTTTCAGTTTAAAAAAATAAAAGAAAATGATAAAAATGTCAAAAAAATAAAAGAAAATAAGTTTCCCATGTGATATGTGGTCTAGTTGTTGGGAAAATTTACAAATATGAATTTCGACTTTATTTGCAAAATCTCTCTGGAAATTTGTATGAAAATGGCCATAACTTTTGCATACGAACTCGGATGAAAAAGTTTTTTATATGAAAAAGCATCTACTCGAAAAGTTACATCCGAATTTAACGGGGAAACCCCGTTAAACATTTTCAAAATCCTCAAAAGCCTAACAGAAAAAAAGTTACGGGGCTTTTAATATTTGGAGGCAAAAAAATTCAAAAAAAAATTATTATTTTTTAATTTTTGTTAAATCTGGTCAAACTATGGTCAAACTAATTATTCAAGAATATTAGTGTTAATAAATAATTATTTTAGTTTTTTTGAATTTTGGTCAAATCTGGTCAAACTATGGTCAAACTGTGGTCAAATCTGGTCAAACTGTGGTCAAATCTGGTCAAACTAATTATTCAAGAAATATTAGTGTTACTAATTTTTTAGAACAATAGTTTCAAACTCAAACAATGAAATGTGTGACTTCATGCTCAAGCTAAATTCACGAGGTTAATAGGATTGACATCTCACTATTGTCGGAAAACAACAAGTGCAGACTTGGAAGCGAGGAGAATAGAACCGGAAGTTAAGCGTGCTCAGTGGAGTAGTGAGAGGATGGGTGACCGTCAGGAAGTTAGATGATTTGGAATGATGAGGGTGATTAGAGATTAAATTGAGCAGCGATTAGGGGTGATTAGAGATTTGAGTTAAAATAATTTGAAATTTGAAAATTTGAAAAAACTATAAAAAATTCAAAAAATTCAAAATTTTTTTTCCGAGATTCTGATTAGTAGTAGCGGGGCTGTAGCGCTGGTGGCACCAGCGCCTCTTGCTATAAGTTAGTCTATAGCGCCTTATTAGTAGCGCAGTACCATGTTGCTAATAGGCCTAAAACCAGCTGCTTTGCTAGGCTTTTCCTAGTAGTGATGACTTATACATGTTCACGTAACTATGAGAATTATGCAACTCCCATTTACCGGAGGAACACTTTGGGTACTACCAAGCGTCACTGGCGAATCGGGTGATTATAAAGGAGTACTACAGGTGTCTCCGAAGGTACATGTTGAGTTGGTGTATTTGAGATTAGGTCTTGTCACTCCGATTGTCGGAGAGGTATCTCTGGCCCTCTCGGTAATGCTCATCACTTAAGCCTTGCAAGCATTATAACTAATGAGTTAGTTATGAGATGACATATTACGAGCGAGTAAAGAGACTTGCCGATGCGAGATTGAACTAGGTATTGGATACCGCAATCAAATCTCGGGCAAGTAACATACCGATGACAAAGGAACAACGTATGTTGTTATGCGGTTTGACCGATAAAGATCTTCGTAGAATATGTAGGAACCAATATGGGCATCTAGGTCCCGCTATTGGTTATTGACCGAGAATGGTTTTAGGTCATGTCTACATAGTTCTCGAACCCGTAGGGTCCGCACGCTTAACGTTCGATGGCAGTTTTATTATGAGTTTATAAGTTTTGATGTACCGAAGTTTGTTGAGTCCGGATGTGATTACGGACATGACGAGGAGTCTCGGAATGGTCGAGACATAAAGATTGATATATTGGAAGCCTATGTTTGGACATCGGAATGGTTCGGATGAAATCGGCATTTCTTACCGAGTACGGAGGTTCTGGAACCCCGGGGTTAATGGGCCTACATGGGCCAAGAGGGAGAAGAGGAAGGAGCCAGGAGGGGGCCGCGCGCCCCTCCCCCTCCTAGTCTGAATAGGACAAGGGAAGGGGGGCGGCGCCCCCCCTTTCCTTCCCCTCTTCCTCCTCTTTCTCCCTTCTCTCCTACTCCAACTTGGGAAAAGGGGAGTCCTACTCCTGGTGGGAGTAGGACTCCCCCCTTGGCGTGCCCCCTTAGGCCGGCGGCCTCCTCCCCCTGGCTCCTTTATATACGGGGGCGGGGGGCACCTCATAGACACAGAAGTTGATCTACGGATCGTTCCTTAGCCGTGTGCGGTGCCCCCTTCCAGCATATTCCACCTCGGTCATATCGTCGCGGAGTTTAGGCGAAGCCCTGCGCCGGTAGAACATCATCATCGTCACCACGCCGTCGTGCTGACGGAACTCATCTCCGGAGCCTTTGCTGGATCGGAGGGCGGAGATCGTCATCGAGCTGAGCGTGTCTTTGAACTCGGAGGCTCCGTACGTTCGGTGCTTGGATCGGTCGAATCGTGAAGACGTACGACTACATCAACCGCGTTGTGCTAGCGCTTCCGCTTACGGTCTACGAGGGTACGTGGACGAACACACTCCCCTCTCGTTGCTATATCATCACCATGATCTTGCCTGTGCATAGGAAATTTTTTGAAATTACTACGTTCCCCAACACGAGAACTATGTAGACATGACCGAGACACCTCTCCCGCCAATAACCAATAGCGGAACCTGGATGCTCATATTGGTTCCCACATATTCTAGTAAGATCTTTATCGGTCGAACCTCAATGTCAACATACGTTATTCCCTTTGTCATCGGTATGTTACTTGCCAGAGATTCGATAGTCGGTAACTCCATACCTAGTTCAATCTCGTTACTGGGAAGTCTCTTTACTCGTTCCATAGTGCATCATCCCGCAACTAACTCATTAGTCACATTGCTTGCAAGGCTTCATATGATGTGCATTACCGAGAGGGCCCAGATATACCTCTCCATTACTCGGAATAACAAATCCTAATATCGATCTATGCCAATCCAACAAACACCTTCGGAGATACCTGTAGAGCATCTCAATTATAATCACCCAGTTACGTTGTGACGTTTGATAACACACAAGGCATTCCTCCGGTACCTGGGAGTTGCATAATCTCATAGTCAGAGGAATATGTATTTAACATGAAGAAAGCAATAGCAATAAAACTGGACGATGATACGTCTCCAACGTATCTATAATTTATGAAGCATTCATGCTATTATATTATCTGTTTTGGATGATTATGGGCTTTCTTATACACTTTTATATTATTTTTGGGACTAACCTATTAACCTAAGGCCCAGCCCATATTGTTGTTTTCTTGCCTATTTCAGTGTTTCGAAGAAAAGGAATATCAAATGGAGTCCAAACGGAATGAAACCTTTGGGAGCGTTATTTTTGGAACGGATGTGATCAAGGAGACTTGGAGTTGAATTCAAGGAAGCTTCGAGGTGGCCACGAGGGTGGGCCCCCCCCCCCCCACTGGGCGCGCCCCCTATCTTGTGGGCCCCTCGAGCGTCCCCTGGCCGACTTCTTTCGCCTATATAAGTCCATATACCCTAAAACCTTCGGAGAGCATAATAGATCGGGAGTTCCACCGCCGCAAGCCTCTGTAGCCACCAAAAACTTCTCGGGAGCCCTTTTCGGCACCCTGCCGAAGGGGGAAGCCATCACCGGTAGTCATCTTCATCATCCCGGCGCTCTCCATGACGAGGAGGGAGTAGTTCACCGTCGGGCTGAGGGTATGTACCAGTAGCTATGTGTTTGATCTCTCTCTCTCTCTCATGTTCTCTCTATGGCACGATCTTGATGTATCGCGAGCTTTGCTATTATAGTTGGATCTTATGATGTTTCTCCCCCTCTACTCTCTTGTAATGAATTGAGTTTTCCCTTTGAAGTTATCTTGTCGGATTGAGTCTTTGAGGATTTGAGAACACTTGATGTATGTCTTGCCGTGCTTATCTGTGGTGACAATGGGATATCACGTGATCCACTTGATGTATGTTTTGGTGATCAACTTGCGGGTTCCGCCCATGAACCTATGCATAGGGGTTGGCACACGTTTTCATCTTGACTCTCCGGTAGAAACTTTGGGGCACTCTTTGAAGTACTTTGTGTTGGTTGAATAGATGAATCTGAGATTGTGTGATGCATATCGTATAATCATACCCACGGATACTTGAGGTGACAATGGAGTATCTAGGTGACATCAGGGTTTTGGTTGATTTGTGTCTTAAGGTGTTATTCTAGTATGAACTCTATGATATATTGAATGGAAAGAATAGCTTCGTGTTATTTTACTACGGACTCTTGAATAGATAGAATAGAAAGGATAACTTTGAGGTGGTTTTGTACCCTACCATAATCTCTTCGTTTGTTCTCCGCTATTAGTGTCTTTGGAGTGACTCATTGTTGCATGTTGAGGGATAGTTATATGATCCAATTATCTTATAATTGTTGAGAGGACTTGCACTAGTGAAAGTATGAACCTTAGGCCTTGTTTCCTACCATTGCAATACCATTTACGCTCGCTTTTATCGCTTGCTACCTTGCTGTTTTTATATTTTTAGATTACAAAAACCTATATCTACCATCCATATTGCACTTGTATCACCATCTCTTCGCCAAACTAGTGCACCTATACAATTTACCATTGTATTGGGTATGTTGGGGACACAAGAGACTCTTTGTTATTTGGTTGCAAGGTTGTTTGAGAGAGACCATCTTCATCCTACGCCTCCCACGGATTGATAAACCTTAGGTCATCCACTTGAGGGAAATTTGCTACTGTCGTACAAACCTCTGCACTTGGAGGCCCAACAATGTCTACAAGAAGAAGGTTGTGTAGTAGACATCAAGCTCTTTTCTGGCGCCGTTGCCGGGGAGGTGAGTGCTTGAAGGTATATCTTTAGATTTTGCAATTGAATCTTTTTGTTTCTTGTTTTATCACTAGTTTAGTCTATAAAAGAAAACTACAAAAAAATGGAATTGAGTTTGTCTCTTACGCTTCATCTTTTTAATATCTTTCATAAGTATGATGGTAAGGAAAACTGTGCTCAAGTGCTAGAAGAAGAAGTCTATAAAATATTTGCCATAAAATATTTGAATGATGAGCATGATTGCAATGTTGTTAGTATGAATTCCTTGAATATCCATCATGCTAATGATATGCAAAGCCTCAAGCTTGGGGAAGCTATGTTTGATGAAGATGATATTTTTTGTTCCCCAAGTTTTGATGATAATATTTATTATGATGATATCATGCCTCCTATTTATGATGATTATATTTATGAAAGTGGATTTTGAGAGGTCATGACTTTATTTAGTGATGAATCCACTATTTCAGAAGAGGTTCCAATTGATTTTGAGAACAAAGTTGCTATCTATGATGATTATTGTGATAACTTGTATGCTATGAAGAATAATGATAACCATGAAACTTTTCATCATGATTTTAGTTTTCAATTGGATTATGCCTCACAAGATATTTATTTTCTTGAGTTTGCTCCCACTACTATCCATGAGAAGAATTTTGCTTATATCGAGAGTAATAAAATTTCTATGCAAGTAGATCATGAAAAGAATGCTTTAGGTGCTGGTTATATTGTTGAATTCATTCATGATGCTACTGAAAATTATTATGAGGGAGGAACGTATGCTTGTAGGAATTGCAATAATGTCAAGTTTCCTCTCTATGTGTTGAAAATCTTGAAGCTATGCTTGTTTTACCTGCCTATGCTAGTTGATTATTGTTCCCATAAGTTGTTTGATCACAAAATCCCTATGCATATGAAGTGGGTTAGACTTAAATGTGCTATTCATATTCTTCATGATGCTCTCTTTATGTTTCAATTCTTATCTTTTATGTGAGCATCATTGATATCATCGTGCCTAGCTAGGGGCGTTAAACGTTAGCACTTGCTGGGAGGCAACCCAATTTATTTTTGTTCCTTGCTTTTTGTTCCTGTTTAGTAATAAATAATTCATCTAGACTCTGGTTAGATGTGGTTTTATGTTTATATTAGTGTTTGTTCCAAGTAGAACCTTTGGGAAGACTTGGGTGAAGTCTTTATGATCTTGCTGTAAAAAACAGAAACTTTTGCGCTCACGAGATTAGCTGCCATTTTTTTTACTGGAGAGTACTTTTAGGTTGATTCTTTTTGCAGATGATTAATAGACAAATTCCTCAGGTCCACCAATTTATTTCAGAATTTTTGGAGTTACAGAAGTATTCGAGTGATACAGATTACTACAGACTGTTCTGTTTTCGACAGATTCTGTTTTCTATGTGTTGTTTACTTATTTTGATGAATCTATGAGTAGTATCGGAGGGTATGAACCATAGATAAGTTGGAATACAGTAGGTTTAACACCAATATGAATTTATAATGAGTTCACAACAGTACCTAAGTGGTGGTTTTATTCTCTTATACTAACGGAGCTTACGAGTTTTGTGTTGAGTTTTGTGTTGTGAAGTTTTCAAGTTTTGGGTGAAGTTTCGATGGACTACGGAATAAGGAGTGGCAAGAGCCTAAGCTTGGGTATGCCCAATGCACCCCAAGGTAATATTCAAGGACAACCAAGACCCTAATCTTGGGGATGCCCCGGATGGCATCCCCTCTTTCGTCTTCGTTCATCGGTAATTTTACTTGGAGCTATATTTTTATTCACCACATGATATGTGTTCTGCTTGGAGCTTAATTTTCTGTTGTTAGTATTTGCTTGCTGTTATTTAAAATAATGTTTTGCATCTATATTTTCAATAAGAATGTCAAGGACAGCCTTTACCATGCTTATTTTGCAAGTATACATGTTGCTGTTTCAAAACAGAAAGTTTACCGCTGTTGCAAAAATTCCCATGAAAAATCAGAGAATGATATAATGTTAAAACTTTTTGCATATTGAGCTATGATAAATCTTCTACATCTTAGTATTTTTCTCATAATTTTTGGAGTTAGGAAAGTATGATGAATCTTGCATTCTTTACAGACTATACTGTTTTGGCAGATTGCTATTATGTTTGCATTGTTTGCATATGTTTGCTTGTTTAATGATTCTATTTGATGATAGGAGTATTAAATATGAAGAGACATTTAGTATGCAATGTTGAATAACATTTTTTATGATTTGCTACAGTATAGAATGATAAGGTTTTGCATTGGTTTATACTAACTTATCTCACGAGTTCTTGTTGAGTTTTGTGTGGATGAAGCTTTCGAGATTTAGGAAACCGAGATATAAAAGGAATTAAGGAGACACAAAAGCTCAAGCTTGGGGATGCCCAAGGCACCCAAAGATAATATTTCAAGAAGTCTCAAGCATCCAAGCTTGGGGATGCCCCGGTAGGCATCCCACCTTTCTTCTTCAAACAATTATCAGTTAGTATCGGTTGAGCCTAAGTTTTTGCTTCTTCACATGAGTCGTGCTATCCTTGCAATGTCATTTTGTTTTGCTTTGCTTGCTGTATGAATAAAATACCAAGATCTGAAATTCTTAAATGAGAGAGAGTCTTCACATAGTTACATAATTATTTAACTACTCATTGATCTTCACGTATATCTTTTTGGAGTAGTTTGTCATTTACTCGTGTGCTTCACTTATATCCTATGAGTAAATGGTTGAATGAGTTGAATGTCATAAATCTGAAATTATATATGTCTCATTTGCTTATCCCATGGGGAGTAATGACTTCACATCTAAGAAGTAGAGGTTGTAAATTTATTGAAGGTTAGCAAGCATTATATTGGTCATTTAAACAATTCATGAAAGAATATTGAAGGAAGAGAGATTTCACATATAAATATACTATCTTGGACATCTTTTACAATTGTGAACACTCATTAAGTATGACATGCTAAAGAGTTGATGTTGGACAAGGAAGACAACGTAATGGGTTATGTTTTCTCATATCTCAGTTAAAGTATATTGTCATGGATCATTCAAACATGTTGAGCTTGCCTTTCCCCCTCATGCTAGCCAAAATTCCTTGCACCAAGTAGAGATACTACTTGTGCTTCCAAATATCCCTTAAACTAGTTTTGCCATGAGAGTCCACCATACCTACCTATGGATTGAGTAAGATACTTCAAGTAAGTTGTCATCGGTGCATGCAATAAAAATTGCTCTCTAAATATGTATGATCTATTAGTGTGAAGAAAATAAGCTTTATACGATCTTGTTATGGAAGCAATAAAAGCGACGGACTGCATAATAAAGGTCCATATACAAGTGGCAATATAAAGTGACGTTCTTTTGCATTAAGATTTTGTGCATCCAACCATAAAAGAGCATGACAACCTCTGCTTCCCTCTGCGAAGGGCCGATCTTTTACTTCATGTCTTTGACTTTATGCAAGAGTCAAGGTGATCTTCACCTTTCCCTTTTTCATTTTATCCTTTGGCAAGCACCTCGTGATGGAAAGATCCTGATATATATCCAATTGGGTAAGTTAGCATGAACTATTATTGTTGACATCACCCAAAGGTGAATACGTTGGGAGGCAACACTATAAGCCCCTATCTTTCTCAGTGTCAGATTAAAACTCCATAACCACAAGTATTGTGTGATTGTTAGTAATTGTAGAAGATGGTAGTTGAGTATGTGGAGTTTGCTAAATCAAAGCTCTGACATAGACCCTTCCTGAAAATAAGATGAAAATTGCAATTGTTTGATGACTAAGGATGAAGTTTGCTAGTTTTCAAGAAAGTTTATGGTCTATGCTTTAACATGTGAATAGCTTGTTACTTGATCTTGAGAAAGTTTTATGAGATGAACTACTGTTATGACATATAATCATGCTAGAAAAGGTGATTGAAATTATCATTGATCAAACTTGTGCACCTGCTAGCATTCACACTTCATAAATTCTTTCTTTTATCATTTACCTACTCGAGGACGAGCATGAATTAAGCTTGGGGATGCTGATACGTCTCCAACGTATATATAATTTATGAAGCATCCATGCTATTATATTATCTGTTTTGGATGATTATGGGCTTTATTATACACTTTTATATTATTTTTGGGACTAACCTATTAACCGGAGGCCCGGCCCATATTGTTGTTTTCTTGCCTATTTCAGTGTTTCGAAGAAAAGGAATATCAAACGGAGTCCAAACGGAATGAAACCTTCGGGAGCGTTATTTTTGGAATGGATGTGATCCAGGAGACTTGTAGTTGAAGTGAAGGAAGCTTCGAGGTGGCCATGAGGGTGCCCCCCCACTGGGCGCACCACCCTGTCTCGTGGGCCCCTGGAGCGTCCCCTGACCGACTTCTTTCGCCTATATAAGTCCATATACCCTAAAACCTTCGGAGAGCACAATAGATCGGGAGTTCCGCCGCCACAAGCCTCTGTAGCCACCAAAAACCTCTCGGGAGCCCTTTCCGGCACCCTGCCGGAGGGGGAACCCATCACCGGTGGTCATCTTCATCATCTCGGTGCTCTCCATGACGAGGAGGGAGTAGTTCACCCTCGGGGCAGAGGGTATGTACTAGTAGCTATCTGTTTGATCTCTCTCTCTCTCGTGTTCTCTCTATGGCACGATCTTGATATATCGCGAGCTTTGCTATTATAGTTGGATCTTATGATGTTTCTCCCCCTCTACTCTCTTGTAATGAATTGAGTTTTCCCTTTGAAGTTATCTTGTTGGATTGAGTCTTTAAGGATTTGAGAACACTTGATGTATGTCTTTCCATGCTTATCTGTGGTGACAATGGTATATCAGGTGATCCACTTGATGTATGTTTTGGTGATCAACTTGCGGGTTCCGCCCATGAACCTATGCATAGGGGTTGGCGCATGTTTTCGTTTTGACTCTCCGGTAGAAACTTTGGGGCACTCTTTGAAGTACTTTGTGTTGGTTGAATAGATGAATCTGAGATTGTGTGATGCATATCGTATAATCGTACCCATGGATACTTGAGGTGACAATGGAGTATCTAGGTGACATTAGGGTTTTGGTTGATTTGTGTCTTAAGGTGTTATTGTAGTATGAACTCTATGATAGATTGAACGGAAAGAATAGCTTCATGTTATTTTAGTACGGACTCTTGAATAGATAGAACAGAAAGGATAACTTTGAGGTGGTTCCGTACCCTACCATAATCTCTTCGTTTGTTCTCCGCTATTAGTGTCTTTGGAGTGACTCTTTGTTGCATGTTGAGGGATAGTATTATATGATCCAATTATGTTATTATTGTTGAGAGAATTTGCACTAGTGAAAGTATGAACCTTAGGCCTTGTTTCCTACCATTGCAATACCATTTACGCTCACTTTTATCGCTTGCTACCTTGTTGTTATTATATTTTCAGATAACAAAACCTATATCTACCATCCATATTGCACTTGTGTCACCATATCTTCGCTGAACTAGTGCACCTATACAATTTACCATTGTATTGGGTGTGTTGGGGACACAAGAGACTCTTTGTTATTTGGTTGCAGGGTTTCTTGAGAGAGACCATCTTCATCCTACGCCTCCCATGGATTGATAAACCTTAGGTCATCCACTTGAGGGAAATTTGCTACTGTCCTACAAACCTCTGCACTTGGAGGCCCAACAACGTCTACAAGAAGAATTTGTGTAGTAGACATCAGACGATGATTATGCTAAGCTAACGGATGGATCTTGTCCGTCACATCATTCTCCTAATGAGGTGATCCCATTCAGCAAATGACAACAGATGTCCATGGCTAGGAAACTTAACCATCTTTGATCAATGATCTAGTCAAGTAGAGGCATACTAGGGACACAGTGTTTTGTCTATCTATTCACACATGTATCAAGTTTCCGGTTAATACAATTCTAGCATGAATAATAAACATTTATCATGATATAAGGAAATATAAAATAACAACATTATTATTGCCTCTAGGGCATATTTCCTTCAGTCTCCCACTTGCACTAGAGTTAATGATCTAGTTCACATATTTATGTGATTAACACTCATAGTTCACATTGCCATGTGACCAACACCCAAAGGGTATACTAGAGTCAATAATCTAGTTCACATCGCTATGTGTTTAACACCGAAAGAGTACTAAGGTGTGATCATGTTTTTCTTGTGAGAGAAGTTTAGTCAAGGGGTCCGCCACATTCAAAGCCGTATGTATTTTGCAAATTATCTATGTCTACATGCTATGCATGGAGATACTTTAGCTAATTTCTCCCACTTTCAATATGTATCTAGATTGAGACTCAAAGTCATTCGGATTGGTGTAAAAGCTTGCATCGACGTAACTCTTCATGACGAACTCTTTATCACCTCCAAAACTAAGAGATATTTCCTTAGTCCTCTTAGGTAACTAAGGATAATCTTTGACCGCAGTCCAATGATCCACTACCGGATCACTATCGTACCCCCTTGCCAAACTCATGATAAGGTACACAATAGGTCTGGTACACAGCATAGCAACATTTATAGAACCTATGGTTGAGGCACAGGGAATGACTTTCATTCTCTTTCTATTTTCTGCTATGGTTGGGTTTTGAGTCTTACTCAACTTTACACCTTGCAACACAGGCAAGAACTCCTTCTTTGACTGTTCCATTTTGAACTACTTCAAAATCTTTGTCAGGGTATGTACTCACTGAAAAATATTATCAAGCATATTGATCTATGTCTATAGGTCTTGATGCCCAATATGTAAGCAGCTTCACCGATGTCTTTCTTTGAAAAACTCCTTTCAAACTCTCCTTTATGCTTTCCAGAAAATTCTACATCATTTCTGATCAACAATATGTCATTCACATATACTTATCAGAAAGGCTATAGTGCTCCCACTCAGTTTCTTGTAAATACAGGTTTCTTCACAAGTCTGTATAAAACTATATGCTTTGATCAACTCATCAAAGCATATATTCAAACTCCGAGATGCTTGCACCAGTCCGTAGATGGAACTCTGGAGCCTGCACATTTTGTTAGCACCTTTAGGG
This sequence comes from Aegilops speltoides, assembly GCA_021437245.1. Classification (NCBI taxonomy): domain Eukaryota; kingdom Viridiplantae; phylum Streptophyta; class Magnoliopsida; order Poales; family Poaceae; genus Aegilops; species Aegilops speltoides. The sequence continues at coordinate 17,283,040 of CM038143.1, forward strand.
TTGATAAAATCTTTTGGTTGCATCATATACAACCCCTTTTTTATATAAATCCATTAAGGAATGCAATTTTGATATCCATTTGCCAGATTTCATAAAATGTGGCAATTGCTAACATGATTCGCACAGACTTAAGCATCGCTACGAGTGAGAAAATCTTATCGTAGTTAACTCCTTGAACTTGTCGAAAACCTTTTGCGACAAGTCGAGTTTTGCAGATAGTAACACTACCATTATCATCCGTCTTTCTCTTGAAGATCCATTTGTTCTCAATGGCTTGCTCATCATCGGGCAAGTCCACCAAAGTCTACAGTTTGTTCTCATACATGGATCCTATCTCAGATTTCATGGCCTCAAGCCATTTATCGGAATCTGGGCTCACCAGAGCTTCTTCATAGTTCATAGGTTCGTCATGATCAAGTAACATGACCTCTAGAACAGGATTACCGTACCACTCTGGTGTGGATCGTGCTCTGTTTGACCTACGAGATTATGTAGCAACTTGATCTAAAGTTTCATGATCTTTATCATTAGCTTCCTCTCCAATAGGTGTAGGCATCACGGGAACAAATTTGTCAGATGAGCTACCTTCCACATTGAGAGTAGCTACAATTACCTCATCAAGTTCTACTTCCCTCCCACTCACTTCTTTCGAGAGAAACTCTTTCTCTAGAAAGGTTTCGTTCTTAGCAACAAAAATCTTGCCTTCGGACTTGTGGTAGAAGGTGTACCCAATTGTTTCCTTAGAGTATCCTATGGAGAAGCACTTCTTCGATTTGGGTTCGAGCTTATCAGGCTGAAGCCTTTTGGCATAAGCATCGCATCCCCAAACTTTAAGAAACGACAGCTTAGGTTTGTTGTCAAACCATAGTTCATACGGTGTGAATTTTGACGGTGCCCTGTTTAATGTGAATGCAGCTGTCTTTAATGCATATCCCCAAAACGATAGTGGTAAATCGCTAAGAGACATCATAGATCACACCATATCTAATAAAGTGCGGTTATGACGTTCGGACACACCATTACGCTATGGTGTTCCAGGTGGCTTACGCTGTGAAACTATTCCACATTGTTTTAATGAAGGCAAAACTCGTAACTCAAATATTCACCTCTATGATCAGATCATAGCAACTTTATTTTCTTGTTACGATGATCTCCACTTCACTCTAAAATTCTTTGAACTTTTCAAATGTTTCAGACTTGTGTTTCATTAAGTAGATATACCCATATCTGCTCAAATCATCTGTGAAGGTCAGAAAATAACAATACCCGCCACGAGCTTCAACACTCATCGGACTGCATACATCAGTATGTATTATTTTCAATAAGTCATTAGCTCGTTCCATTGTTCTGGAGAACGGACTTTTAGTCATCTTGCCCATAAGGCATGGTTCGCAAGTATCAAGTGATTCCAAAAGTCCATCTGCATGGAGTTTCTTCATGTGCTTTACATCGATATGACCTAAACGGCACTACCACAAATATGTTGCACTATTATTATCAACTTTGCATCTTTTGGCATCAATATTATGAATATGTGTATCACTACGATCGAGATTCAATAAACCATTAACATTAGGTGTATGACCATATAAGGTTTTATTCATGCAAATAAGATAAAATTTATTCTCTGTCTTGAATGAATAACCGTATTGCAATAAACACGATCCTGTCATGTTCATGCTCAACGCAAACACCAAATAACATTTATTTAGGTTCAACACTAATCCTGAAAGTATAGGGAGTGTGCGATGATGATCATATCAATCTTGGAACCACTTCCAACACACATCGTCACTTCACCCTCAACTAGTCTCCATTTATTTGACAACTCCTGTTTCGAGTTACAAATCTTAGCAACCGAATAGGTATCAAATACACAGGGGCTACTACGAGCACTAGTAAGGTACACATCAATAACATGTATATCAAATATACCTTTGTGCACATTGCCATCCTTCTTATCCGCCAAATATTTGGGGTAGTTCCGCTTCCAGTGACCATTTCCTTTGCAGTAGAAGCACTCAGTTTCAGGCTTAGGTCCAGCTTTGGGATTCTTCACGGAAGTGACAACTTGCTTGCCATTCTTCTTGAAGTTCCCTTTCTTTCCCTTTGCCCTTTTCTTGAAACTAGTGGTCTTGTTTAATCATCAACACTAAATTCTTTTTCATAATTTCAACCTTCATTGATTTCAGCATCACGAAAAGCTCGGGAATTGCTTTTGTCATCCCTTGCATATTATAGTTCATCATGAAGTTCTAGCAACTTGGTGATAGTGACTAGAGAACTCTGTCAATTACTATATTATCTGGAAGATTAACTCCCACTTGATTCAAGCAATTGTAGTACTCAGACATTCTGAGCACATGCTCACTGGTTGAGCTATTCTCCTCCATCTTGTAGGCGAAGTACTTGTCAGAGGTCTCATACCTCTAGACACGGGCATGAGCCTGAAATACCAATTTCCGATCTTGGAACATCTCATATGCGCTGTGGCGTTCAAAACGTTTTGGAAGTCCCGGTTCTAAGCTGTAAAGCAAGGTGCACTAAACTATCAAGTAGTCATCATACCGAGCTTGTCGAACATTCATAACGACTATATCAGCTCCTGCAACAGGTCTGTCACCTAGTGGTGCATCAAGGATATAATTCTTCTGTGTAGCAATGAGGATAATCCTCAGATCGCGGACCCAGTCCGCATCATTGCTACTATCATCTTTTGACTTAGTTTTCTATAGGAACATATCAAAAATGAACGGGGAGCTACAACGCGAGTTATTGATCTACAACATAATTTGCAAATACTATCAGGACTAAGTTCATGATAAATTAAGTTCAACTAATCATATTACTTAAGAACTCCCACTTAGATAGACATCCCTCAAGTCATCTAAATGATACGTGACCCAAATCAACTAAACCATGTCCGATCATCACGTGAGATGGAGTAGTCATCATTGGTGAACATCTCTATGTTGATCATATCCACTATATGATTCACGTTCGACCTTTCGGTCTAAAGTGTTCTGAGGCCATATCTGTATATGCTAGGCTCATCAAGTTTAACCCGAGTATTCCGCATGTGCAAAACTGGCTTGCACCCATTGTATTTGAACGTAGAGCTTATCGCACCCGATCATCATGTGGTGTCTCAGCACGAAGAACTTTCACAACGGTGCATACTCGGGGAGAACACTTATACCTTGAAATTTTAGTAAGGGGTCATCTTATAATGCTACCGCCGTACTAAGCAAAATAAGATGCATAAAGATAAACATCACATGCAATCAAAATATGTGACATGATATGGCCATCATCATCTTGTGCTTTTGATCTCCATCACCAAAGCAACGTCATGATCTCCATCGTCACCGGATTGACTTGATCTCCATCGTACCGTCGTGGTCGTCTTGCCAATTATTGTTTCTATGACTATCGATACCGCTTAATTATAAAGTAAAGCAATTGCATGGTGTTTGTATTTCATACAATAAATCGAAAACCATATGGCTCCTGCCAGTTGCCGATAACTTCTACAAAACATGATCATCTCATACAACATCTTTATATCACATCATGTCTTGACCATATCACATCACAACATGCCCTGCAAAAACAAGTTAGACGTCCTCTACTTTATTTGTTGCAAGTTTTACGTGGCTGCTACAGGCTTCTAGCATGAACCGTACTTACCTACGGCACAAAACCACAACGGTGATTTATCAAGTTTGCTGTTTTAACCTTCACAAGGATTGGCCGCAGTCAAATTTGATTCAACTAAAGTTGGAGAAACATACACCCGCCAACCACCTTTATGCAAAACTAGTTGCATGTCTACCGGTGGAACCGGTCTCATGAACATGGTCATGTAAGGTTGGCCCGGGCCGCTTCATCCAACAATACCGCTGAATCAAAATAAAACATTGGTGCTAAGCAGTATGACAATCACCGCCCACAACTCTTTGTGTTCTACTCGTGCATATCATCTACGCATAGACCTGGCTCGGATGCCACTGTTGGGAAACGTAGCACACAATTTCAAAAAAATTCCTGCGCTCACGCAAGATCTATCTAGGAGATGCATAGCAATGAGAGGGGGAGAGTGTGTCCACGTACCCTCATAGACCGAAAGCGGAAGTGTTAGCTTAACGCGGTTGATGTAGTCGAACATCTTCTTGATTCAACCAATCAAGCATCGAACGTACGACACCTCCTAGTTCTGCACACGTTCAGCTCTATGACGTCCCTCGAACTCTTGATCCAGTAGAGGTACAAAGGATTAGATGAGTTCCGTCAGCACGATGGCGTGGTGACGGTGATGGTGATGTGATTCGTGCAGGGCTTTGCCTAAGCACTACGACAATATGACTAGAGGAGTAAACGGCGGAGGGGGGCACCGCACATGGCTAAGACAATTGATGTCCTAAGAGGTACCCCCCTGCCCCCGTATATAAAGGAGGGAGAGGGGAGGAGGCCGGCCTAGGGCGCGCCAAGTGGGGAGGAGTCCCACTTGGACTCCTAGTGGTATTTGGCCCCCCTTTTCCTTCTACCAAGGGGGGAAAGGTGGAAGGAGAGGGAGGGGTAGAAGGAAAGGGGGGTGCCACCCCCTTCCCTAGTCCAATTCAGCGTCCTCCCTTGTGGGGGTGAACCAGCCCCTTGTGGGCTGGTTAGCCTCCCTCCTATGGCCCATATGGCCCATATCTTCCACCGGGGGTTTCGGCAACCCCTCCGACACTCTGGTATGTACCCAATACACTCTGGAACCCTTCCGGTGTCCGAATACTACCTTCCAATATATCAATCTTTACCTCTCGACCATTTCAAGACTCCTCGTCATGTACGTGATCTCATCCGAGACTCCGAACAACCTTCGGTCACCAAAATAGATAACTTAATACTTATCGTCATCGAACGTTAAGCATGCGGACCCTACGGATTCGAGAACTATGTAGACATGACCAAGACACCTCTCGGGTCAATAACCAATAGCGGAACCTGGATGCTCATATTGGTTCCCACATATTCTACGAAGATCTTTATCGGTCGAACTACAATGTCAACATACGTTACTCCCTTTGTCATCGGTATGTTACTTTCCCGAGATTCGATCGTTGGTATCTTCATACCTAGTTCAATCTCGTTACCAGCAGTTCTCTTTACTCATTCCGTAATGCATCATCTCGCAACTAACTCATTAGTCACATTGCTTGCAAGGCTTCATATGATGTAGATTACCGAGAGGGCCCAGAGATACCTCTCTGATACTCGGAGTGACAAATGCTAATCTCGATCTATGCCAACCCAACAAACATCTTCGGAGATACATGTTGAGCATCTTTATAATCACTCAGTTACGTTGTGACGTTTGATAGCACACAAGACATTCCTCCGGTGTCCGGGAGTTGCATAATCTCATAGTCGGAGAAATATATATATATGACATGAAGAAAGCAGTAGCAATAAAACTGAACGATCATTATGCTAAGCTAACGGATGGGTCTTGTCCATCACATCAGTCTCCTAATGATGTGATCCCGTTCATCAAATGACAAGACATGTCCATGGCTAGGAAACTTAACCATCTTTGATTAACGAGCTAGTCTAGTATAGGCATACTAGGGACACGGTGTTTTGTCTATGTATTCAGACATGTATCAAGTTTTCGATTAATACAATTCTAGCATGAATAATAGACATTTATCATGACTCTAGGAAATATAAAATAACAACTTTATTATTGCCTCTAGGGCATATTTCCTTCAGTTTATCCTTCTTTAGGAGACGTCTATTTCTCAATTGACTAAAAGTTGACTCAAAACGGTTTTATAAATTTATATATGAATGCCAGAAAACAATTCACAAGTTTCTTCATACATACTTGAATAGTATTGAGTGTGGTGTCATAGTTTGTTCACATTAGTTCAAAAATGCAGTAGTACTCTAGAGTTTAAAAAATCACGGAATCTTGCATGGGTCTCAAGTTGGTTCACCAATTATGTCTATTGAGCGTTATGAAATTCTAAGACTATGGAGAATTAAGAAAATCACTTTTTAAATTACAAAAACTTAAATCGAGATTTGTATAATTTCATTGAGTTGCATAGTCGATCCAAAATCAGTTTGTATAATTTATTGTAAGTTTCCATATCTTACTAGCACAAGGTTTTGGCACATGAAAGTACATTGTATCCATCATTTCCATAGCATTCACCATACGCAACAACACGATATATTAAGGTGGCAGTAACTTTCTTCAAATCTGTAACCACGCCATTCACAGCTAATCTTGCACATAGCAACATTGTTGGGCGTTGGTGTCTGGCATGCTCGGAAAGCCGAACATGAAGTCCACAATCCAGTTGTACCTACGAACAACAAAGTATAGCATCCCCGTTCATATTAGGATATGTAGTATAAATTGCATAAGTTCAGACTATATGAGTGTCCAAGTTGTGAACATACATCATACATAATTACACTATTATAAACATAAACAAATAGTGTACCTTGGTTTCTCGCAGTTGCTTCACATGACCATAAAGTGCTAGGCATAATCAGAAGAACTACCAAGCATAGAGCATGTATGTTGTTCTTCATATGTGCCATGAGGACTGATTTCTTTATTCTTTTCCTCCTATCCCTATATTCTTTAGGTGATGTTTCTTATTGTGTTATTTATATAGAGGCATAAGTCTCGAAGGATCCATTCTTGCTCTAATAATACTTCTCACATTATTGTTTTGAGCATCATGAGAAATATCTTGTGGAGATTGTGTTATTAAATGCCACCTAGATTTTGATATTTGTTATTACTCACTACTCTGAAATACCATTCATATTGCACATTACATTGTGCGGCGCAAAAAAATGCACATTAAATTGTGCATCTCCCGGAAGTTAATGTGTATCTCCATTAGTAGTTGTTCCATCATGTAGCATAATAGATCCAGTTAAGAAAACCATTTCTGATAATAATCACAATATTTTTTTCTTTTGGATTGCACAATTTTAACCCTTTATCTATTATAACTTGAGCACACAATGTAACGAGCAGAAAAAGGCACCTGAAATTACTATAAACAAGCTCAAAGACACCCTCTGCTACCATTGGGTTACCTCTAACTGGCCCGATTCCTTCACTTCTAGGCTTTCCTGTTGCCCCTTACCTTCAGTGTGTGTATTAGCTGGACCAAGACCTCCACTCAAAAAAAAAAAAAAAACTGGACCAGTACCTATTGAAGTTAATGGTTGAAAGTGATTTATGGTAGAGAAAAAATTCCGTGCATTTTTTTCCTTGAGTTTGGTAGCAGGGTTCCGCCAAGCATTTTCTTTTTGCTTTTTTTCGTCCATCAGTTTTCTATTATCTGTTCTTTTTCCGTTTTACTTTTTCATTCTTTTTCTATTATTTCTTTTATTTTGACTTACTCTTTCTATTTAAATTATCATAATTTCTAATAATCCTCTTGAAATTTTCATAAAACGTGGACTATTTTATTAAAAAATACAGTTTTTCTTTTGCGAAATGTGGAAAATTTGTATTTTTTTAGTTTTAAAATGAATAAATATTTACGTTTTCATGGGAAAAGGTGAAAACCTGCAAAACCTAAAACACCATACAAAATCACTAGAAAACCAACTCTCGGCATCCTGTTATTTTGAGACAAATAGTGTCGCATAGCAGCTTGCAGCTTCGATTCGTTGCAATATGGCATCTGAGTCCTCATATATGTCACTCGGCGTATTGTTGGAAAGATGCACATGGGTTTCATTTATTTATTTTTTAGAAACGCAAAACGCACATGGATGGTTTGCGTCTAGAGCCATGTGGCCCAAATCGCTCCCAATTTTCTTTCTCTTTTTTTTTTCTGGTTTTCTGTCGGTTTTATTACTCCTAATAATAGGTTACTTGTTTATGTCGGTAGGTTTAACAGATATGTAACTGCAAGATAAAATATAGGATTTTATTTTCAGGAATTAAAGAAATTTTATGAATTTTCATAAAAGATCTTGAATTAAAAGACTATCCATAGGTGCAAAAAATGTTTTTAAAATGTTAGAATTTATAAATTCATGGATTTTCGAAAAATACAAATTAATATATGTTCTATAATATTTGCTGACATTTTTAAGATACTCATATTTAAAAATATTATTTTATTTAGAAAAAGAATATTTTATTTCAAAAATAATCTTGAATTTTTAAATATGTTCATAATTTTTAATAACTGTTCATGTAGTTAACAGATAAAAAGAAAAGAAAAAAAGAAAGTGAAAAAACCAAATGAAAACCCTGGGAAACCGCATGAATATGGGCTCGCCTATTTGCACTCCACCTATGCATTGATCCGACACTTTTTTCAATGAGAGACAAATAGATTTTTTCCATGGCTTGCTAGATGCACGAGCTGCCAATCGCATGTCTTTCTCCTTTGCCCCGTGCGAATGCATCCCGTAACGGTCGCAACCTCTGCTGCACCACCGCTTACTGCTGACATTGTCGCTGCCCTGCCCCCGGCATGTTGGACGCTTTGCATCCTCTTGAGCATGACTGCATCATCCCACCCAATTGGCCTTGACAGTCCTCCCTGGCCTTAGTTATGGCCGATGTCCCCTGCCACCGATGTTTAGAATTGTCGGCTCACGCATCTACTCGCCACTTTGTCGACAATGTTACTCGCCGACCGGTGTAACTCTTGCATGTTGGCTACTTCTTCCGTGCATCTTGGACCCGTGTAAAATAGATAGTTAGCGTTTTAAGTTTGGGAGCACTAGGCCAGGCAACTGAAAACTGGTAATTGATATACCATCTTATATCAACATGCAATTAATTTACTCCCTAATGTCAATGTGCATTGCAGTACGCATTTACTAGTGTTTATACAAAAATCATACAAATGAAAAAACATTAATTTATTCTAATTAAAGATCATGTATTGGCAAAAAAAGAAACAAAAAAGAGTAACAAAACAAATAAATAAATAAAGTTGGAGTGAAAAACGCATATATCAAGTAAAGAGGCACCAGGCGGCAAGCCTGGTAAGGTATCTCAGAAAACAACAACAATGATAAGTAAAGAGGCAGAAATAAAGGTAATCAAGAATACGTGAAGAACAAAAACTAATGAATTGAAAGTAAACACAAATATAAGGAGCAGAACGGTATAGCGCCGGCGCACCCTTGTGACTGCACTATGATTCTCGTGAAGTGACCCTCAAACCATAAATCCCTTATTTGTGCAAGTGCAAGCCATGGATTTTATCTATATTCTTACTACTTTGGCTGGTCGATGATTTGGCAACTGATATGAAAAAAAAATCTTGGATCTTCTTTCCGGACGCCGATAAGTGCCACACGTGTGGGCGTTAGGAGGTTTGCCCACACATTTTGTGTGGTGTATAAAAAGAACAGCCCACACACCTACGTGTGGGCAAAACAAGTAATGCCCACACACCTCTTTTTTTCCCTCCTGATCACTCTCACACGCGTGCGTGTGGGCGAAATAGATAACGCCCACACGCCTCTTGCGTCGAGCCTCAGACTCGTGGTCCCAAGACGCCCAGCGTACGATCACCACCGCGCCCAGATTGCCATGGTCCAGACCCTCGTCCATGTTCGTTTAATTGCAGTTTCCATGTCGCTGAACTACGGTTGTCATGTCGCTGAACTACGGTTGCCATGTCGGACAACTACAGTTGCCATGGTTGCTCAACTGCAGTTGCCATCTCATGTCAAAAGTTCCAGATGCCATTTTTGGGCAACTGCGGCTGTTGTCATGTATGGTCTGGTTTACTATATTTGCCATGATTTGAAAACTTTAAGGGTTTGCCACCTACTAACACTAGGCAGTTGTCATGTATGGTCTGATTTACTACAGTTGCCATGATTTGAAAACCTTAGGAGTTGCCACCTACTAACACTAGGCAGTTGCTGTGTACCCTGCAAAAATACATGGCAACTGACATGTTCGGGTAAAAGAGAGAGTTGTCATCTGCTTACAAGCACACTAGGGCAGTTGCCGTGTACCCTGCAAAAATACATGGCAACTGGCATGTTCGGGT